>JASDQU010735282.1:163557-180795 GCA_032191745.1 Picea mariana
TTAACTATAATTATTTTTTATGTATTGATGTAAATGTAAAAAATGTGCTAAAATTTATGTTTTCCACTATATTTTCAAAGTATGGAACAATACATTAATTAAGGAGACACAATTGTATGAAAAATCCTTAATTTCAAAAAAGTAAATGGTAAAAAATATTTTTAAGATTGAAAGAAGCATGGAAAAATAACTAAAAACACCGTTGAAATAAAAAATAGGAAATTTTGAAAATAAATGAAAAATGATCATTTAAAAAAATAATGTGGAAAAATTATGGATCACAAAATTTAAAATATCAAAAACCCACCTAAAAAGAGAGTGGGTGCTACGGTAGCACCATTTTTAAAAACGGGGTAAAATATGTGACACCCAAAAATTTTAAAAACGGGGTAAAATATGCAACACCCAAAAAAACAAGAACTCTGTAGAGTTCTCGTTAAGTTGGTAACTATGTTTATCCATCTTCTTGCTTAATAGGAATCACAAATTGTTGGTGCAAAGGAGAGTATTTTCTTCCTCTTGTCATAAAGTATTTGGTAGTTATATTGTTGAAAATTGTTGAACAGGAACATGTTAGGACCAAGTAACATTGTAAGGTAGACAATCCCACTCCTATCAATGTACATGTAGTTATAAAAATTGAAGTGGAAGAGGCATATTGTTGGATATAATAGAGGTCTAGTGTGATGTTAGAGCTATCGGCTTGCAAAAGATTAATGGATGATATAAAGGCTTCCTTCAAAACATCATATCCATCCTCTTCCAACTTGGAAATAATGGAGCAAGAGCTAGTTATGTAGCTGAACTCTCCTGGAATTTAATGTAGATCTTATTTATCTGTGATCTGTTGTAACCGCCCAAGTAAATATGGTTTCCTATATAATGATGTAATTAGTCTTCATTCAATAAGAGATTGTGAGCGTAGACTCACTGTGTGTTGTTTCTCATAAACTTAAGCTGGTATCAGAGCCCACGTTGGAGATCTATGAGATCCAGCTATTTGAGGCGAGATCCAAAGTACGAGATCTCCAATTTGATTTGAAAAAAATCACCAGCACCCCCCCTATACATTGTTAGAGAGCGTCGACACCCTCACTCTTACGAAATTGAAAAATTTGGAGGTCTCGTTCTCCCCTTGTATCCATATGAGAATGCTAGAGCGCTAGCACTCCCCCTCTCACTCTCCTGGAGCGTTGCATGCTCAGACATGCACTCCCCCTGCCATCTTAATTGAGCACTAATGCTCCCTTCATTCCTCTATAGGAGCGTTGATCATTTTTTCTTTGGAATGTGTAAGCTTTGTGAGAAGCGTAAATTTTTTTTAAGTTCTTTGGAGAAGGGTCGTGATCCATTTGTTGTGGAAGAAGCATTCCAGATAAATCAAAGGAGAGAGATCTATTAGAGGGTATGATTGAAAGGTAATCGTTCTCTTTATCATATTCGTGGGACAAGTTCTATGTGCATATTTCCTTTTATATGATAGAAAGTTTGGTATTTGAATCCCTCTCTCTAGAGATAAAATTTGTTGGAGCAAATCATGAGGGTTCCTTTTCATAAAGCATGAGTTTTCTTATCAAAGTGGATGTATGTGTGAGGTATAAACTTTAAAGGTGGATATTTTTTGAAGTATAAACTTTATAAAGTGGATATTAAATTGTATTCAAGTGGATATTATTTTGTGAGATTTCTTATGTGAACATTTGTTTTATGAAAGAAAAAGTTTGGTGATTTGGGAATTCAGAAATCTAGCACAGGCATCCAGAGAGGAAGGGTGTGCTGAGGTTATTTGCGTATTCTTGGTGATTCACCTTTGGTGATACAAGGATCCATTGTCTGGTTGGACGAGCCGACACTTGCAAAAATGGTGAATCCTCTGGCAGAGACCTACCTCAACGAAGCCAACAAGTTAGATGGATCGAATTTCATTAACTAAAAATTCAAGATGCAGACCATGATGGAGGGCTATGATGTCTGGACCATTGCGAAGGGAACTGAAGCGAAACCAGATGCGGTTGTCTGTGTGACAACAACACAGATCCAAGATTGGGAGAAGCTCGAAAACAAGGCCAAGGTATTGTTGTGTATGTCTGTTAAAGATAGCATAATGCCACATATTAGAGAAGCTAACACTTCTGCTGAAATGTGGACAACGCTTAAATCCTTGTATGAAACTAGCAACACAATCCATATTATGTTCCTAAAAACTAAATTGCCAAGTATTAATATGGATGGAAATGAATTTGTTAGTTCATTTTTGGGTCGCATAAAAGAGGTGAAAGACAAGCTAGGAAATATAGGAGAAACATTTTCCAGCACTGATCATGTCACTATTGCCTTAAATGGTATGCTAGAAGATTATCAGATGTTCATAACATGTCTTGCAGCAAGGGAGAAACCTCCTACTTTTGAAGAATTGACAGGAATTTTGCTGCAAGAGGAAGAGAGGTGCGGGAACTTGAAGCCTCAGAATTCAGATTTGGCACTATGGTCAAATAAGAGATCTGTGAAAGGGAGATTGGGAGAAAGAGGCAGAGGAGGCAGTTCATCGCAGAGAAGACAATCCCCAAGGCCGAATCAAGGTATGCCCTCTAACAGAATGGAGCCATCATATATCTTGGAGATGACCGTGCTCATCAAATCAAGGGATACAGAGACATTCCGGTGACATTTTTTAATGGTACTATTCATCACATTCGTAATGTGGTGTATGTGCCAAGGATAAAGAAAAATTTGATCTATGTGTCCACCATTACAGATCAAAACTTGAAGGTTGAATTCTTTAAGAATTATTGCATAGTGAAGGATCTGTTGGACCAATTCAAAACTGTTGCAACAGGAGTCAGAGCAGGAGGCCTTTACAAACTTAATGTTACCATCAAAGCACATCACACACTGACTTCTGCAACTATGGCAACGGAGAGTCTTTGGCATCAAAGGTATGGCCACATCAATCATCATGATTTATTGTTATTACAGAAAAAGAATATGGTTGAAGGACTTCCCATGTTAAAGAATGAGAATGTTGCTTGTGATGGATGTGCATTAGGAAAGATGCACAGAGATGAATTCCCCTCTAATACTGATAATAAAAAGAGAGATGTGTTAGATCTTGTGCATATTGATGTTTGCAGGCCTATGCAGACTAGGTATTTAAGGAGGTGCATCTTACTTTCTATTCTTTATTGATGATTGCACGAGATACACATGGGTTTATTTCCTTAGAAGAAAAGGTGATGTTTTAGAGTACTTTAAGGAATTTAGAACCATGGTGGAAAAGCAGACAGAAAAATCCATCAAAATCCTTTGCTTAGATCAAGGGGGAGAATATAAATCAGGAGATTTCATCAAATATTGCAAAGATCGTGGAATAATACAACAATTTATAGTACCCCACACTCCACAGCAGAATGGAGTGGTTGAAAGGAAAAATAGAACTCTTGTAGAGTGTGCACGCAGTATGATGAAAGGTAAGAATCTCTCAAATACATTTTGGGTTGAATCCATAAATACTATAGTTTATTTAAAGAATAGAAGTCCAACAAGTTTTCTTGATAATGTTACTCTTTTCAAAGCTTTGTATGGTTCCAAACTAGCAGTTCATAATTTGAAATTATTTGGGTGTAAGGCTTTTGCACATATTCCAAAGGAGAATAGCAAGAAATTGGATGCTAAATCCATTAAATGTATTTTCATTGGGTATTGTTCTGAATTCAAAGCATACAAAATGTTTGATCCATCTACTCACAAAGTATTTGCGAGTAGAGATGTAATTTTCCATGAGAAGGAAGAAGGAAATCATGACGAAAACAGTCATGAGGAATGGCACAGACTTCTCGATGAAGGAGTTAAAGAAGAGCAGCAACAACATTAGTCACCACAACAACAGACGCAACCGCAAAAGTAGCAACAGTAAGAAGGAATCAGTGATATGGACACTTCAAGGAGTCACAGTTCACCTAGAGGCGAAGACAGATCTTCACAAAGTGGGGAGGAAGATACTCAGTTGAGAAGATCTTCATGACAGGTTCAGCTCCCTAAGAGGTATAGAGATTATTCCCTAATGAGTAGCATTTCAAATGTCATAGAACCCATGAGTTTTGATAAATTCAATGAACATGATGAATGGAGAAATGCAATGGAGGAAGAATATGAATCTATAATGAAAAATAATACTTGGGAATTGACTGAATTTCCTAAACATAAAAATCCTATTAGTTGCAAATGGATATACAAACCCAAATTTAAATCAGATGATAGTATAGAAAAATGTAAGGCTAGACTGGTGGCAAAGGGGTATTCACAAACATAAGGTATTGATTATGCTAAAACATTTGCACCAGTAGCTAAATTGAATACTATCAGATTGTTAATTTCTTTAGCTACAAAGTATCATTGGAAGCTACACCAATTAGATGTTAAATATGAATTTTTGAATGGTGAGTTAAAGGAGGAGGTTTACCTTACTCAACCTGAATGGTTTGTGGAACAGGGAAAAAAACACTTAGTGTGTAAGTTAAAGAAAGCATTGTATGGACTAAAACAGGCACCTAGGTCATGGTATGACAAGATAGACTCTTTCTTTCTTCAATAGGGTTTTATGAGGAGAAAGAGTGATCCAAATCTGTATACAAAATTTGATGAGAAGGGGTATATAGTATTGATTTCCTTATATGTTGATGATTTAATAATTACAGGAAATGCAGGGAAATTAATTGATGAAATCAAGGAGCAATTGTCACAAGTTTTTGAAATGAAAGATCTTGGTGAGTTACATTACTGCCTAGGTCTTGAAGTTTGGAGAAATGCAGGCCAAACTTTTGTTTATCAGAGTAAGTATGTCAGAGAATTACTTAAGAGATTTAAAATGGATCAGTGTAAATATTCTATTGTTCCCATGCAATAGAATGTGAAACTTTTTTGTGATGATGGTTCAAAGGAAGTGAATGCCACTATGTATAGACATATGGTGGGTAGTTTGAATTATCTCACCACAACCAGACCTGATATTTCATATTTTGTGAGTGTTTTAAGTCATTTTATGGTGAAACCTCAAGAAATCCATTGGAATGCAGCAAAGGCGATACTCAGGTATCTAAAAGGAACACTTGATTATGCTATTAAATATACTGATGCATCTAATGTTGAGTTGACAAGTTACTCAGATTCTAATTGGGTTGGCAATCTGGATGATCGAAGATAAACCAATGGATATGTGTTTGGCATTGGATCTGGGGTTGTTTCATGGAGCAGTAAAAAGTAGCCTATTGTATCTTTGTCTTCTACTGAAGCAGAATATAAAGTCGTGTGTGCAGCAACTTGTGAAGTTGTTTGGTTGAGAATATTTCTTCAAGATGTTGGAGAAGAAAAAAAGGAACCTACAATGATCAAATGTGATAATCAAAGTTCAATCAAGTTGGTGAATAATCTGATTTATCATGCAAAGATAAAGCATGTTGATACTTGGGTTCATTTTGTATTGTAATACTTGTGAAAATACTTGTGAAAATACTGTTGATATTTTCACAAAGCATGAAATAGATATTATGTATTGTAATACTTGTGAAAATACTGCTGATATTTTCACTAAGCCTCTTGGAAAGATTAAGTTTGAGTTGTTTAGAGAGATTTTAGGTGTAGAAGTAAATCCATTATCCATTAAGGGGGAGACTTGGAAATAATGGAGAAAGAGCTAGTTACATAGCTGAACTCTCCTAACATTTAATGTAGATCCTATTTATCTGCGATATGTTGTAACTTCCCAAGTAGATATGGTTTCCTATATAATGATGTAATCAATCTTCATTCAATAAGATATTGTGAGCATAGCCTTACTGTGTGTTGTTCATCATAAACCTAAGTTTCCATAACTATGAATTTCATTCCAAAGTCTATGATACGTTCACCACTACCATCGTCTTGAATATCAAAAGTACAACTAGTGATATTCAATAATTGACCATTGAAGTTGATTCCTTCCAACAAAAGATAATAGAAACTTGACTATTCATTTCTTTGAATACCAGGAGTTTAACTAACAGTCATGGCATTAGAGGTAGCATTGTGACCTATAAACAAATGATTGATTTTGGAAGGAGAATCAATGAAATACATGAGATAGTAAGAAAAAGCATTACCTCTTGATGGACCAAGTTATGAGATTAAGGATACAAAACCTTGTCCAAAGCCTTCTATTATACCTCCTTGTTCAAAGTCCCCTTCTTTGTCTTGGCTGCAACCAAACACAATATGGTGAACTAACTAAGAAGAAAAGGTATGGTATGAAAGAATCCCTATGGTGGAGGAGTGATCACCATGAAATAGAAGTATTGACACTGAGAGATTTAACGTGCAATCATCTTGTAATTAGAGGAAAGGGAAGGATCATAGATTGGAGCTAACTAATTATAGAAATTATTATAGGGAATGAAGTGTATCAATATCAAATCACTACCGATGTCGAGAATTGTATAATAAGATAAATACGACCTACCAATTTCTATCATCATCATAAATTCTCCACTTCTTGCAATTACTAGATCCTAGATTTGTTTCATTTTTATCACATAATTGACCATCCTTTATAACTACAGACATCTGTAGCCTTTCAACCTCCCTTGATTAGATTACACTACTTGTTTAAGTCATTCAATGAGTGTAATGTTTCCTGGAAAGAATAGGGAAAGTGGTAAATCTCTATGCACAAGATCTATTCTCAATAAAAGAAAAAGGTCATGCATATACATTGAAAAATTGGATATGTGTTGCCTACATTGCATCAAGGGCAATATAGAAATAAATAACAAATGAATCAGAAGGAGTTTGCAGGAAGAAGGAGATGCAACTGATTTTCCATCCATGCCTTGTTTACAACTTGAGAGATATTTCTAAATAAAAAAATGAGGGCTTGGCAAGAGGGTGAATGGTTTAATCCAAAAGGGATGCATTGTATTTATCTCTTTTGTATTTATCTTATGGGATAACTCCGTATAAACTATGAGAGATGGTATTGCATGGGTGCATGGAAAATCAATATAATATTTTTATTATAATATAAAAATAAAATGTTTTTATTATAAATATTAAAGATTAGATAATGGAATAAAATAATTTATTTTCATAGTTGTTCCCGTCACATATCTCAATTGGATGGAAAAAATTTTGGGAACATGGAAGATTTTTGGGAGCTACAACATCAAGGAAATGGGAGCTTGAAGAAAGAGTTTATGAAATAAAGAGCTTTAAATTAAAATTATATTTATAATTTTTAGCATTAATTAGTATCAATTTTAATATTATTAAATTAAAATGTAAATACTTTTGTTTCATTATTACATACACATAATTTATTACAAATATTTTTATTATATTTATTCAAAATATCACTACGAAACAAAGACTAAACTACACGTAAATATTATTTCAAAAATTATTTAAATAAAAAAACTTAATAATACTAGTTTTATAGTTGTGAATATGAAAAACTTGTATTTTTTTGCTTGAAGCCAAGACTAAACATGGAAGTAGAATAAATCAATATCATGTCCATGACAAGCATTTGTTTCACTCTGTTGTTGCTATCAACCAAACATATCATTGACTTTTATTGTATTTTCATATTACAAGAGTAGTATTATTTAGCCTTTTCCAATTAGAACAAGAATGATGCTTCAAATTTACAAAGATGTTTGAAGTTTATATATGTAAAGTTTAATTTTAAAAAGATGTTAAAATTTTAAATATGTATATTGTTTTTCATTTTCTAATGGAATCTCTATGGATATTAAAGTTTCAGTATTGTGTTAAATATATTCATATAATTATTAGCACAAACTAAATTAGTAATTTAGATATTGTAGTTGTTCCAGTATATTGACCTTCAAACTTATTGAAATACAATTTAAAATATATCACTATCTCTATACATTATAATCTAAAAAAAAAATGTATTTTTTTAATATATAATATCATAGTTCTTAATGTTCCCTACAAATAAAACTAATGCAACATAGTTTATTTTACATGACAATACAATATAAGTATTATTATATAAAAAAATAATCATTAATTTAAGCAAAAAAAATAGAAATATAACAAATTTAATATATGTCATCATGCATGCATGATATTTATATGATAATATGTTTTCTCTAATATATCATCCACCCTCACCCTCATATATATGAGGGTGGGGTTGGGGTAAGTGGTATATTAGAGTATATGAGTGTGGGGTTGGGGGGATATATTAGAGAAGGGGGGGTATATTAGAGAAAACATATTATCATATATATGAGGGTGAGGGTGAGGGTGAGTGTGGGACGATATATAAGAGAAAACATATATGTGTGGTCTCTTGTTGTGCTCTTCTGGAATGATTTGAGACAACTTGAGATGGTCTCATGTCGGACTCCTATGGACTTAGTTGAGTCGACTTGAGATGGCTCTCCAGATGGTACTCCTATGGACTTAGTTGAGTTGATCTGTTGAGAGTGACGTCCTTGTGGTTGAGCACAGGTGGATGTGTCCCTAGTGACATAGCACTAGAGGATGTGTGATATCCCTTGCTATATTTTCAGAGAGTAAGACTTTGGTAAAACCCTAATTGTGTTGTAAAGGGTACAAGTGGGCCCTACCATGTAAAGATAATTAATATTGTGTCAAAGATTAATTATATTATTTAGTTGTACAATTCGGCCCTATTGTGCCAAGTGTCTTGTCTATTCGTTGAGTTAAGTTTTGTATTTATAAGAGAGGAAATCCACATTTTGGATCACTCATCTCTCCCACTAAATCAATGCATGGTCTAAAATTGTAAAGGGATAAAGTGAGCAATATTTCCTAGGCACCTTCCTTCTTGTTTATAGGAGCACCCTATTGTGTGTTAGGGTTTGTCTTGAGGGCCACCTTTGTTGGCACCTATATTCTCGGTGGAGATAGGTTCTTCTCTTGGCAATATAGCAATGGGATTGTTGGGCTTTTCCCTTGGTTGAGAAGGGTTTTCCCAGGATAAATTATGGTGTCTTTTGTGCATGGTTATTCTTCTTGTGATCTTGGTTTACTTTTGTTGCAGTGATTATGGTTCAAGATAATGCTAAAAAAAAATAAAATACATGTGCATGAGCTAATCTTTAAAAGGGCTCCACCCAATAAGTAAACTTCTTGACTTCCCATCTCCATCCAGCGGCCAATTTTTTATCAATGGTTCAAAAATAGCTCTAGCATGAGCCCCATCCACCATTGTTTCCTGAATTAATATGATATATGCCTTGTGGTTCTAAATGAGCCGTTTGAGGGAAATATTTTTACAGACGGCCCCAACCCCTCTCGCATTGAAAGAGAGGGCTATAATGAGGGAACCCTTTAATGGATTTCCTTGCTCCAAGGGTCCTAACAATGGTATTTTGTTTTCCTTTCATGGTATCTTTTGGAGGTCGTGCCAGCTTACCCACTTGTTTGGAGATGAACTCAAGGTCGAAAAAAAAAACCATCACCCAAAGCAGTCGGCTCCTCACCATAGTTCAAAACGTTGAGTTCCAATATTGCGCACATCTAGGTCGACAGAAAAAACCTCAGCTTGTCGGGAAAGGAGAGTTAGTGTGATGGTGGAGCTCCATAGTGCCACATATCCTAATTTGTGAGACATCCCTGCCTCTGTATTCATACAAAAATGCATAGGCCCAAAACTGCAGACCCCCCCACTCCGTGTAATCACGTGTTCATGAAATAAATTTTATTAATATAAAATATTATTTCCTTAAGTTTTTAATATTATTATTGGGATAATTTAATTTAATATTTAATTTATTAAATATTGAAAAGAGATACATTAGGGTTTTGTTAGTAATTGGAGTTGAGGAAGAAATGGTTTGGTGTATAGTGATGATCCTTTTGAAAGACATACTATCTTCACCAAGAGCTCAATTTTTGAGGGACAAATTATTTTCACCAAGGTCCCAATGATGTTTGATTCTCGAGGGGAAGTCAAGTTTTCTATGGCATGAAGGGGTGAAAATATTTTTGATGGGAACCTCGCAAACTTTAACAAAAAATTAGACATATAATAGAAGTGACAAGGAACTATAGTTATGGGAAAGAGGATAGGTGAGTTAGCAAACTAGAAAGAACATTTGTTATGAACCAAACAACCAAAATAGTATAAAGAGAGAGAGAGAGAAGCAACTCCATTGCTTAATAAAGATAGAAAAATTAATTTGAAGCCTCTTTGAGGAGGAAAAATCCTTTTTACAGTAGAAAAAATGTACAAGACGAGATGACTCTAAGACTAGGAGACAAAGGGTACAATTACAATTAAAGTGGCTAGTCGAAAAAACTAATATAACAATAGAAATGTAATGAATCAATATCTAGGGATTTATCTAGGGATTAACATGGGGATTTGTGTTTAACATAGGGATTTTTTTAGGGATTAACATGCCCCTCCCCTTCAAACAAGTGTTTCCCTTAACACTTGATTAGCTGCGGATGTTTTTGCATGAATAATTCACCTTCCCATGTCACTTCTTCTATCGGTAGGTTCTTCCACTTGATGAGGTACTCAGTGATTTTTTTATTTCACTGTCGCTTAATCCTAGTTTCAAGGATTGTTTCTACTTCTAGTATGATTTTTCCTTCTTCATTAATCTCAAGTAAAATAGTTTGCACTGAGTTATTGTCCTCGATTACCTTCCTTAAGCAAGAAACATGGAATACTAGATGTACATGTGAAGATGGAGGTAGCTATAATTTGTAATCCATAATTCCAATCCTTTGCAACACCTTATAGGGACCATAGTACTTGGGTTCCAATTTATTTTTCTTCTTTTGCTTCTTAAGGGACATTTGTTTGTATGGTTGTAGTCTCAAAAATACCCATTCCCCCACTTCAAATACCTTTCTTTGTGATGTTGATCTTCTTGTTGTTTCATCCTATTTTGTGATGTAACCAAGTTTTCCTTCAATAGTTTGAGAACCTTTTTTTGGTTCTCTATTTCTTTGTCCACTGCTTGAACCTTCTATTTCCCTCCCAAATTTGATGTGATGGGTGGAGGATGATATCCATAAAGTTCCATGAATGGGGACATTTTTATGAAGTATGGAAGGATGTGTTGTACCACCATTCCTCCAAGGGACACCAATTGTTCCATTGTGTTTGTTTATCATCTGTAAAGAAATGAAGAAACCCTTCTATAATTTTATTCACAATCGCATTTTCCCCATCAGATTGAGGATGGTAAGAGGAGCTATGAATCAAATGAGTACCCAAAATAGAAAATAATTTTATCCAGAATTTTCCAATGAAAATTGGATCTCTATCATTTACAATAATATTAGGGATTCCATGTAGCTTATGAACTATTTCCATGAAATCTATGGCTATTGTACTTACTTTAAAAGGATGAGAAAGACATAAAAAATGGTCATACTTTGTGAGTTAATCCACTACTACCATGATGTCATTATTTCCTTTGAACTTGGGTAGACCTATCATAAAATCCACTAAAGCCTCTTCCCAACATTGACTTGGTATGGCTAATGGTTTTAGGATCCCTATGTTCTTGATTGTCTCTCCCTTATTGTATTTGTGGACCACACATTTCCTCACAAAATTTTGAACATCATTTTTAATACCTTCCTAGAAAAATCCTTCTTGATCTTTGGTAAGTTTTCAATAACCTTGAATGCCCTCCTATAGGAAAAGTGTGCAATTCAAAAAGGACCTTCCATTTGAGTTGGTAATTATTACACATATTACACAAGTATATGTGATCCTGATACCCCAATAATTCATTCTTCCACACAAATTTATCTAATGCACTTAGATCCCCTTGTAGTTGTTAAATGATCTTTCATACCTTCGGATATTACTTCCATTATATTATTTCTTCTTCCACCCAATTAGATTGTGAAATGGAAATAGCACATAGTAAACCCTCTATGTCTTTTTCTTTCCTTGAAAGTGCATTTTCCATGATATTGTGTTTCTCCTTTTTGTAAATAATTTCAAAGTCATAACCTAGAATCTTTATAACCCATTTTTGTTTCTCTTCTAAATATGATCATTGTTCCAATAAGTTATTCAAACTATAATGATCTATTTTTACTTTGAAGTGTTTTCGTATTAGGTAAGGGTACAATTTCTTAATTTCATGTAATATGGACAACATTTATTTTTCATAAATGGGTTTGAGTAAATTATTTCCTTTAATATGGTTTCTTTCAAAGGAAAGGGACCTTCCTTCTTGCATCAAAACTACAATGATTCCATGGTATAAGGCATCGGACTCCATAATAATTGTTTTTGTGAAGTCAGGTGTGGATAGGAAAGGAGTTGTACACATAGCCTCCTTAAGTTTTTTGAAATACTTGGTTTCTTCTTGAGTCCAAGCAAAATTCTTCCTTGTTTAATAAAATTTTCAGAGGTGATCCTATTTGAGCATAATTATTGATAAACTTGCAATAATAGTGTTTCAATCCTAAGAATCCTCTAATTTTCTTCAATGTTTGGGGAATTGGCCATTCCATCGTAGATTTAATTTTTTTAGGACACACTTTGACACCTTCATGAGACACAATATGACCCAAATATTCCACTTCTTGAAACCCAAAGGAACACTTGGAAGGATTTGCATATAGTTGTTGATCTTCCAATAGTTTTAAGATAGTGTCAACATGGTGTGTTATCTTCCCAAGATTTGTTGTATATTAGTATATCATCAAAAAATACTAACACAAATTTTTTGAGGAAGGGTTTGAAAATAGAATTCCTCAAGATTTGAAATGTTGAAGGTGCATTAGTAAGGCTTTTGAAATGTTGAAGTTTCATTAGTAAGACCAAATGGCATCACCAAAAACTCATAATGACCTTCATGTGTTCTAAAGGATGTTTTTCGAATTTCTTCTTGCCTCATTTTGATTTGATGATATCTAGAATGAAGATCCAACTTAGTAAAGAAGTTTCTCCTTGTAATTAATCTAATAATTCATAAATTGCATGAGGAACCATCTATAATTTGGACACATATGCCATGAACCTTCCTTTTCTTAAACCATCATCACTGATGTAGAGAAATCACTTTGGCTAGGTTGAATGATGAGCTTTTCTTGAATCATACACTCAATCTCACTCTTTTGTGCATATGGGAACCTATAATGCCTAATGTTAGGTGGTACACTTCCTGGTTACAAATGAATATCATGGTCATGATCTTGAGTAGGTGGAATACCCTTCAACATATCTTCAAATACTTTGGAATGATTGTCGATAAATTTTTGGAGATACACTAGAGAAGAGGGTCTAGATGTTTGAACATCTAGTGAGAATAATTGTGATATTACACCCTGGTGTCCCCTTTTGAGGGATTTTATCATATTTTTAGAGAATATCACTTTAGATGGTTTCCCTTGGATACCTCTAAATTCAATTTCCTTTCCTTCTTAGAAAAATATCATGAACATTTCTTGAAAATTAAGAGTCATTGTTCCAAAGTATTATCACATTGGACCCCTAGTACAATATCAACACCACCCATTTGGTACATATTGGGTTGTTATATTCTTTGCAGTGAAATTCAATGTGGACAGAAAACAAGTGAAATTCGAGGTTGATCGATGGCAATTTGAAGTCGAGATGGATCGATAGCAATTCAAAGGTCAAGGTCAGTCGACTGGGTAAATTTGAAGTCAAAAGTATCGACGGAAAGTCGACCAACAAAGAGGTCAAAGTGTGGGAGTGAGACGAATGATTAAATATCGAATGAAGGCCAACTGGTAGTCGACTGGTAATACGAATTGGACTCAAACTGTAACATAATCTTGATATTTATGAGATTTGTAGCCAATGATCTGCATGGATCTATAACCATTTTCGGGTGCCATTTGTTTAGGGGTTTTACTGATGTAAAGCCTATAAAGAGGTGTGTTGTAAGGTTTTAAAGGTTGATCTTGAATATTTAGATTATGAATGGATAATTGCTAAGATTCTATAATTTTAGAGGTTGTTGGTCATGAATATGTAAGCCGAATTGGCTACAGGTTTGTTCTTGTGTAAGCAAGAGGGTATGATATCGATTGTGTCTTAGGCATGGACCAAGGTTAGACATGTGACCTTTTATTCATATTGAATAAGAGAACAAGAGAGAAGAATGCTCAAGGAATGTTGGTTTTCCCAGTTTGGGTATCCAGGGTAAAATCTATGTGTATTATGTGTTTGCTTTGTCATTTATGTTCTTGACTAAATTCTTTCTCTCTTCTGCTAGGTTTAGTGTGGATGTTTGTTTCATTTCCTGACATTTGGTATAGCTTCTTTAATCTTTGACATGTGGTATCAGATCTTGATTTACCAATCTTGAATATGAGAGATAAACCATAGGTACAAGAAGAGTCATAAGTCATAAATTGTGTTAAAGATCGTGGTAAAGAATGATGAGCAGCTCAAGAATAGAGATAGAAAAATTCAACGATCAAAATTTTGAGCTTTGGAAGATTAAGATGGAATATCTTCTTGTAGATCGAGAATGATGGACAATGGTTTGTCCAGTTACCCAGCTGACAGGCATGTCGATGGAAGAATGGGAGAAACTTGAAAGTAGAGCAAGAAGTATAATTAATATTTGTCTTATAGATTCGGTACTGCTGAATTTATTAGGTGAATATTCAGCCAAGAAACTATGGGAAAAGTTGGGAAGCTTATACCAGTTGAAATATATGGTAAATAAGTTGTTTCTCATAAAGAAACTATATCTTTTGAGGATGAGTGATGGCAGTTCAGTTATTGAGAATTTAAATGCATTTAATACCATTTTAAGCCAGTTATCATCTATGGATATTAAAATCACTAAGGATATCTTACTCATGGCTATAGGGAGTAATACAAACACACTAGTGCTAGAAGACATGGTTGTTTCTCTTCTGTCAGAAGAAATGAGAATAAATAACATGGAAGGATTGACCAAAGATGCTTTAGTGGTGAGAGGTCGACTGGTAGACATAGATAAAGGAAAATTATTCGATAGAAAGTCTAAGTCAAAGGTTAGATGTAAATCCCTGGTTCAATTGACACAAAGATGCTAGAAATGAGGTAAATTTGGGCATTACAAAAAGGACTGCAAGATGAAGGAAAAAAAAGTTAATACTGGATCTGATGAGAAGCATTCGACTGAGAGAAAGATGAACCCAGACAAGGGAGGTGGTGTGTATCTAGCATTGACTAGTACACATTCGTATCAAGATGCTTGGTTCATCGACTCAAGAGAATCCTATCATATGACACCACATAGAAAATGGTTCTGCGAGTATGAACGATATCATGGAGGTGATGTGTTCTTGGGGGATGACTCGACAACCAAAATTTATGGACGAGGAAGAGTTCGATTGATACTATAGGATGGGAGGAAAAGAACCCTTCTAGGTGTGCTACACATTTTGGGTTTGGAAAGAAACCTAATATATGTCAAAAAGTTGAATGATGCAGGGGTGCATTATAATACCCCAAGGATGTGCCCCAATTATATTATGAATTGTAATTATGTTTATAGGCTGGTGAGCCAAGTGTATATAAGTTGGTGGGATTATGTGTTTATTAGGACAGAGAGCCTAGGATGCTAAGGCCAAGGGACTTTTTTGTATATGTAATTATGAAAAATCATTAATAAAAAATATAAACATCATTGCGTGCAGACCAACCATAAAGAAAGAGTGATGGGGGACTAAGATTCCACAAGGTGGGTAAGGGAAAGGGGGTTGAAAGGTTGGAAAGAGGGGCTTAAGTCCCTGAGAATGATATTTTATTATTATTCCAAAGTTGTGTAAAATACATGTTTTTATCCTAAGTCCTGGGAGAGGTAACGTGTGCAAAAGGAAACACATGTAGCCCCAGGAAGACAAGTGTCAACCTAGGTGCTTGTAGTTAAAGCTGCAGAAGTCATCCATGTTGGGGGTTCACCCCTGTATTATGTCATTCTTCACCTAAGTTCGTTGGGATCGGGGTCGTCTGAACTATTTTTCCTCTGCGTCTACCTCTACATACCCACGCATAGTGAAGGAAACCCTCACGGGAATATTGTTCGTTGTCCATTCTTCCATCCGGATTCTGAACCCGTTTTGTGTCTACATCTGCCTCTTCATAACCTCGCACATTTGAGAAACCAATGGGAAGGGAGAAGTTGACCTGTGTGTCCTGTGAACCCAATTTTATCCACACTTCAATTATGAGTTCATGCTTAACCGTTTGGGTTGTTGTCCTGTGTATTTCCTGAGTTGTGTTGCATCTTAGTGGGACTATTGTCATTTTTGGATGTCCATGCCAAAATTTACTTGTAGCTACTTTCGTTCATGAGTTAACCGAATGTTGTTGATGTGCTAGTATCCTTACCTTGTGGGAATTGAGTAGTAACTGGTTGAAGAAGCAGGTTGTCAGGCCAGTGGTAGAAGAGGTGAGTTGTCAGACCTGTGAGAAGTTATCTCTAGGTGAGAGAGTTTTTTGGGAAGTGGTTTTCTCTCAGAGAGAGTCCAACACCATCTACGCAGCTCTAAGAATTCTTGATCCAGAATGTTTTCAATACCATGAGAGGGAGGTGACGCAGTCGATGGACTRTGTGATAGTGAAGGTGTATACTCCTGGGTGGAACAGGAATGTGGGGAATGAGAGTCTTTGAGTAGTGGGCGTAAGAATGCTTCTAGAGAGAATCCTTTCAGTGACACTGTGCAGTTTACTGTAACCTCATCTTAGTCTAGGATTCCCTTGCCCTGGGTGGAGCTTAGTCCCATCTCAAGGGTGACCCACTACTGAGCATGATGAGAAACGTGGTCTAAGGCTGGTAGTTTTGTGGAAGGTCTACACGTAGTTGGTGGATTTTACTCCAGATAAAAGATAAGTATCATTATGTACTTAATTTATATGTAATGCATGTATGTGATGCTTGTATGTTTTCATGTATTCTGTTGCATGTATTAATTGTTGTTAATTCTATTTAAGTATCTATGATGGAATTAAATCTATGATAAATGTGATAATTTGATTTAATGCATATTATATATAAGTGTATATTCTGTAGTAGTGGCATTGTCTAGCCTGTTGGTGGTCAGGGATGTTACAAATTGGTATCAGAGCATGGTTACAACACTGAGCCTAGATGGACCATGTTAGTGGAAATTGAAGCAATATTTTCGAAAGGAGTTGTTGTCAAAATGGACAAAATTCAAGTTCTGACCCATGGTTTCAACACTGAGCCTGGACGGGCGGGA
>JASDQU010735282.1:182336-204141 GCA_032191745.1 Picea mariana
GTCAAGGAGAGTTTGAAATCACCGAAGTAGGTCCTGTCTATTGATCGTCGGGAGGGATATGTGTTAAATAGATCAGAGTTTTCGGGAAAAACACTTCGAGAGTTTCAGTTGAGATCTGGACTGTAGATCTAGAAGGGCACGTGGCGACAGATCATGAACTCCGGGTAAAAGTGTTTTAGGAGGAAGAAAGTGGGGAAAGTTGAGACCTCCGAAGGCCAAAGTCCCAAATTGGATCTCGATCCTTAATCTTGAAAGAGGACGAGGGTCATTGATCGAGTCCTGGTTGAAGGTTCTGAAGTCAATGAGAAGTGTCCATCTCATCGTGACATTAAGAAGTGACCGTTGATTTTGATAAGTGATCAAAAACTTCTTAGCTTAGCACCTGGTCACCACCTGCGGTCGTATGGAATAAAGAAACAAAGGGAAAAGAAGAGGAAATGCTCAAATCAATAAGCCCGTGGGTTTCGTCTRGTTTAGACCTACATCAGGGAGGTACTGAAGACCTGGGAACTTTATGATATGGTCCAACAAATATMTAAGAGCCATTATCTCAGAGAAAAGAGATCATTGCACAAGAAGTGCATCAGAGAGGAAGCACRAGTTTTAAAAGATTATATCTTTCTACTCAAGGCCCGGAATTGATAAAGGAAGCCATGATTGGAAAGGTCTCAGAAAGAGGATTCCATATGTAATGGTTACATTAAAAYAGAAAAAGTRCTAGAGATGTCTTCAGATAGAAGAAAGAAGGAAGAAGGTCAAGGATAATTATTTATTCTACATCTGAGATTTTTCAGAAATCATTGGATTAGATGTTGGGTTTGATAAGCAGCATGGAAACCCCAAATGGAATTCTTATTTGGGGAAGAYAGTTTAGGTGACAATATTTGCACATCAAATGTGAATGCTAGGTGGAGAAAGCCATCTGCAATACATGATAATGGATGAACCATAAGTTCGTATGGAGATGCAAAGAATGGGAATAACGAAGGAAGGTTTTATGGAATATTAAAGAGTTTGGAGATAAGATGTGACATCTCCAAGGATTATCCCTACAAATTGGAGGTAGCACCTCCATTATTTCTATCAGAATGCATAGTGGAAGCATGGCATGAAGTCATCAAATATGGCATGACAAAAGTTGAATATGCATGAGCTGAATTAGAGGAATCCAAATAATAATGGAATGATGAAAATTAATATCAGCATAATATGTTATGGCAAATATGAAAAGTAGACAAGGAAAAACTTCTAGATGGATTTAAGTCCATGAATATCCTAAGATAATGGAAGAAGAAATCATCAGATAGATATCAAGCTAATAGGAATGCATGTCAACACTCCAAGAAGGAAAGCTAGAATAGTAGAGGATTGTTGATGCACTCCAAGGGTGTGAAGGTATTTCCATAAGAGCATGGAGATATCAAGTCAATAATAATTTAAATGTGAAGTGAATTCTAAAGTGAAATCAATAAGGAACCAGGAAGAAGAAAACGGTTCTATGCATGGTTTTGAATGCAGAGGAGATGGTGCCTAACAAGAATCCATCTTAAGAGACATAGATCCATGAGTGACAACCCAAGAGGTTGGAGGTATCACTTAAATCTATGAAGGTAAGGTAAAAGAAGTACTTTCAGATAATTCTATGAAGCTAGCAAAAGAGAAGCGGGGAGTACAAGAAAACCTCAAGTACTCAAGTATTTCGTTAAAAAAGGGCTGAAGAAGTTCAGTCCTGGAGAGTAACTAGATATTTAAGAATCTAGAGTCTATAAAACATCTTGGTGTGGAATTTGATTCATCCAAGTACGAGATTGGGATAGTTGGACCCAAGAAATTAATGAAAGTTGAAGGTTAATATCAGCTTAGTTTGGGACTATAAATGCAAAGGAAACCAAGAGTGATTTGGCTAGAAAGTGCTCAGGACAGAAACAGTCATGTACAGTGACTACAATGAAAGCACAAGAAGACTCAGGAATCCGAGAAGAATTGTATACTTCTTGGACATCAAGGAAAAGTCTTATAGGGAGAAAGAAGTTGTTGCAATTTCTGTGGCAGCAAGTCTATTACGGCTTGTTGGGTCAGTGATAGGAAAGAATGCTTGCATGTTTGCAAGTGTTGTTGGTGATTTTGTTGTTGCATAAGGAGGGAAGAAACAGAGAGATGAAGTGTTGGTTATAAGTTTGATAAAAGAAGCATGAAAGATTCTACTGACATTAGACTTTTAGGTAGTAAAAAATTTATTAATGGTAGTCATGCAGGTATGAGTTTTTATTACTCTTTTTGCATAACTGCTGAAACGAAATTTAGGTAAGAATTTCCTCATCCAGAGTTATTTTATAAAATCACATGATTATATTATTTGAATGCATACCACTGGATGTGGTAAAGGCTGGAGGCCTTTATTAATTCAAATCTTTTTAGCTTCTGAATGCACACACTGACATAGTAGAATGTCATGTTAATTTGGTTATGGGGTAATAACCAAAGAACTAAAAGATAAGAACTTATTATAGGAATGAATGCCAGTAATCTAGTCATGTATGAGACTAGGATATGGTTGGATATGGCAAGGTATGCATATGGAAAGGTTATGAGCCACACAAGTACTAAAATATTCCTACCTTTAAATAAAACTTGAACTGCAACCTTTTTGCTAACACTAATGAACACCTCAGAATTATATTCTTGGTGTAGTGTTCAAGTCGAAAAGGGAGGCATCCAATTAATCGGGAAGACAATAGGAAGTGTGTGGAGAATGTGTAAACACATTGGCTAGAATTCCAACTTATGGATGGTGAGATACATGACTGATATGAAGAGCATTATGTAATTTAATGCAAGGTGCACTGAATAAGTATGCATTGAGAATTGCACTCATGCATAGTAAGTGATAGAATTGTATATTAAAAGCAATAGTTGAATGAGTTTTGTAAGTACATGCATATATATTATTGCATGGAAATAATTGTTACTAATAGCTGAAATGTTGTTAACTCATGAAGTTGAGGACATTTCAGGGAGGGTTAGACATTGCAACAGGAAAGTTACAAGTCAAGTAGTCACATGAGAATTGACTACAAGAAATTTTCTTGTTCAAAAAAAGAAGTAATGAACTTACAGATATTACTGTGAACATGCATATGCATAGAATGACGAGTCATTCTATTTTATTAAATTGTTGGGTAACTGTGACTGAATTGCTAGGTGCAGGAAATTCTAAGATCACTGCATAAGACTTTGTACATATTTCAATTGAATATGATGTACAAAAAATACTGAAAATTGTTGGATGTATGCAAGATGAAGCATTACAGGAAAAATGGTATGCAGTTTGGTGCCTATGGAAAACCACAAGGATGGTTGCATTCATAATATGGAAACAACCAAGATGAATTATGAAATAGAATTTCATGTTTTGGGGGAAAAGTTGAATTTCCTTTTGAACTAGTTGGAGTTCCTAAATGAATTATTGTTCCACCTCTTCCTCGGATTCAATCGACTCATTTGAATCATGTTCTTTGTTCCTCAGTTCAAACCGCATCGTCTCAGGATTATTCTCGGTCTGAAAAACTTCTTCAAGATCGGACTTACCTTCGACTTCTCTGAAGACCAAATCTCAACTATACATTGTTTTCCTTGATGCAGGATCCCAGAGCTTATATCCTTTCATTCCTTTTTATATCCAATGAAAATACATCTGACTGCCTTCTTGTCCAGCTTGCTCCTTTTTCCTTTGGGAACATGCACAAATGCATCAAAGCTAAATACTTTGATATGCACAACACAAGGCTTCTTACCCAACCATACCTCATGTGGAGTCATTTCAACTAGCATCGATGAAGGAGACATATTCACCAGATATATTACAGTGTAGACTACCTCCGCCCAAAAATATTGTGCAAGCCCAACACCATTGAGCATGCTCCTTGCCTTATCCATATATGTTATGTTCATTCTCTTGGAAAATCCATTTTTATATGGGGTATATGGTGTGGTATTTTGGCTTTCTATGCCACACTACTTACTTAACTGATCAAATTATTTTCCATGGAATTCACCACCATTGTTAGTTCTCAACACCTTAATCTTCTTATCTGTCTGGTTTTCAACGAGAGATTTAAACTCTTTAAATTTCTCGAAAACCTCTAATTTCTTCCTTATGAAATATATACATGTCTTCCTAGAAAAATAATCTATGAAGGAGACATAATATAAGTGTTGGCCCTAAAGTATGCACCTAACTGCTAAAGGGTAGAGCTAGGCCACCTCAAATTTGGAATGGTTGGTTTTTTGATAAGTTGGGTTTTTTGGTTAGCTAAAGGATATGTTTTCAGAGATGATAATATGGTTGGAAAGGACACACAATATAAATGTAGGTTCTCTTTGGATAATGGTATGAACTTTGATGAAAAGTTGGGGACATGGAAAGATAAACAAAGGCAACAACAATAGGAAATGCAATGAATTACTTGTTGTGAGAGAATTAAGACTTAAAATGATTGTCTAAGACTCAGATAAATATCCAGATACAAATCATCCAACAGGTTGCCAAATAATTTATCTTTTTACTACAAAAATAATTGGTTAACAGGTTGCATAGCAGAAAAAAGATGAATTGGGACAATAGCTGAAAGAAAAATGAAATGTACATTGCACACATCATAAACTTGCATCCAATATAAGATTAAAACACATACATATTTGAGTAAGAAAACACAATTGTCATCAATACATATTCATCGGGTAGAAATATTTACAATCATATGAGCAGGGACAACCACTTTTGATGCTTGAATCTTTTCCTTAAAATCTCAACCACCCCAACAGTACAAAAATTGTCTATTTATCATTTTTGCATTGGATTTCGACCATTCTGAAAACTAAAGATTAACTTTGCATAACAACATGAACACAACTCTTTTACTCGAGCATATTCAACTGGGAACATAGTCTTCAAATATTTTAACTTAACTTTAACAAAAAATGCAGTTCATACCAAAACAAAATGACCTCTTATTGTGCTTTGACACTAATGTCTCGAACCTAGAACAACTAGACTTCTAAAAGTGAAAAAAATAACTGATGTTTGCGCTAGATTAAAATAGTCCTTAATAAACTTTGATAGATGATATTGACTAGAAATATGCATGAGTACCCACATGTACTCCAACTGGAGACTAACTGGGAGATATCTTGATTAACTGGCATTATCCTCGGGCCCCTTCTTCCTCTTTGATAGCAATAAACTTTTAACACTAGAATTTGGCGAATTTCTCGGAAAAAAGGCCACAAAGATCTCTTCAATTCTATCAAAGCATGATAATTGTGTAAAATATGAGAGATTTTTTTTTGAATGGGCCAGTTCCCAACAAAAAAATCTTTCATTTATCAAAACATCATTTCCATCTACTCGAGAGGCATGCTAGAAAACAATGACAAAAACAGGGAAAACAGAGCATGGAAAATTTATGGGAAAACAACCTCAAAGGTCTGTTCGATACTCTCAGAACGTGATACCTATGTAAAATATGAGATATAATTTGTGCATGGGATTTTTATAAAAAAAAATTCTTTCAGTTTTCAAAAATTCATCTCCATATGTTCGGGAGGCACGCTGAAAGAGTGACAAAAACATGGAAAATTAGAGTTTTTTCAGTTTCTCGAAAAATGTCCTGAAAGATACATTCGATTCTCCCAAAAAATGATACTCGTGTAAACTCTGAGAGAGGTTTTTATGCATGGGATTTTTCTCAACAAAAACCTTTTTTTTGTTTTCACAAATTCACCTGTAGTTGTTCAGAAGGCGCATCGAAAGACAATGACAAAAACAGGAAAAAACAAAGTTTTTTCAAAAAAATGGTCAATGCCTTTTGATTTTTCTTTTGTAACCTCTGATACTTTCTTTGTAGCTTCTAATATTTGTTTCCCAGATCTTTGTTCTATTGTTGTTAATCATGAATTTGTTTTTTTAATGCTTACACCTGGTGACTATCATGTGCTTGCTGGAAACTTTGCTCCCTTCATTTCCTCTTTGTTTTGTAGTGGAAAATCTCAGCTGCATTCGAGGGGTTTCCTCCTTCGCTGGGTTGGTTGATTTGTTTTTTCTGGATTGGGTACCCTTCATTTTGGAGGCCTTTTTCTTGTTTTCTTCTTGTTGGATTTCCTTTGATGAGCCACTAGGTTCAGGGGAAACCCTCCCTTCTGGATTATCTTCATGTTTTTCACACTCAGTCTGTCAATCATGTTGTTTTTCTTGTTCTTGTAAACCTATAGATTGTAAAAATTAGTCCCATGGCATCTCAATTTCACCCAAAGTGAAAATCACCAAAATATATGAACACAAATTTTATTCTGATGTAATTTGCCACCTATAATTTTAATTCCCCGTAAAGTTGTGATAATGAGAATTGAAGGTGCAACTTGCACAATCTTAACATGAACTGTATAATGATGATTTTAGAGATGACCTTTCATTCACTGGAATGAGAATGAGCATGCAAGCGCCAACACAACACTTTCAAATATTTAAAATAATTTCTGAACTTTTAAGTAATTAAAACAACGCACTTTTACATTATTTGCAAGAACAAGCCAGTTCTTGCAATCTCCATTTTTCTGCGCTAAAAAGGCCCTGTAAACCTATTATAAACTCAGTAAAATATTTCAATATGGCATATGTTATTAACCCAAATCAGAATGTGCAATAACCTTCCAAGAAAGCAAGAAAGCGGTGTAAAAACAATAGAAGGGTAAAAAATACTCAATCTGACTCATTAACCATGTAGAAGAAACTGAACAAAAATCAGGCTTAAGAGGATGTATAGGATAATGGAGGGAAAGAGCATGGATGTAGACCTAAGTTCCAACAATGGGGATCCACCAAGTGAAGGCACTGTAACCGGGCCAAACACATCACTATGCACCAGTTCTAGAATCCCATTTTATCTTGTCACTCCAGATGGGAAACTCACCCGACTTTGCTTTCCATATATGAAATGTTCACAAAATTCAAACTCTAAATCACATTCAAGAAAACCTTTGACCATATTTTTTTTTGCATAGCTCGAATTCCTTTTTCTCCAATGTGTCCCATCCTCTCGTGCCATAGCCTGGTTGAATCGATTTATCATGTCTTGTCATTTCGGTTTGTACCGACTCAGCTTGAGTCAGGTTGATTTCAATCAAAGTTGAGTCGACTTCAGAAGAAACGATATTGTTGCATGCATTTGAGTCAACATTCCCTAATAACTTGTACAGGGTTCCTATCCGAACTCCTTTCATTAAGACCATCGCACCTATGACCATATTGCATGAATCCTCATGAAACAGAGTATGCACTCTAGCATCACTCATCTTAGTGAAAGATATCAGGTTTCATGCCAAACCCATAATGTGTAAAACACTTGGAAGGGTTCTTTTCCTCCCATCTTGTAGTATCAATTGAACTCTTCCTCATCCGACAATTTTGGTTGTCAATTTGTACCCCAAAAACACATCACCTCCATCATATCGTTCATACTCATAAAACCATTCTCTATGTGGTGTCATATGATAGGATGCTCTTGAGTTGATCAATCAAACACCTTGATCCATATGTGTATTGGTCAACACCAAGTACACATCACCTCCCTTATCTGGGGTCATCTTTCTCTCAGTTGAATACTTCTCATCGGATCCCGTACTAACTTCCATTTCCCTTGACTTACAATCATTTTTGTAATGTCTGGCTTTACCACATTTCTAGCATAGTATTGTCTATTGAACCAAGTATTTAGATCTACCCTTCGACTTAGACTTTCTACCATAGAATTTGTCTTTATATCTTTCACCGGTCGACCTCTCACCACTAACACATCTTTGGTCGATCATTCCATGTTCTTTCTTCTCATTCTTCTGGCAACAGGGAAGCAACTATGTCTTCT
This sequence comes from Picea mariana, assembly GCA_032191745.1. NCBI lineage: Eukaryota > Viridiplantae > Streptophyta > Pinopsida > Pinales > Pinaceae > Picea > Picea mariana. Next base: position 190,256 of record JASDQU010735282.1, read on the forward strand.
AGTGCTAGTGTGGTTGTATTACTCCCTATAGCCATGACTAACCTATCCCAGGAGTTTGAAAAATAACATAATAGGCTTATACACTTCTCCTCCTCAGTGATTTTAATATCCACAGATGATAACTGGCTTAAAATGGTTTTAAACACTTTTAAATACTCAGTCAACGAATTGCCATCACTCATTCTCAAAAGACGCAGTTTCTTTTTGAGAAACAACTTATTTACCATGGATTTTGACTAGTATAAGCTTCTCATCTTGTCCCATAGTTTCTTGGTTGAATCTTCACCTGAGACATTCAACACTACCGAATCTGCAAGACAAAGCTAAATCATACGTCTTTCTCTTCTTTCGAGTTTCTCCCATTATTTCGTCAACATATCTGTCGGTTGGGTACGTGGACAGACCACTTTCCATTATTCTCGATCTGCAAGAATATCTTCCATTTTAATCTTCCATAGCTCAAAATTCTTTTCATTGAATTTTCTATTTCTATTCTTGAACTGCACGCCATTATTTACCATGATATTTAACACAATTTATGAATTACGACTCTTATTTTACCTAGGGTTTAGTTCTCAGATTCAATATTGGTAAATCATGATCTGATATACTCGCCAAAGCATGACACCGCTCTGATAACTGAATTTTCAGGGAAGACATAAGATCTGATACCACTTGTTAGGAAATGAAGTACACTTCCACACTAAACCTAGTAGAGGAAAAGAAGAATTTAACCAAGAACGTAAATAACAAAGAAATTACATAGTACATAGAGATTTTACCCTGGAAACCCAAACCGGGAAAACCAACATTCCTTGAGCGTTCTGCTATCTTGTTGTCTTATTCAATCTAAATAAAAGGTTACATGTCTAACCTTGGTCCACACCTAAGACACAATCAACATCACACCCTCTTTTTTGTGAAAAAACAACCCTATAGCCAATCTATCTTACATCTACAATGACCAACAACCTACAATTTACACATAAGTTCATTAATTTTCCTTTACGGACTTACACACGTCTCATTATAGGATTTAAAATGAGATACACTTCCACACTAAACCTAGCAAAGGAGAAGAAGAATTTAATCAAGAATGTAAATGACAAAACAATCACATAGTACACAAAGATTTTACCCTGGAAACCCAAACTGGGAAAACAAACATTCCTTGGGTGTTTTTCTCTCTTGTTGTCTTATTCAATATGAATAAAAGGTTACATCTCTAACCTTGGTCCACACCTAAGACACAATCGACATCATACCCTCTTACCTGTGAAAGAACAACCCTCTAACCAATCTGGATTACATCTACTTGACCAACAACCTACGATTTATACATAAGTTCATTCATTAGCCTTTACGACCTTACAACACTCATCTTTATAGGATTTACAATAGAAAAAACCATAAATACTTGGTGCCCAAAAATGGTTATAGATCCATGCAAATCATTGGCTACAAATCATGCAAATCTCGAGATTCTGTTACAGTCGACTCCAAGTCGTATTACCAGTTGGCCTTCAGTCAGTCACCACATGTCCACCTGTCGACCTAATGTTCGTTGACCTCTTAGACTTGTTTTCAATGTCTTTACCATGTCGAACTTCCTCAACCTTAGACTTCGAATTTACCCGATCAAATCACCTCAACCTCTGACTTGTTTTCGATCCACCTCGACTTCGACCATCAGCCGATTCACCTCGAATATACTTTCACTTCAAATAGTATAACAACCCAACAACTCTAAAGATTGAGATCAAATAACTCCTTCATTTTGATATCATATAGTTCTTGGTTAAATATTTATTTCAAAGTATCACTTAAGTTCTCTCCAAGTAACCTTCTTCTCATAAATGTGTTTCACTTGCACATACTAATCCCACCACATTGATGCTTTCCCCTTGAGCTGATAAATGGAAATTCACCATTTTGCATATGAGGAATAATTTTGCAGCTCAAAGTATTTCCTCATACCCAACAACCATGTCTTTTCATATTCATCCTTCTTATGCTCACCGTAAAAAGTAGGAGGCTCGATGTTATTCATTTCTCCCTATAGCTCTTCCACCCCAATCCTTCTCTTATGATTTCTGATAGGAGATGGGATTGAACTATTGCATTCTCTACCATCCAAATATCATGGAGAGTGATGGATATGCTTTTCAACACTTTTTGTTTTTCTTCCCTCATCATGAGACTTGTGTTTTCCTGGCCTACTTGTCTCTGTTTCCTTATCCATATTTTTCTCAATTTTGTCCAAGATTTGTAGCAACTTGATGTTGAATCCATCTTGTTCCTCCTTGGATTTCATAAGCCTATCATTATCAGCTTTATAACTTTGGACATACGTTTGCAAAATTTTTATGGTCTCTACCAAGTTCATGCTCTCTTCTAATACTTCCCTATGTCCATTTGATTTTTTAACTTCAATACCCATACCATCATACAACCTTCCCATTTATTCATCCTGATCACAAGTTCTATGTGCACCTTCCATGATTTTAATCTTTGCGTTGATTCTGTCCTAAACTAATTACTTTTAATTCTACAAAAAGTGCATTCAAAAAGATTTGTTAGACTAATTAATGCAACAATTGTATGATATTTATGCACAATTTGTCAGAATCCTTTATTTTCTTTTTCTTTGGCTAATTTTAACGTCCAAATTCTAGTGTGCACACCCACACATTGCTATTTTTTCATGCATCACAACTCTATACCGCACACCAATGGTTTTTTATGCAAAATAAACTCTGCACTACGTGGCACCAATACTTAGCGCACACATTTATTTCATGTTGATATCTGGCTTATACAAGTCCAATGTTGAACCAATAGCTTTAATACCAATCTGTAATGTTCCCACCCCCCGCTAGACTGGGCCACGTCACCACAACCTTAAATTTTGTCACTATTATATTCTTTGTAGTAGCCCAAGCTCACTACTAGACCATGCTACCTCAAAAATCCTAGTGCGTAGATACTACTTATAACACTTCATGTTATAAGTAGATTGGAATAACTATGCACAACCTTAAGGTATTGTGCCTAGACCCAAGTTGGGTATCGCTCTACGAGTATACTTATTTTATTACAATTATAACATCGAAATAAATATCACAAATCTACTGCGCGCTTAGCCCTTCATAACACATATGAATTTTTTTAATATATAATATCACATTTCTTAATGTTTCCTACAAATTAAACTAATGCAACATAGTTTATTTGACATGACAATACAATATAAGTATTAATAAATAAATAAAAATCATTAATTTAAGAAAAAAAATTACAAATATAACAAATTTAATATATGTCATCATGCATGCATGATATTTATATGATAATATGTTTTCTCTAATATATCATCCACCCTCACCCTCATATATATGAGGGTGGGGTGGGGGTGAGTGGTATATTAGAGTATATGAGTGTGGGGCTCGGGGGATATATTAGAGAAGGTGGGGGGCATATTAGAGAAAACATATTATCATATATATGAGGGTGATGGTGAGGGTGGGGAGATATATAAGAGAAAATGTATACGTGTGGTCTCTTGTCATGCTCCTTTGGAATGAGTTGAGACAACTTGAGATGGTCTCATGTCAGACTCCTATGGACTTAGTTGAGTCAACTTGAGATGGATCTCCAGATGGTACTCCTATGCAATTAGTTGAGTTGATCTGTTGAGAGTGGCATCCCTGTGGTTGAGCATAGCTGGACGTGTCCCTAGTGACATAGCACTAGAGGATGTGTGAGATCCCTTGCTATATCATCAGAGATTAAGACTTTGGTAAAACCCTAATTGTGTTGTAAAGGGTACAAGTGGGCCCTACCATGTAAAGATAATTAATATTGTGTCAAAGATTAATTATATTATTTAGTTGTACAAGTCGTCCCTATTGTGCCAAGTTTTTTTTCTATTCGTTGAGTTAAGTTTTGTATTTATAAGAGAGGAGATCCCCATTTTGGATCACTCATCTCTCCCACTAACTCAACGCATGGTCTGAAATTGTGAAGGGATAAAGTGTGCACTCTTTCCTAGGCACCTTCCTTATTGTTTATAGGAGCACCCTATTGTGTTCTAGGGTTTGTCTTGAGGGCCACCTTTGTTGGAACCTATATTCTCGATGGAGAGAGGTTCTTCTCTTGGCAATATAGCAATGGGATTGTTGGGTTTTTCCCTTGGTTGAGAAGGGTTTTCCTAGGATAAATTATGGTGTCTTTTGTGCATGGTTATTCTTCTTGTGATATTGGTTTACTAGGGCTAGTGCATTGTTGTTGCAATGGTTATGGTTCAAGATAATGCTAAACAAAAATAAACTACATGTGCATGAGCTAATCTTTAAAAGGGCTCCACCCAGTAAGGAAACTTCTTGACTTCCCATCTCCATCCAGTGACCAATTTTTTATCCATGATTCAAAGATGGCTCTAGCATGAGCCCCATCCACCATTGTTTCCTGAATTAATATGATATATGGCTTGTGGTTCTAAATGAGCTGTTTGAGGGAAATATTTTTACAGATGGCCCTAACCCCTCTCGCACTGAAAGAGAGGGCTATAATGAGGGAACCCTTTAATGGATTTCCTTGCTCCAAGGCCCTAACAATGGTATTTTTTTTTCCTTTCATGGTATCTTTTAGAGGTCATGCTAGCTTACCCCCCTGTTTGGAGATGAACTCAAGGTCGAAAAAAAAAAAACCATCACCTAAGGCAGTTGGCTCCTCACCATAGTTCAAAACGTTGAGTTCCAATATTGCGCACGTCCGGGTCGACAAAAAAAACCTCAGCTTGTCGGGAAAGGAGAGTCAATGTGATGGTGGAGCTCCATAGTGCCACATATCCTAATTTGTGAGACAACCCTGCCTCCGTATTCATACAAAAATGCATAGGCCTGAAACTGCAGACCCCCCCACTCCGTGTAATCGCGTGTCCATGGAATAAATTTTATTAATATAAAATATTATTTCCTTAATTTTTTAATATTATTACTGGGATAATTTAATTTAATTTAATATTTAATTTATTAAATATTGAAAAGAGATATGTTAGGGTTTTGTAAGTAATCGGAGTTGAGGAAGAAATGGTATGGTGTATAGTGATGATCCCTTTGAAAGACATACTATCTTCACCAAGAGCTCAATTTTTTAGGGAGAAATTATTTTCACCAAGGTCCCAATGATGTTTGGTTCCCAAGGGGAAGTCAAGTTTTCTATGGCATGAAGGGGTGAAAATATTTTTGATGGGAACCTAGAAAACTTTAACAAAAAATTAGACATATAATAGAAGTGACAAGGAACTATAGTTATGGGAAAGAGGATAGGTGAGTTAGAAAACTGGAAAGAACATTTGTTATGCACCAAACAACCAAAATAGTATAAAAAGAGAGAGAGAGAAGTAACTCCATTCCTTAATAAAGAGAGAAGAAATAATTTGAAGCCTCTTTGAGGGGGGGAAATCATTTTACAATAGAAAAAATTTACAAGACGAGATGACTCTAAGACTAGGAGACAAAGGGTACAATTAAAATTAAAGTGGCTAGTCAAAAAAACTAATATAACAACAGAAATGTAATGACTCAATATCTAGGGATTTATCTAGGGATTAACATGGGGATTTATGTTTAACATAGGGATTTCTTTAGGGATTAACATGCCCCTCCCCTTCAAACAAGTGTTTCCCTTAACACTTGATTATCTGCGGATGTTTTTGCATGAATAACTCGCCTTCCCATGTCACTTCTTCTATCGGTAGGTTCTTCCACTTGATGAGGTACTCAGTGATTTTTTGATTTCACTGCCGCTTAATCCTAGTTTCAAGGATTGTTTCTACTTCTAGTATGATTTCCCCTTCTTCATTAATCTCAAGTAAAATAGTTTGCACTGAGTTATTGTTCTCGATTACCTTCCTTAAGCAAGAAACATGGAATACTAGATGTACATGTGAAGATGGAGGTAACTATAATTTTTAAGCCATACTTCCAATCTTTTGCAACACCTTATAGGGACCATAGTACTTGGGTTCCAATTTATTTTTCTTCTTTTTCTTCTTAAGGGACATTTGTTTGTATGATTGTAGTCTCAAAAATACCCATTCCCCCACTTCAAATACCTTTCTTTGTGATGTTGATCTTCTTGTTGTTTCATCCTATTTTGTGATGTAACTAATTTTTCCTTCAATAGTTTGAGAACCTCTTGTTGGTTCTCTATTTCTTTGTCCACTACTTGAGCCTTCTCTTTCCCTCCCAAATTTGATGTCATGGGTGGAGGATGATATCCATAAAGTTCCATGAATGGGGACATTTTTATGAAGTATGGAAGGATGTGTTGTACCACCATTCCTCCAAGGGACACCAGTTGTTCCATTGTGTTTGTTTATCATATGTAAATAAATGAAGAAACCCTTCTATAATTTTATTCACAATCACATTTTTCCCATCAGATTGAGGATGGTAAGAGGAGCTATGAATCAATTGAGTACCCAAACTAGAAAATAATTTTGTCCAGAATTTTCCAATGAAAATGGGATCTCTATCACTTATAATAATCTTAGGGATTCCATGTAGCTTATGAACTATTTCCATGAAATCTATGGCTATTGTACTTGCTTTAAAAGGATGAGAAAGAATAAAAAAATGGTCATACTTTGTGAGTTAATCCACTAGTACCATGATGTCATTATTTCCTTTGAACTTGGGTAGACCTATCATAAAATCCACTAAAACCTCTTCCCAACATTGACTTGGTATGGATAATGGTTTTAGGAACCCTAGGTTCTTGATTGTCTCTCCCTTATTCTATTTGTGGACCACACATTTCCTCACAAAATTTTGAACATCATTTTTAATACCTTCCTAGAAAAATCCTTCTTGATCTTTAATGAGTTTTCAAGAACCTTGAAGGCCCTCCTATAGGAAAAGTGTGCAATTTAAAAAGGACCTTCCATTTGAGTTGGTAATTATTACACAAGTATACATGATCCTGATACCCCAATAATTCATTCTTCCACACAAATTTATCTAATGCACTTAGGTCCCCTTGTAGTTTTTAAATGATCTTTCATACCTTCGGATCTTACTTCCATTATATCATTTCTTCTTCCACCCAATTAGATTTTGAAATGGAAATAGCACACAGTAAACCCTCTATATCTTTTTCTTTCCTTGAAAGTGCATTTTCCATGATATTGTGTTTCTCCTTTTTGTAGATAATTTCAAAGTCATAACTTAGAATCTTTATAACCCATTTTTGTTTCTCTTCTAAATATGATCATTGTTCCAATAATTTATTCAAACGATAATGATTTATTTTTACTTTGAAGTGTTTTCCTATTAGGTAAAGGTACAATTTCTTAATTTCATGTAATATGGCCAACATCTATTTTTCATAAATGGGTTTGAGTAAGTTATTTCCTTTAATACGGTTTCTTTCAAAGGAAAGGGACCTTCCTTCTTGCATCTAAACTACAATGATTCCATGGTATAAGGCATCAGACTCCATAATAAATGTTTTTGTGAAGTCAGATGAGGATAGGAAAGGAGTTGTGCACATAGCCTCCTTACGTTTTTCAAGATATTTGGTTTCTTCTTGAGTCCAAGAAAAATTCTTCCTTGTTTAACAAAATTTTTAGAGGTGCTCCTATTTGAGCATAATTCTTGATAAACTTGCAATAATAGTGTGTCAATCCTAAGAATCCTCTAATTTTCTTCAACATTTGGGGAATTGGCCATTCCATCGTAGATTTAATTTTTTTAGGACACACTTTGACACCTTCATGAGACACAATATGACCCAAATATTCCACTTCTTGAAACCCAAAGGCACACTTGGAAGGATTTTCATATAGTTGTTGATCTTCTAATAGTTTTAAGATAGTGTCAACATGGTGTGTTATCTTCCCAAGATTTGTTGTATATTAGTATATCATCAAAAAATACTAACACAAATTTTTTGAGGAAGGGTTTGAAAATAGAATTCCTCAAGATTTGAAATGTTGAAGGTGCATTAGTAAGGCTTTTGAAATGTTGAAGTTTCATTAGTAAGAACAAATGGCATCACCAAAAACTCATAATGACCTTCATGTGTTCTAAAGGATGTTTTTGGAATTTCTTCTTGCCTCATTTTGATTTGATGATATCCAGAACGAAGATCCAACTTAGTAAAAAAAGTTTCTCCTTGCAATTAATCTAATAATTCATAAATTCCATGAGGAACCATCTATAATTTGGATACATATGCCATGAACCTTCCTTTTTCTAAACCATCATCACTGATGTAAAGAAATCACTTTGGCTAGGTTGAATGATGAACTTTTCTTGAATCATACACTCAATCTCACTCTTTTGTGCATATGGGTACCTGTAATGCCTAATGTTAGGTGGTACACTTCCTAGTTACAAATGGATAGCATGGTCATGATATTGAGTAGGTGGAATACCCTTCATCATATCTTCAAATACTTTGGAATGATTGTCGATAAATTTTTGGAGATACACTAGAGAAGAGAGTCTAGATGTTTGAACATCTAGTGAGAATAATTGTGAAATTACACCATGGTGTCCCCTTTTGAGGGATTTTATCATATTTTTAGAGCTTATCACTTTAGATGGTTTCCCTTGGATACCTCTAAATTCAATTTCCTTTCCTTCTGAGAAAAATCTCATGAAAACTTCTTGAAAATTAAGAGTCATTGTTCCAAAGTATTATAACATTGGACCCCTAGTACAACATCAACACCACCCATTTGGCACCTATTCGGTTGTTATATTCTTTGTAGTGAAATTCGATGTGGACAGAAAACAACTGAAATTTGAGGTTGATCGATGGTAGGTTGAAGTCAAGATGGATCAACAACAAGTCAAAGGTCAAGGTCAGTCGACTAGTTAAATTCAAAGTCAAAAGTATCGATGGCAAGTCGGCCAACAAAGAGGTCAAAGTGTGGGAGTGAGATGAATGATTAAATACCAAATGGAGGTAAACTCGTAGTCGACTGGTAATACGACTTGGACTCAAACTGTAACAGAATCCTGATATTTATGAGATTTGTAGCCAATGATCTGCATGGATCTATAACCATTTTCGGGTGCCATTTGTGTTGGAGTTACTTCACACACATCTAGGATTTTTTTTCCGAAGGTTTTTATTTGTTTATTAGTCATAATTAGTCATCATCCAGTATCCTATATTTTAGGAGAGAATGTTCCACTTGGAGAATATTCTCTTTCAATTCACACTTCAGTTTGACTAGTTGAGTTGAGTTTAGATGTTGCAATGGGATCATCACCATGCAATATTGGGATCATCACCATGCTAATTCGACCTTAACTTAGTATCATCACCAAAGTGGTGCATTAGCCTTGATTCCTTGAGTCAACTCCTCACTACTTTCTATTCAGTCAGTTAACTGAAGACTAGTTAACTCAACTAGGTGGCAGTTCACTCCTGTAACTGCCTAAGAAACTAGAATAGGTGGCAGTTCACTCCCATAACTACTGGTGTGTGTCCAAATCACTCTAGACCACCACTATGGTGACTGGGTCACCTTAATTCGAAATCAATGAGTTATACAGAGTATATCATGTGTAAATTATTCATTATTCACAACGGTTAATGAGAATTCTTTCCATTCTTTCTCTCCTTCTTATTCTTTTTCCAATTCTCTCTACAAATGTGTGTATCATTGTTTAGATAGATCTATATTGTGCAATTCAACACATTTACATGGTATTAGATTTGACGGACTGCTAAGAAAAATCTACACCAAAAATTTTTGCAGGTACTAAAGATTGAAGACAGCGGAAAGATGGAATTCCAAAAAGAATTCATTCTTACACCTTACAACTATTTTGCATGGAAGGAGAAAATAGCCATACATATCCGATCCAGAGGGTTGTATAGGTTAAACATGAATACAAATACAGAGCCAACATCAACCGTAGAAAAATCCAAGTACTTAAATCGCATGGATGAGGCACTCGGAACAATTTGCAGTCTTATTTCTCTCGATCTCCTTTTCCATATATCTTCCTGTAAGACTCCCAATGAAGATTGGACCATATTGGAAGGGATCTTTGGAAAATAGGATGAGATGAGGGGACACATGTTGGAGGTGGAGATGCTCACATTGGATCCAAAAAGCTTCGAGAATATCCAAGATTTATTTACAAAATTCAAGGATTTACTGTCACAACTCAAAGCTTGCGGGGTTGATAAATCAAAGGAGGAGAAACAAATGGTTCTCTCCATTCACTCCAAGATTGGTCCTGAATTCTCATTATTCATATCTACATTCCATACTATCAGATTCACCTCTGGAGCCACCTGGAAGATGCCTTATCTTGAGGACTTTATCGAATCCTTGACACAAGAGCAAACCAAGCTCATCAACATGGGCGCAATCAAAGGCCCAAGGGCGTATGCACTCACTGTGCATGATGGCAGCCACAAATATCAGAAATATAAAGACAAATATAAGCATAAATCTCATGCACATGCAAAGAAGGAAGGGTACACAAAACCCTTCACTGATGCCTCCGGATCCAAAGGAGAAAAGGGTATAAAAGGAGAGAAATGCACATACTATCACAATGGATTCCATTCAGAATCCGCATGCATGCAAAAGAAAATAGATGTGATGTCTCAGATACTTCAGCAAAAAAACCTTGGAGATCGCATCCTCAAGGGTGCAAAGAAGAAGAAGCCAGAAGATCTGAATTCCAAGAAAGGCAATTGTAGCCATGCCTTGATTGCAATCAACTCCTCTCTCGATGCTTGGATCGTAGATTCAAGAGCATCACATCACATGGTTGCCTCAGAAGCAGTCTATTCTTCTTTGGATGCATGAAAAGGTCCTCATATTCTGATGGGGGACAACTCTTTTGTTGAAGTCACCAGCAAAGGAAGGATTGAACTCACCAAGGGAAGCTTCGAGAACGTGCTGCATGTTTCCAAGCTTTCTGTCAACCTTCTCTCTGTGTATCAGATGATGAATTCCAGCACCGAAAATAAATTCATATTCACACCAAATTCCATGGACATATACGACATGCAAGCCAACTCCAAGGTTGCTATCGGTGAGGTAAATCATCAGTCTAGATTGTATACATTTTTTGAATTCATTGAACCTGATTCTACTTTACTACTTACTCTTGCTGATGAAAGTAGTAGGATATGGCACGAAAGGTTTGGACATTTGAATTTTAGATACATGCAATAGCTTAGTGAGCATAGATTAGTTGATGGTCTACCAAACATCCATTTCTCCAAGGGAGTATGTGAGGGATGTGTTCTCGGAAAACACCCTCAAGAGAAATTCGTCAAAGGAAAGTCTTAGCGACCTTCTGCACCTTTAGAACTGATCCACAGTGACCTCATGGGTCCTTTTCCACATCCATCGATCAACAAGGAAATGTTTGTTCTCATTTTTGTTGATGATTTCTCACGTTTTACTTGGATCTACTTTCTCAGGCAAAAATCCAAGGTCTTTCAACACCTCAAAGATTTCAAAGCTTTGGTTGAGATGCAGTCCAGAAAGAAGCTCAAAGTCCTCCAAACTGATAACGGGGGAGAGTATGTGAATCATGAGATTCATAATCTTTTCCATGAGGTGGGGATTCAGTTGCAGCATACAGTTCCTTACATTCCATAGAAAAACGAAGTTTTTGAGCGGAAAAATAGATCTCTAAAGGAGATGGCATCTTGCATGTTGCATGCAAAGTCACTACCACAGAGACTATGGGCCGAAGCACTTAATTGTGAAACATACATATAGAACATATCTCCTCATATATATGTCAAGGATAAGACCCCCTACAAGGCTTGGAGCAGCCTCAAACCGAAAGTGGCCCACTTTCGCATTTTTGGTTCACGTGCATGGGCCCAGATTCCCTCTGAAAAGAGGAAGGCATTTGATCCACAGAGCACTAAGTGCATTTTTGTTGGATAACCCGACAGTGTGAAGGGATATTGACTTATTGATCTTTCCTCAGACTGGCTCATCATTGAGTGTAGTGTCCAATTCGAGGAAAGTGTCTCGCATGCACCTCAGTATTTGCATGCAGACACCTTCATTCTTCCACCTGTCCGAGATGATGAGCATGCACATGTTGACTCTTCTTCAGATGAGAGTTCTAATTCAGAGGACTCATATGATTTAGATTCAGAGTCAAAGTCAGTACAGTCAAATGTAGAGTCATATCATCCAGATGCAGTCGCAGAGCCAGAGTAGAGGCCCAAGTGGGCACATACTACTCTTCAAGATGCAGAGGATCTCGTAGGTGATCCAGCCGATACTAGGAGGACTTGATCTAATTTCGAGGAGCCTCCTATTGCACTCACTTCCACTGAACCATTTCCTTCTAGGCATCTTTTATTGGTTCAGTATTTAGATCCACAGACATGGCGAGGCTGTTGGAAATCCCTTTTGGGAATCTTCCATGCAGGAGGAGTACAACTCCCTCCTCGAGAACTAGACTTGTGATCTGGTTTCCCTTCCTTCTAGGAGGAAACTTGTCATATGAAGATGGTTCTATAGGACCAAGAATGCATCGGATGGACATATCAACAAATACAAATCTAGGCTTGTCGCCAAAGGATTTCAGCAGGTTCATGGTATTGACTATGATGAGACCTTCGCTCCAGTAGAAAAGATGGATTCTGTACAATTGGAACTTTCCATTACAGCAGCCAAGGGATGGGAAGTCCATCAGATGGACGTGAAGAATTCATTTCTTCACGGTGATCTCTCTGAGGAGATCTACATGGAGAAGCCCCAGGGATTTATGCAGGACTCATCTTTGGTCTGTCGACTGAAGAAGTCACTTTATGGCCTCAAGAAGACTCTGAGGGCATGGTATTCCAAGATGGAATCCAACCTGTTGTCACATAACTTTGTACATTGTAAATCAGACCCGAATGTATACATGCTCAGGACGGTTGATTCACTTCTACTTTTAGTTCTATATGTCGATGATCTGCTGATCACGGGTTGCTTGACTTCAACAATAGTTGCAGTCAAGAGGATTCTTCATGACAGGTTTTTGATGACAGACATGGGTCCGCTACACTTATTCCTTGGACTTGAGATTAGTCAAGATGCAACAAGAATCCAACTGTCTCAAGCCAAGTATGCATGAGATCTCCTTGAGAGATTTCACATGGCAGACTGCAAGTCTGCTCCGACTCCTTTCCTATCAGGATTCAAACTTAAGGATGGTGAGGAGACTCCATTGGTTGATAGCACACTCTATATACATCTAGTGGGGAGCTTGTTGTATCTCACACACTCCATACTAGACCTCTCATATGCAGTTGGTGCAATTTCTAGGTTCATGCAGGAGCGGCATGAGCTACATTGGGAAGCTGCAAAGTGTATCCTTCGATACGTACAGGGCACCATCAACTTTGGGATTCATTATGCAATAGACTCTACATTAGATCTCATTCATTTTATTGATTCTAACTGGGCTGGAGATAGCATTGATTGCAAGCCCACATTTGGTTACTCACTCAGTCTTGGTTCTAGGCCTATCTGTTGGTCGAGCAAGAAGCAAGTTGACATTGCTCTATCTGTTGGGTATGTGTTATATTATTTGCACGAGTAGTAGTGTCTGAGCATCTACGTCGGGCGTGCAGGGGGGTTAGAGGGGGAGCCACTAGCCCCCCCCCTCGGGGGGTGCAGGGGGGCGTAGCCCCCTACGCGGGGGTTCAGGGGCAACGCCCCCAAAAAAAAAAATTCGGGATGACATAATATTAGGTGGTTTTTCGGCACATGGTTTTTTTCCAATGGTTTTCTATTTCCGGTTAAGAAATTAGGGTTTTGGACTAATCCAGGTCATTGGGTTAGGTTTTTGGATGCCACTAGCTCCTATATGTATATTGTA
>JASDQU010735282.1:204932-225698 GCA_032191745.1 Picea mariana
TTAGCTTCCATTGAATCCATCTTATTTTGTAGTTCATTTATGTCCCTACGCATTTATTCACCTTCATCAAGAGTCCAAGTAGGATTTTCTAGAGGCTTATTTGGTGTAGAAGTTCCCTTTTTGGGTGGCATGTTGGCCAAGTATCACTTTTGAACCTTGATTTTGAGGTGGTTCTACTAGACAATATTTCTTCTGCTGTATCTCCCAAGTTTCAGCCCTTCTAGGTATGAAACTTTATTTTATGTATTTCTCTGATATTTTTTCTCTACAATGCCATAGTTCTGATCAAAATTGTATATGCCAAGTGGAATTTACAGTAACTTCCTCACAACTTGCCGATTTTTGGCCTTTCCAGGAGATCTCACTTGTATAGTGTGCCCCACACAAAATAATGGATATAAAATTTCGAAACTCGCACCCGAAATACTAAATACTGTCCATAATCCAATGAAACCAGTCCCACACAATTTGGATACTCTAGGAATAAGTTATGATTGTTTTACCTGGAACACTTTCTTGAGACTAGTCAATAGGACTAGTCAAATACCCTATCTTACACAGGGTGTATCTACAAATTTAAGATGAACCAGAAGATGAAATTTTTACCACAGATACCTTACTAATTTATGTAAATAGCCTACATATTTTAGGGTCTAAAATGTTACAGAAACTTTTTTATAGCAAAAATTTTACAATGACTCTGTTCAGGATGATTCCAGAACCCTATCTTGTACAGGCAGTATCTCCGAAAGTATAAGGCCTCAGAAGCTAAATTTTGAACCCAACGTAACTTGATCTGTCTACTAAATATCCTCAAATTCGTTCCTTCTGAAACATTGTAGAAAAAAAGTTATAGCGAAAATGCCAAGGTGTCACAGATGTAGTAGCGAAACCCCAAGACCTTGAGCTCTGATACCATATGTTAAGAACCAAATATTAATATAGCATAGAAAATCCTCAGAAAAAGTACTCAATGCCTTGAAAAAGAGATCATTTCAGATAATAAGCCTCTTTGAGGGGGAAACCTCCTTTTACCCCACTTAAATGTTCAAGTACAAGATGATTCAAAATGAAATTGTCTCCTTAGTATATATAAGAGACTAAGAGGTATAATTACAACTAATGGCCTAAAGCTGACATAAATAAAATAACATTACTAATACAATATGCCCCAATTAAGGGGTAATGAGCCAATATTAGGGCTTAACATTGTTTCTCATAAAAAAACTGTATCTTTTCGGGATGAGTGATGGAAGTTCAGTTATTGAGAATTTAAATGCGTTTAATACCATTTTAAGCCAGTTATCATCTGTGGATATTAAAATCACTAAGGATATCTTACTCATGGCTATAGGGAGTAATACAACCACACTAGTGCTAGAAGACATGGTTTTTTCTCTTCTGTCAAAAGAAATGAGAATAAATAACATGGAAGGATTGACCAAATATGCTTTAGTGGTGAGAGGTCGACCAGTAGACAGAGATAAAGGAAAATTATTCGATAGAAAGGCTAATTTGAAGGTTAGATGTAAATCCCTAGTTCAATTGACACGAAGATGCTAGAAATGAGGTAAAGTTGGGCATTACAAAAAGGACTGCAATATGAAGGAAACAAAAGTCAGTACTAGATCTGATGAGAAGCATTCGACTGAGAGAAATATGAACCCAGACCAGGGAGGTGATGTGTATCTAGCATTGACCAGTATACAATCATATCAAGATGTTTGGTTCATCGACTCAAGAGCATCCTATCATATGACACCACATAGATAATGATTCTGCGAGTGTGAACGATATCATGGAGGTGATGTGTTCTTGGGGGATGACTCAAAAACCAAAAATTTCGGATGAGGAAGAGTTCGACTGATACTATAGGATGGGAGGAAAAGAACCCTTCTGGGTGTGCTACACATTTTGGGTTTGGAAAGAAACCTAATATATGTGAACAAGATGAGTGATGCAAGAGTGCATTCTAATACCCCAAGGATGTGCCCCAATTATATTATGAATTGTAATTATGTTTATAGGCTAGTGAGCTAAGTGTATATAAGTTGGTGGGCTTATGTGTTTATTAGGACAGAGAGCCTAGGATGCTAAGGCCAAGAGCCTGTTTTGTATATGTAATTATGCAAAATCATTAATAAAAAATATAAACATCATTGTGTGTAGACCAACCACGAAGAAAGAGTGATGGGGGACTAAGATTCCACAAGGTGGGTAAGGGAAATGGGGCTGAAAGGTTGGAAAGAGGGGCTAATCTTATGGGATTAAGTCCTTGAGAATAATAATTTTTTATTATTCCAAATTTGTGTAAAATACATGTTTTTATCCTAAGTCCTAGGAGAGGCAACGTGTGCAAAAGGAAATTCATGCAACTCTAGGAAGACAAGTGTCAACCTAGGCACTTGCAGTTAAAGCTAGAGAAGTCATCTGTGTTGGTGGTTTGCTCTTGTATTCTGTCATCCTCCGCCTATGTTTGCTGGGATTGGGGGCATCTGAACCATTTTTTCCTCTGTGTCTACCTTTGCATACCCGCTCACAGTGAAGGAAACCCTCACGGGAAGATTGTTTGCTATCCATTCTTCCATCCAGATTCTGAACCCATTTTGCATCTACGTCTGCCTTTGCATAACCTAGCACATTTGAGAAACCAATGGGAAGGGAGAAGCCGRCCTATGTGTCTTGTGAACCCARGTTTATCCACATTGCAAATCTAATTTCGTGCTTAACCGTTTGGGTTGTTGTCCTGTGTATTGCTTGAGCTATGTTGCGTCTTAGTGGGATTGTTGTCATTTTTGGATGTCCATGCCCGAATTTCCATGTAGCTGATGTCGCTCGTGAGTTAACTAAATGTTTTTGATGTGCTATTATCCTTACCTTGTGGGAATTGAGTAGTAACTAGTTGAAGAAGCAGGTTGTCAGGACCATGGTAGAAGAGGCGGGTTTTCAGACCTGTGAGAAGCTCTCTACAGGTGAGAGAGTTTTTTGGGAAGTGGTTTCCCCCCAGAGAGAGTCCAACACCATCTATGCAGATCTGAGAATTCTTGATCCGGCCTATTGTCGGGACCATGAGAGGGAGGTGAAGTAGCCGATGAACTGTGTGACAGTGAAGGTGTATACTCCCAGGTGGAACATGCATGTGGGGAATGAGATTTGGTGAGTAGTGGACGTAAGAAGGCTCCTAGAGAGAATCCTTCTAGTTGCACTATGTAGTTTCCTATAACCTTATCTTAGTCTAGGATTCCCTTTCCCGGGGTGGAGCTTAGTCCTAGCTTGGGGGTGACCCACTGCTGAGCATGATGAGAAGCGTGGTCTAAGGCTGGGAGTTTCATGGAAGGTCTGCACGTAGTTGCTATATTTTACTCCAGATAAAAGATAAGTATCATTCTGTACTTAATCTATATTTAATGCATGTATGTGATGCTTGTATGTTTTCATGTATTCCATTGCATGTATGAATTGTTGATAATTCTATTTAAGTCTCTATGACGGCACTAACTCTATGTTAAATGTGTTAATTTGATTTAATGCATATTATATATAAGTGTATATTCCGCAGTAGTGGCATTGCCCAGCCTGTTGGTGGTCGAGGATGTTACAAATTGGTATCATAGCATGGTTACAACACTGAGCCTAGATGGACCATGTTAGTGGAAATTGAAGAAAGAGTTTCGGAAGGATTTGTTTTCGAAATGGAAAAAATTCAAGTTCTGACCCATGGTTTCAACACTGAGCCTGGATGGGCGGGATAAGTCGTCATTGGACTCAAGGTTTCAAGAGGAAATTGTGTTAAGAGGAACCAATTTTGGACCTCAGAAACATCCCTGAGTGCCAAGAGGATTACCTTGGTCATGTTAAAAAGATCAGGAGGACTAGAGGTGTCATAAAACCACGACAGAAGTGGTGTTGGACTACAAAGTAATGGGAACAGTAGGAATTTTTCAGAAGAAAAGGGAAAACCCTTATAATCATCAGATCTGGAGAGTGTGCAGAAGAGCCTTCTAAATGTTGAATTTAGGAGAAAGAGCACAGATCTTTCAAAGTTTACGAATAGTAGTGAGGTCGAAGTATCGAAAGGGAAGGTTCCTTTGTTTGGAAGGAGAACGGACGAAATTCTATTCGAAAAGAGAAACGGTCTATTATGATTGTTGGATATGGGAGTTAACCCTTGGATCCATTCAGACTTCATGAGTTCGGCGAATTGAACGAGTTTGTCGTAAGGGAGGTAAAATCCCCAAAGTTTTAAAGTCCTGAAGTTAAATCTGAGCCTTAGATCTGAGGATGCCTAGGAAACATCCTAACCATCATATCTATCAAGTAGATGATAGTCAAGTTGCCCGAAATACCGATGAATTAAGAACTGTTGCAAGATGGATGGTCGTGAGCCCCTTAGGAAATTCACGGAGTAACGGAGTCCTTCGGTATTTTCAGTCTAAGAGAATTGAAAAGCTCAGAAGAGATAATTTTTCAAGAGCAAAGGCGAGACCCAAGATAGTCGGGCTCGCGGGAGGAACGAACAATGAGGCCTTTGAACATCTACACAACTCTTCCAAATCAGAAGAAGTTAAAATCTCAAGAGGAGGAGCGACAATAGTCGTCATATCAGTTGTGGGAAGAATCTTGGACCATTATATCAATGTCCAGAGAAGCAGAGGAGAAGCACTAAGAAGGAACATATCATAATCGTCAGATCCAAGCGTAAGGGGACAATAGTTGTCTGATCTAAGGTAAGGTGCACGAATGTTAACCTTTGTGTGCACTAGAGGGTGGAATGGCCAAAATCCTGAAGTCTCGAAGTGAGTTAGGGAYTGTTCATTGCCAAGAGGGATAGGTGGTGAAAGATCCACGACCCCTAAGAGAGAKCTTGTGGTCAAGGAGAGTTTGAAATCATAGAAGTAGGTCATGTCCATTGATCGCCAAGAGGGGTATGTGTCAAATASATCAGAATTTTTGGGAAAAACACTTCAAGAGTTTTAGTTGAGATTTGAAACTCCCAAAGCCTAGAGAGTCAAAGACCCTAAGTGAATYTGGATCGTAGATCCAGAAGTGAGCGTGGCGACATATTGTGAACTCCAAGTAAAAKCATTTCGGGAGGAAGCAAGCGGGGAAAGTTGAGACCTCTGAAGGTCGGAATCCTGAATTGGATCTTGATTGTTGATCATGAAAGAGGACGAGGGTCATTGATCTGGTCCTGGTTGAAGGTTCTGAAATCAATGAGAACCATCCATCTCATCATGAAATTAAGATGTGATCATTGATTTTGATAAGTGATCAAGCACTTCTTAGCTTAGCGCCTGGTCACCACCTGCGATCTTATGGAATAAAGAAACAAAGGGAAAAGAAGATGCAATGCTCAAATCAATAAGACCGTGGGTTTCATCTGGTTCAAACCTACTTCAGGGAGGTACTAAAGACCTGGGAACTTTATGATAGGGTCCAATAAATATCTAAGAGCCATTATCTCAAAGAAAATTGATTGTTGCACAAGAAGTGCATCAGAGAGGAAGCACAAGTTTTAAAGGATTATATCTTTCTGCTCAAGGCTCATAATTGATAAAGGAAGCCATGATTGGAAAGGCCTCGGAAGGAGGATTCTAGATGTAATGGTTACATTAAAACAAAAAAAGTGCTAGAGATGTCTTCAGATAGAAGAAAGAAGGAAGAAGGCCAGGGAAAATTATTTATTCTACATCTGAGATTTTTCACAAATCATTGGATCAGATGTTGGGTTCGATAAGCAGCATGGAAACCCCAAATGGAATTCTTGTTTGGGGAAGACAGTTTAGGTGAAAATATTTGCACATCAAATGTGAATGATAGGTGGAGAAATCCATCTCCAATACATGATAATGGATGAACCATAAGTTCATATGGAGATGCAAAGAATGGGAATAAGGAAGGAAGGTTTTATGGAATATTAAAGAGTTTGGAGATAAGATGTGACATCTCCAAGGATCATCCCTATAGATTGGAGGTAGCACCTCCATTATTTCTATCAGAATGCACAGTGGAAGCATGGCATGAAGTCATCAAATATGGCATGACAGAAGTTGAATATGCCTGAGTTGAATTAGAGGAATCCAAATAATAATGGAATGCTGAAAATTAATATCAGCATAATATGTTATGGCAAATGTGCAAAGTAGACAAGGACAAACTTCTGGATGGATTCAAGTCCATGAATATCCTAAGATAATGGAAGAAGAAATCATGAGATAGATATCAAGATAATAGGAATTCATGTCAACACTCCAGAAAGGAAAGATAGAATAGTAGAGGATTGTTGATGCACTCCAAGGGTGTGAAGGTATTTCCATAAGAGCATGGAGATATCAACTCAAGAATAATTTAAATGTGAAGTGAATTCTAAAGTGAAATCAATAAGGAACCAGGAAGAAGATAATGGTTCTATGCATGGTTTTGAATGCAGAGGAGATGGTGCCTGACAAGAATACATCTTAAGTGACATAGAGCCATGAGTGAAAACCCAAGAGGTTGGAGGTATCACTTGAATCTATGAAGGTAAGGTAAAATAAGGACTTTCAATTAATTCTATGCAGCTAGCAAAAGAGAAGCGGAGAGTACAAGAAAACCTCAAGTACTCAAGTATTTCGTCGAAAAAGGGTTGAAGAAGTTTAGTCCTAAAGAGTAATTGGATATTGAAGAATCTAGAGTATATAAAACATCTTGGTGTGGAATTCGATTCATCCAAGTATGAGATTGGGATAGTTGGACCCAAGAAATTAATGAAAGTTGAAGGTTAATATCAGCTTAGTTTGGGACTATAAATGCAAAGGCAACCAAGAGTGATTTGGCTAGAAAGTGCTCAGGATAGAAATAGTCATGTACAGTGACTACAATGAAAGCACAAGAAGATTCAAAAATCCGAGAAGAATTGTATACTTATGGGACAACATGGAAAAGTCTTATAGGGAGAAAGAAGTTGCTGCAATTTCTATGGCAGCAAGTCTGTTATGGCTTGTTGGGTCAGTGAGAGGAAAGAATGCTTGCATGTTTACAAGTGTTGTTGGTGATGTTGTTGCATAAGGAGGGAAGAAATAGAGAGTTGAAGTGTTGGTTATAAGTTTGATAAAAGAAGCATGAAAGCTTCTACTGCCATCATACTTTCAGGTAGTAAAATTTTTATTAATGGCAGTCATGCAGGTATGAGTTTTTATTACTCTTTTTGCATAACTGCTCAAAGGAAATTTAGGTAAGAATTTCCTCAGCTAGAGTTATTTTATAAAATCACATGATTATGTTATCTGAATGCATACCACTGGATGTGATAAAGGCTGGAGGCCTGTATTAATTCAAATCTTTTTATCTTTTGAATGCACACACTGACATAGTAGAATTTTATGTTAATTTGATTATGGGGTAATAACCAAAGAACTAAAACATAAGAACTTATTATAGGAACGAATGCCAGTAAGATAGTCATGTATGAGACTAGGATATGGTTGGATATGGAAAGGTATGCATATGGAAAGGTTATGATCCACACAGGTACTAAAATATTCCTATCTTTAAATAAACTTGGACTGCAACCTTTTTGCTAACACTAATGAACACCACAGAATTATATTCTTGGTGTAGTGTTCAAGTCGAAAAGGGAGGCATCCAATTAATCGGGAAGACAATAGGAAGTGTGTGGAGAATGTGTCAACACATTGGCCATAATTCAAACTTGTGGATGGTGAGATATATGACTGAGATGAAGAGCATTGTGTAATTCAATGCAAGGTGCACTGAATAAGTATGCATTGATAATTGCACTCATGAATAGTAAGTGATAGAATTGTATATTAAAAGCAATAGTTGAATGAGTTTTGTAAGTACATGCATATATATTATTGCATGGAAATAATTGTTACTAACAGCTGAAATGTTGTTAACTCATGAAGTTGAGGACATTTCAGGTAGGGTTAGACATTGTAACAAGAAAGTTGCAAGTCAAGTAGTCACATGAGCATTGACTACAGGAAATTTTCTTGTTCAGAAAAAGAAGTAATGAACTTACAGATATTACTGTGAACATGCATATGCATAGAATGACGAGTCGTTCTATTTTATTAAATTGTTTTGTAATTGTGACTGAATTGCTAGGTGTAGGAAATTCTAAGATCATTGCATAATACTTTGTACATATTGCAATTGAATATGATGTACAGCAAATACTGACAATTTTTTACTGTATGCAAGATGAAGCATTACAGGAAAAATGGTATGCATTTTGGTGCCTGTGGAAAACTACAAGGATGGTTGCATTCATAATATGGCAACAACCAAGATGAATTATGAAATAAAATTTCATGTTTTGGGGGAAATGTTGAATTTCCTTTTGAACTAGTTGGAGTTCCTAAATGAATTCTTTTATGTTTTCTCATGATAAATGAATGTGAGTGATGTAGATGAGATGATGTTGGTTAAAGTTAGAATGTTGACTACAAAGAGTAACTCAGGGAAGATGTTGATTGGAGACAACAGATCTTACCCTGTGGATCCCCGGTGGATCTGAGTGTGTGTACACTTATCCTTGGGTTGCCTTGGAGAAGGCTAGAGCTCTGGAGGGAGAAGTGTGGGGATATATTCCCCGATATGAGGCCTAGAGGGTACCTAGAGACCTTTGAGGGCAGTTGGAACTCTGGGATCCATGTGCACTGAAACTTCCTGAGTCGTCTTGTTGATGTAGCCCAAGGAAAGGGAGGTGTAGCAGATGATGGACTATGTGACAGTGAAGGTGTACCCTCCTAGGGTGGAGAGGCATGTGGGGAATGAGAGACCATTGGTTGGAGTGTTGCCGAGGTTTGGTACCTTGGCCTAGACCATGTGGATATGGATTGTGGACCATGGCTATCTTGGGAAGCCATTGCCTAATGGAGTCATAGCCCTGCTCAGGGGTGGAAGGTCTTCTCAATCAAAAGATAAGTACAATTCTCTATTTATTGTATGGTGTGTATCTTGTATATAGGTTATAATGTTATTAGAATTGCCTGTATATACATATATATACATTGCATATATGCTTGCATTACCTGCATCCATGACTATACATAATGTGTTTCACATTTCATTGCTCAATAAATATATACCCGATGTTAATCATGTTATTGATTGGAATGTGATTCAGGTAGAGCAAGAAGGCTTATTGCAAGTGCACCCAGTGTGCATATTGGATCGAAAGAGAAAGCAGCTCTGGAATCGAGCCATAGGGATTGTAAAGGTCCAGTGGACCTGGTACGGTCCTAAGGATGTGACATGGGAGCATGAGGATGCTATGTGGGCAGAATACCCACATCTTTTTGAAGATTTTGGAAATCTTGTTGATGTTGTGTGAAGAGATGCATTGAGGACAATGAAAAAATAAGGGGAGGGGATTGTAATACCCCAAGGATGTGCCCCAGTTATATTATGAATTGTAATTATGTTTATAGGTTGGTGAGACAAGTGTATATAAGCTAGTGGGCTTATGTGTTTATTAGGCTAGAGATTCTAGGATGCTAAGGCCAGGAGCCTATTTTGTATATGTAATTATGAAAAATCATTAATAAAAAGTATAAACATCGCTGCATGCAGACTGACCACGAAGAAAGAGTTATGGGGGACTAAGCTTCCACAAGGTGGGTAAGGGAAAGGGAGTTGAAAGGTTGGAAAGAGGGGCTTAAGTCCTTGAGAATAATAATCTATTATTATTCCAAAGTTGTGTAAAAGACATGTGTGTATCCTAAGTCTTGGGAGAGGCAACGTGTGCAAAAGGAAATGCATGCAACTCCAGGAAGACAAGTGTTGACTTGGGCGCATGCAGTTAAAGTTGTAGGAGTCAGCCGTGTTAGGGGTTCTCTCATGTATTATGTCATCCTCCACCTAAGTTCACTGGGAAAAGGGGCATCTGAACCATTTTTGCCTCTATGTCTGCCTATTCATACCCACGCACAGTGAAGGAAACCCTCATGGGAAGATTGCTCGCTATCCATTCTTCCAACTAGAGTTTGAACCTGTTTTGCATCTATGTCTGCCTCTGCATAACCTCGCACATTTGAGAAACTAGTGGGAAGGGAGAAGCCGACCTATGTGTCCTATGAACCCAGGTTTATACACACTGCAAATCCGAGTTCGTGCTTAACCATTTGGGTTGTTATCCTATGTATTGCCTGAGCCGTGTTGCATCCTAGTGGGACTGTTGTCATTTTTTGATGTCCATGCCCAAATTTCCATGTAGTTGTTGTCACCCATGAGTTAATCGAATGTTGTTAATGTGCTATTATCCTTACCTTGCGAGAATTGAGAAATAATTGGTTGAAGAAGTGGATTTTCAAGACCGTGGTAGAAGATGTAGGCTGTCATACCTATGAGAAGCTCTCTCCACATGAGAGAGTTTGTTGGGAAGTGGTTTTCTCCCAGAGAGAGTCAAGCACCAGCTACATAGCTTTAATAATTCATGATCCATCCTGTTTCTGAGACCCTGAGAGGGAGGTGAAGCAGTCGATGGACTGTGTGATAGTGAAGGTGTATACTCCCGAGTGGAATAGGCATGTGGGGAATGAAATTATGTGAGTAGTGGGCGTAAGAAGGCTCCTAGAGAGAATCCTTCCAATTGCACTGTGCAGTCTCCTATAACCTCAGCCTAGTCTAGAATTCCCTTGCCCTGGGTGGAGCTTAGTCCCATCTCGGGTATGACCCACTGCTAAGTGTGATGAGCAGCATGGTCTAAGGCTGGGAGGTTCGTGGAAGGTCTGCACACAGTCGGTGGATTTTAATCCAGATAAAAGATAAGTATCATTATGTACTTAATTTATATGTAATGCATGTTTGTGATGCTTGTATGTCTTAATGTATTTCGTTGCATGTATGAATTGTTGTTAATTCTATTTAAGTTTGTATTACGGTAGTAACTCTATGTTAAATGTGTTAATTTGATTTAATGAATATTATATATAAGTGTATATTCCACAGTAGTGGCATTGCTCGACATGTTGGTGGTCGGGGATGTTACATGCATACTCTATTTCAGAAGGATATGTGCAAGATGGTCAAAGGTGTGATGGTATTAATGAAATGATTTTAGATTGGAACCCTATACAAGTTGTTAGATAATTTAAACTTGATTGGATGAAACAACATCATTGCTCCTAAAGTTGACTTGACATTGAATTTGACTCGAATGGACTCGACGTCAACTCAATTCAACCCAACTCGACTCAGCATGATCCAGATTTTATGAGAAGAATGAAATGACTACATATTATTAACAAGTTCTTAACAAAAAATAACAGAGATACAGTAAAATTGGTTTTCTTTTCAATAAGGAAATAAGATGAAACTGTAAAATGCAGCAAAAACAAGCTTGTTGGAATGGTGGCGGCTTATCTCTGAGAAGAGATGTGACGGCTGCGCTCATTCGTCGGAAGATGATTACAATGAGGCTCTAAAGGCCTTTTTACAATAAAAAGGAATGCCAAAAACCCTATACATACAAAAACCTAACCCTAGGATATGAAGCACCAAAAGTCATGTGGGCCCCGTTTGGGTAAGTTAGTACATCAACTTTCTAGGGTCGTAACTTTTGCATACGATCTCCATTTTAGCTGTATGATAGCCCGTTGGAAAGGTATTGTTGAGGAGATTCATTTTTGGGGCTTAATAATGCCTTCAAATATCATTGAGAAGCTTGATCCCAAAAAAATCCTTCATTTAGGCCCTCAAAATATCCCCAAAAGTTAAAACTGCTAAAAATAGTAAATTGCCAAAACTGTCAGAAAATTGTTTTGAGCCAGTTGGAAAAGGTGGGTGGCCACTGATATCCACCTAGATCAATACTCCCTCCTTAGGAAGCAATATTCTCCATTGCATTGAGTTCCCCCATCAGATGAGGAAATTTCTGCTGAATTTGGCCCCGGATGAGCCACTTGCCATGGTGCAGGACTACCCTGCTTTGATGACTCGATAAAGTTGGATCCTTTGTTGTCGAGTTCCCTTGATCTATGTGTCCACAATATGATCACTATATTCCTGTTGTATGTAGTCAGGGTTGAGATCTATTGGTGTCAGTTGCTTTGCTACATCTGAGGTGTCCAATAATGGTGGGAAATAAGGGTGAAGGAGATCCACGTTGAACACTGGGTGCAGGCCAAGGAAAGGAGGAATGTTGAGCTCAAAATAATTATCCCCCACAGCCTTGGTGATGGTGTATGGCCCATAACAAAGTGGGTGAAGCTTCCGATGGGGTCCTGTAAGGCGTTCTTTCTACAAGTGCAACCAAACTTTGTCACCCACCTAAAAATTATGTGGCACCCAATGTTGATCACGGTGCTACTTGTACTTGGCATTGGACTTCTGTAGGATATCCTGAACTTGTTGGAGGATGTGATGGATCCACTCAATGAACTGGGTGGCTTTGTCAGCTTCAGTTGGAGAAGGATATGAGTTGGTCGAGGTGACCGCAAGGGGAAGTGCAACATCTATGGGACCCAATGGTTGGAATCCCAACCCCGCCTGAAAGGGGTTATGGCTAGTTGAGATATTCAGGGCTCAGTTGTAGCTATGTTGGACATAGGGAAGGCTCTCATCCCATGTGCAAGGGTGTTTTGAATTATACATGTGAAGGATATGAACAATCAATCGATTAACAACCTCGGTTTGGCCATTTGTCTTGGGGTGGAAGGCCATGGATTTGGTGAGCTTGGTGTCCAGTAGTGACCAGAGGCTCGACCAGAATGTGTTGAGAAATCGACTGTCGCGTTCTAAGACAATGGTTTGTGGGATTCCAAAATGTACCCAGACCCATTCAAAGAAGAGCTTGGCAGTGGACTCTGCTGTGATGTTCTTCTTCCAGGCAACTAGAATCGCCATCTTAGAAAAGCAATCAACAACCATAAAAACACAGTCATTTCCTTGCTTGGTGGATGGGAGGCCCGACATGTAGTCCAATGAGATGGATTCCCATGGCTTGTCAGGAGTAGGAAGAGGGGTGTATAGGCCTTGTTTCTTAGTGGTCGGTTTGGCAATAACACAAGTTGTGCAAGACCTGATTTACTTGCTGACCTCTTGTTAAAGTTTCAGCTAGGAGAAATGTTTTTGTAGCTTCACCACTGTCTTTTCAACACCGAAGTGTCCTTCCACTCGATTTTAGTGGGCTTCCCAGATCAGCTTCACTCACTCACTTGATGGAACATAGATATGGCCCAAACGACACAACAACCCATCCTGAAGATGGAAATTATTGACAACTGCGTTTGCACCCAACATTTGGCAGGTGGTGGTGAAGTTTGGGTCTGTCTCATAGATTTTGGGCCATCTAGATGTCTCATGGTCATAGGATTCTATCACTGTGGTGAGTGTCATGACTGGCAGTCTGTTGAGGCAATCAGTGATGCGATTGGTGCTTCATGTTTATACTTGATGTTGAAGTGGAATTGCTACAAGTATGTGGACCACTTTTGATCGTGATCATTCTGCAATTTTCCTTATGTCTGCATGAACTGCAATGGATTATGATCAGTGTGGATGATTGTCTCCTTCCCAAGAATGTAATGTCTCCACTAGAGGTAGGCTTGCATAATGGAATACATTCCTTTGTCGTAAGTAGGGTACTTACGAACAACATCTGATAGTGTCTCACTATGATAGGCCACGGGGTGGTCGTGCTGAGTGAGAACGATGCCCACCGCATAGTCTGAAGCATCTGTCTCGATCTCAAAGGGTTGTTGCAGGTCTGGTAGTGAAAGTACTGGGGCTGAGCATAAGCATTGATTTAAATTGTCGAACGTTTGTTGTTGGGACTGGCCCCACGCAAATTTCTCCTTACCACCACCCCTGGTTATTTGGCTAAGGGCCCATGCAATATGGAAGAATCCCAACACGAACTTGCGGTAGAAATTGGCAAGTCCCAAGAAGATCCAAAGCTTAGTGAGTGTGGTTGGGGCTGGCCAGTCATGGATGACTTGGATATTGGCTGGATCCACATGTACGACATGCTGATCAATTATGTAGCCCAGGTAATGGACCCTATCCATGCCGAAGGAGCATTTTTCCAAGTTGGCATATAGCTTGTGATCCCGCAGGGTGTGCAAAACCTGTTGAATATGTTGGAAGTGTTCGACCCAAGTATTGTTGTAAATGAGAATGTCATCCAGATACACCACTACAAAAGTATTGGGTAATGGTCACAGGATATCATCCATCATCCTCATGAAAGTGGCTGGAGCATTTGTCAAACCAAAAGGCATGACCAACCATTCAAAAAGGCCTTACTTTGACTTGAAGGCGGTTTTCCATACATCTGTCTGTTCTATCGAGACCTAGTTGTAGCCAGACTTCAGATCAATATTACTGAAGTATTTGGCCCCTGTGATTTGATCAAGGAGGTCATCGATTTGGGGAATCAGATACTGATTTCTGACTGTGATTTTATTCAAAGCCTGGTAATCAATGCAGAGTCACCAGGTTCCATATTTCTTCTGCACCAGCATGATTGGGCTCCCGCAAGGTGATGAGTTGGGATGGATGTGCCCCTTGTGGAGAAGTTCTTGGATCTGTCACTTGATCTCCTCATTCTATAATAGAGAGAAGCGATAGACTGGCCCATTGGGTAGCGGTGCGTTGGGGGTCAAATTGATGAGGTGCTTGACTTGGTAGTGCAGAGGTACCTCAGTAGGTGAGGAGAAGATATCTTAGTATTCTTCCATGACCTTATCTACTTGCTTCTGTTGTGTGGAATGGTTGGCCACAAAGACCCTGGATGTGGATGTGATATTTCTCTTATTTTGAGAGTGAATCATGAAGAAGACAAACTTCCCCATATGAGAGATGACCTTCCTACATTGCTTAGCAGAGATCAAGGAAATAGCACTAGGTGGGACTACCTCGGGTATCCTATACAATTTCTTGTTCAAAGTAATAATAACACTGCGAGGCCTAGACTCATATACAACATGACATTTCCATAAATAAGGTTGGCCCAAAAGAACATCACAAACTTCGAGAGGATAAACATCACACAATACCTTGTCTTTGAAGGGATTGATGTCGTACGACATTCAACACTATTGGCTGACACGGAGATTGATTCCTTAGCGGATCCATCCAATGGTGTAGGGTTGTGGGTGCAGTGTTGTCGATAGGTCCAACCACTTGATGACCTCTGCTGAGATGAGTTTCTTCTAGCTACTGCTATCCATGATGAAGTGCATTGGGGTGCCTTTTACCCACATTTGTGAATGGAAGAGGTGTTCTCCTTCTTCTAGCTCGTCTAGTTCACCAGGCTGGATCTTGGTGGTAGCAATGGTGGCACTGGGCTCTGCGTCAATGATCCATCTTCCCCTTTCTGGTTCTGACTCAGGGTCTAAACCCTCATCTGATTCAGAGGCTTTCACTTCGGCCACCAGTGACTGCTTTGAATGGAAATCAACAGTGCTATACCAAGGGCTCTTATGCAAGTCACACCACTTTCTGATATCTTTCTTTGCCCTTTTGGTGTCCTTATTTTCTTGCGTCTTGGACTAGTTTTACTGATATTGTCTATCTTTGCTCTGTCCTTTGTTCTGTGATTTGGGGCTACCCTTTCCTAGCTTTTGATGTGAGGGGTTCCCAGGCCCAAATTTCCAAGTCTTTTGTTTGAGCTTCTGCTCGATTTTGACGGCATATCGGTAGGCCATGCCCAAGGATGAGATGTCCAAAAATTCCATTTTGGTCTAGATGTATCTATGCAGAGTGTTGAGATACTTGAGAACCATATGTCACTCTAAATATTTAATACCCATCTTGGTTTGCAAGGTATGAAATATATTTGTGAAATCTGGCACTGCTTGGTCTCTTTCTTGCCGCAGTGTGGTCCATTTGGTATATAAGTCATCATAACTTCCAACAGGCTAGTATTGTTCCTTAATAACATCCTTGAAGGAATCCCAAGGGGTCGTCACTGTAAATAATGTGGGTTCCTCTATTTCCTTTTTCTCACAGAAAGTTTCCCACCAATCTTTGACATGGGGAACAGCTTTGAGGAGCGCAAAAGTAATCTTTTCTCTATTCGAAAAGTTATGGACAAAAAAATACCCTTCTAGTAGATTCAACCACTTATTTATAACATCTGCGTCTATATGAAATTCAAATATAGGAATATCAAAGTTTATTTGTACCTGAAAGGGGGTGTCACCTCCACTTGAAGAAGATGCATCGCCTATTGGTAGTCGCCGAAGGATTTGCGCGAAACTATCCATCATCTCATTCCTTTGTTGCGTGAGGGATTCCTCAATCAATAGTTTGAAAGGATATCTTGTCCCGTCATCTTTATTTTCTCATACCATGTGAGGTCTCTTGGGTGTGCGAGATATTTTTTCCTCAAGAGAAACAAACTCGAGACCCAACTCTTTGTACTCCGACCTCATTGGGGACATGCATTAAGACGACAAGGAGCAGACCGCTCTGATACCACTGATCCATATTTTATGAGAAGAATGAAATAACTACAAAGTATTAACAGATGCTTAACACAAAATAACAGAGATACAGTAAAACTGGTTTTCTATTCAATAAGGAAATAAGATGAAACTGTAAAATGCAGCAGAAACAAGCTTGTTGGAATGGTGACTGCTTATCTCTGAGAAGAGATGTGACAGCTACGCTCATTCTCTAGAAGATGATTAAAATGAGGCTCTGAAAGCCTCTTTACAATAAACGGGAATGCCAAAAACCCTAGACATCCAAAAACCTAACCCTAGGAGATGAAGCGCCAAAAGTCATGTGGGCCCCATTTGGGTAAGTTAGTACATCAACTTCTCGAGGTAATAACTTTTTCATACGATCTCCATTTTAGGCGTATGATAGCCTGTTGGAAAGGTATTGTCAAGGAGATTCATTTTGAGGGCTCAATCATTCCTTCAACTATCGTTGAGAGGCTCGATCCTAAAAAATCTTCATTTAGGCCCTCAAAATGGCCCCGGAAGTTAAAACTGCTAAAAATAGTAAATTGCCAAAATTATCAGAAAACTGTTTTGAGCCAGTTGGAAAAGGTGGGTGGTCACCGGTATCCACCTAGATCACAACATGAGTCAGTACAAACTGACTTGACAAGTCATCATAAATTCAACCCAACCATGCTATGGCACGAGAGGATATGACACATTGGAGAAAAATGACTTCGAGTTATGCACAACAAAAGTATGGTCAAAGGTTTTTATGAATGTGGTTTAGAAGTCGAATTTTGTGAAAATTTCATATATGGAAAACAAAGTTGGGTGAGGTTCCCATCTAGAGAGAGAAGGGAAAATGGGATTCTAGAATTGGTTCATAGTGATGTGTTTGGCTCGATTTCAATGCCTTCACTTGGTGGATCCATGTATTATGTCTCCTTCATAGATAAGTTTTCCAGGAAGACATGGATATATTTCCTAAGGTAGAAATCAAGGGTTTTAGAAAGATTTAAAGAGTTTAAATATCTTGTAGAAAAGCAGACAAATAAGAAGATTAAGGTGATGAGAACTAACAATGGTGGTGAATTCTATGAAAAAGAATCTGATCTATTCTACAAGCATTGTGGCAAAGAATTCCAAAATATCACACTATATACCCCACAACAAAATGGAGTTTTCAAGAGAATGAAAAGAACATCGATGGACAAGGAAAGGATCATGCTCAATGGTGTTGGTCTCACATAGGAATTTTGGGTAGAGGTAGTTGACACTACAAGATATCTGGTGAATATGCCTCCTTCATCGATGCTAATCGACATGACTCCACATCATGTATGGTATGGTAAGAATCCTTCAATTTCACATCTCAAAGTATTTGGTTGTGATTCATTTGTGCATGTTCCCAAGGAAAATAGGAGCAACCTGGACAAGAAGGAAATCAAGTGTATTTTCATCAGATACAAAGAAGGAATGAAAGGATATAAGATCTAGGATGTTGCATCAAGGAGAATAGTGTACATTCGAGTTGTGGTCTTCAAAGAATTTAGAGGTAAGTCTGAGCCTGAAGAAAGTATTCATATTGAGAATAATCCTAAGATGGTGCGATTTGAACTGAGGAAGGAAGAAGTTGATTCAAATGAGTCGACTAAATCAGAAGAAGAGGTGGAAAAACTGAACCCAGTCATAAGGAGGTCAGAATGAGTAAGAAAATCAGTTGAATGGTATATTTATCCCAACTTATGTTCCCCATTCATGCTAAATTCCATCGATGATGAGCCCAAGTTGGTTGGTGAGGAAGTCGACTCAAAAGAGGGTAAACTCTAAAAGGACGCCATGGTTGAAGAGATGGAATCCTTGCATAAGAATGAGACATGGGACCTAGTCAAGTTACCTAGTGGAAGAAAGCATGTCAGTAGAAAATGGGTATTCAAGAAGAAGATGAATGTCGCAGGACAAGTCGAGAAGTTTAAAGCTAGACTAGTAGTGTGTTGGATGATCTCCTTCTCTAACTACTTCTTGGGCTGACCCAAGTTCATATCTGAACAAGTTTCCAACAAATCCCTTTAAAAATATCGTCCATCCTGGTAAACCAAAAGGCAACACAACACACAAGTGTACTTCGCAGTATTACCCGAGATAGTTCTATAGGTGACTACAATGCTCAGATGCTTACATTCTAGGAAAGAGTGGGGATATCGGATTGCACTTCATCTTCTTAAGCCTTGATTTGGTGGTTCTTTCTAGTATTCTTAGGATCTATTCATCGATTAAGTTTATGCATGCATTCTAAAAAATATAATGTATAACATATCTCACAGAATTATTCATCCATCAACTAAATACTTACAGAAATCAATTATGCAATAAACACATCACATAACACAGATGTTTCCATGGTTCACCCCCTCCTGGGCTACATCCACAAAGATCTGAATTCTCGATCTCGTTTATTATGGTTATGCAATATATGGCACCACACGCACTACAACTTTTTTCATACAATCACAAAATAGACTCCACGACCTATGTGAGGCTGACTAGATCGCACCAAGATCTTCAGCCTGCGATCTAACCCTCAACGTCTAGCTACCTTTCTCCACTACAACTCAACAACTTACAAAAATTGTATTTGATCTTACATTGGTTTCCTTGACTGAACAAACCAAAACTTAGCAACAAAAACCACAACCCCCAAACTAGACCTCCTAGGTACTTATTTATACTATTTTTTAGCTCATCGACCATTACAATCTCCTACAAAAACCCTAACCCTAATGTAGTTAGATTTTCCTGCATGTACACCGTGCATGCTTTCCTCACACGTGTTGCTTTTCATTCCCCCTGTCTTTTTACAATTCTGGGTTTTATCCTCCAAAAATAGTATTTCTTCAAAATAGGCATGTGCCCAACAATCCCCCAACATTGACATGTGGCTCGTCCTGATCCACCTAGGCATTGCACACTCCCTGAACAACCTTTACTAGGTTGTGGAACTTTTATGCAAGTTCCCTTCCTCTTGCCTGGACCTGCACAGATCTTTCTGTCAGTGCCTCTATTGACTGCATTGATATCTCCTCCTGGACCAATGTTGCACCCTTTATTTGTGCCTACTCCATATTCATCTTTTCCTCCTCCAATTGCGCAATCAGTTGCACTACTTGCTCCTGGAGTGGTTCTAATACTATTTGTCTCTCCTATTTCTTCCTCTGCGCAGCATTCAAATCTTCATGTATCTTCTTCAAGTCTTGATTACCTTTCAGGCACTCTGTAATATTAATCATTTTATGTCGGTTCTTGAGTTCTTGCATGGATACACTTAGCCTCTTCTCCTCTTTGTACCACTATTGGACCTACTCATCCTCATCCAAAATTGTCCATAGTTGCGTCGCTCTGTCAAACAATCTTCTTGCTGCACTGAATTGTTCCTCCATTGTTGCCATTAGGAATGCAACTTCTTGTTTCATCTACTCTCTCACCTCGGAAGGAGTTGTAGGAGTCAGTTTTTCTTTTAATTCCTCAATCTCTTGTCTATAGTGTTCGATGGTTTTGGAAATAATTTTGAGTTTCTCCTCGATGCTTCTATTGTCTACCTATGCACTTTTAGGGATGTGATTGTACATTATTTTCACACCCTGTTCCATTCTATCTGCGTGTTCTTTTTCTTCCTTGGTTTCGAACTTGACCTATTCAATCACTAATTCCAAGGCTTCTTTTTCCTCTCTTGTCTTTTGCAGTTCTATTACATATGTTTTGGCACGTGATTGTACCTCCTATGCAACACTGACTTGGATCCTATATAGTGCCTTGGTAGGTATTCTTGCTAATACCATCTCTACCTGTTCTAGATCCTTCAACGGCATTTGTACTGCAGTTTCATCTATTTGCAGCATATTAGTTTTTAGCCTAAAATTCGGACTCGCATGGGAAATAGTTTGAATTGTGTCCTCCTTTCTTGGCGTATTCCTCGTCGTTGTTCTTGATTATTCGTGGAAGGATCCAGATCCCCTTTCAGGCCTCTACACTGATTTGATCTACTCAAGGACCTTCTTTATTCCTGCCAGGTCGTCTTCTATTTTTCCTCTCTTGTGTTGGGATTCTTCAAAATCTTCCGCTATGTGGTCTTGTACCTTTTTTTCCATGGGGTCTGTGTCATCCTCGGTGATAGTGTATTATGGAATTTGTTTGTGCACTTTCTCCTTCTTGAGAAACCCTCATGTATGTATTATTGGGCACTTGGGGTGCCCTGTCTCCTATGGAGTGGAGCCCAAGGGGTTTCCTTGTGTTGTAGTGTCCCCTGATCCTTATTATTTTTGTCCTGGGGCAAAGTCCTTTTTTTCTTCCTGTGTATTATTCTTCG
>JASDQU010735282.1:235861-265657 GCA_032191745.1 Picea mariana
GCGGTCCATTCTTGTGCACCTTCTTGTGGAGACTTCATGTAATCTATGTTGCCAATTCTCCAAGCATGTATTTGAGTTAGAAGCACATGATGTGATATTCCTCCAGTTGAGTACCCCATCTACAGTTGGATTAACATAATCTTCTTCGCGAGTTGTGGTTTTGTATAACTGGTTGATTTCCTGCAGATATAAGAAAGTGGGAACTACAAATCTTTATCCTTCATATGGATCTAGTGGCGCAATGACTCTGTACTCTCTTGATTCGAATGTCATCTTCCTTGTCTTCAAGTTTATTATGGCTTGGTTATCAAATGCCCAATCCATGCCAAGCAATGCTAGATAAGGTGTTGTGTCATCTACTATTTATATCACTTCAAAGTCTGCCTTAGTGCACACTCCATCCAGATCTACTATCACACCCTTAAGACTTTATATTAGCAGAACTTTGTGTTGGTTTGATAGCTTCGGTTGAATAGGTGCATAGCCTAATGTGGGCTCTCCCATGCATTGACATGTCTTCTTGGGTAACACATTGACTTCAGAGCCTAAGTCCAATATAATGTCCCCCATATTGAAATGTTCAATGTTGGCATTCAGTCTGAACTCCCTGTTTGTCCTCCTTCTTGAATGGAGGTGATTGAGTGTCTTCTGTGCTAACTTCCCCTCTACCTCAGTGTTACATATTTCTAACATATTTTGCAACACTTTGATAGATGATGGATTATTCAGTAGCTTAACATAAGATTGCAGAAAAGTCTTTATGGTACTTACTTGCTCTACAACTTGTATTTCATTGGTGTGGTCCATTGAGGAGGGAATTTTTTACATTGGTACATTCTAAGTGTGTTGCACGGTTGATGTAGATGAAATATCTTGATTGATTAATTCATGTCTTGCCTACTTGAATATTTATTTTTCTTTCCTCACGTCGAACTGTTTATGTGGTTCAGTATTCTTCTTCACCCATTGGTGTTGTGTTGGATCTGGTCTCACTGCGTCAGTTACTATCTTAGAACCTCCTTGTGTGACTATGTTGATATTTCTTACATCATCCTTGGCCACTGCAGAGATCCATTGTACATGTTATGATTTCTCTTTTCATGAATCTTTCCCAATAATGTTGGGTAGTCCTCAGTATCATGATCTGTTGCATGACAGTACATGCATGTCGCAAGTGGAAGTCGACATTCCCTTGCATAGTGTCCTGGATGTTGGCAGTTATGGAACACTACTGGTCCTATTCCTCTTCTAAATCCTCCTCTACCTTGACCTCCACCTCTGTATCCAGTTCGATCTCCTCGCGGTGCATTATATTGAGGCACCTAATTATACTGCACGGGGTTATATTGTGGTTGCACGTTATTGTATTGTGGTTGTGAAGTGTTGTATTGTTGTTGCATAGTGTTGTATGGAGGTGGTACCTAGTTGAAATGAGGTGTATCTTTCCCTGTCATCATTTATGCCTGCACCCTATAGGTTTCTAACATTCTTTCCCTCATTAAGTCCATTCTCCTACAATATTTTTCATCGTGACCCACTACTTTGCAAAAGTTGCAATATGAACTCTTGGGTACTTTATGATACTTATGCATCATTGGACAATGATATGGATCATTTCCGTGTGTTTTACAGATCTCGCATCATGGTTCCCTTGTTGGAAAAGGGTTTGGTATCCTTGTTTCCATGTATTGCGCGAAAGTTGGGCACTCATTCTTGTGATGTCCTTATGTCCTGCATGTGGTACACCAAACATATTCTCTTTTCTATTTGCCCTTATTCTCGTTTAGTTGAAATGTGAGGTTCTTCATATCCTCCTTCATCTCCTTTATTGTTGGATCTGTCATCTGATACTGGTTCTCTTCCATTTGTAGGGCTTCCTGTAGAGCCTTTTCCTGAGTTTGAAACTTCTCTAGCCTCAAAGGGTATTTCAGATGTGGTAATAGTGAGTTCACAAATAGATGTCTATGTTGCATATCATTCATGACATGCTCCAGCTTTCCTTTAAGATGTTTAAACCTATGATCAATCTCCCAAACAGACTCACCTGGTTTCTTCCTAATTTCAATCATTTCATTCATGTACTGATCCTCTCAGCTAGGATTCTGAAATTCATTTATCAGTAGCTTCTTGACATCTGCAATCATCCTTATTGTTCCTGGTGGACTATTTACAACTAAGCTCATGTACCAATATAGTGCGTGGTATCTTAGCATGATAGTTGACTGTGCAAGTTTTGTATCCTCTTCTGTGATCTTCTTTTCTTCCCAAATCTTCTCACAGACAAAGCAGTTCTTTTAGGGATCCTTTGATGTCTCTCCCTTGAATTCAAGTAACCTGATGGTGGGATCATGTCCTGCCATTTTGAACCATGATGAACCTATCTAATTTGATTTGTAGGGTGGTTGTCTTTCAATCTCAATAGGCCTGTGCCCAACATAGCGAAAGGATATTCCCAGGTCGAGGGAGTCGACTTTGGTGAGATTTTTTCCCCTATTACAAAATTAACTTACATTAGAGTACTAATGTCTCTGGATGTAGCATTTGATCTGGAAATAGAACAGATGGATGTAAATACAATGTTCCTACATGGGGACCTGGAACAAGAAATCTACATGAAACATCCTAAAGGATTTGTAGTAAAGGGAGAGAAAGAGTTGGTGTGTAAACTAAAAATATCCCTTTATGGTATAAAGAGATCGCCATGGATGTGGTACCAGAAGTTCGACACATACATCCTTAGTTTTGGATTTGTGAGAAGCAAAGTTGATCACTGCATATATTCCAAGGAAGAAGGCAGGAGTTTCATATATGTAGCTTTGTAGGTTGATGATATGTTGTTGATTGAAAACAACATGAATGCAATAAAGGAGGTGAAGCAAAATCTATCCTCCAAGTTCGACATGAAGGATCTTGGTGCAACTAACTTCATTATGGGAATGGAGATTAAGAGAGATCGAGCCGTTATAAATCTCTTGTTGAATCAGACGAAGTATATTGAAATATTTTTTAAATGTTTCAACATGCAGGATTGCAAACCGGTGAAGGTGTCAATTCCTATGGGAGTAAGGCTAATTGTTGAACAGTTTCCAAAGACATAGGAAAAAATAGAGGACATGGAACATGTTCCCTATGCAAGTGTTGTTGGTAKTCTAATGTATGTGATGACCTACACTCAACCAGACATTTCCCACACAGTGGGAGTGTTGAGCAGGTACAWGTCAACACCTAGAAAGGAGAAATGGACAGTTATCAAGAGAGTATTTAGGTATTTGTGTGGCATGAAGGACTATGCTATATTATACCAAGGAAAACCTCGAGGTGACAGTGGTAAATTAAATGTACATGGCTTTGTCGATGCCGATTGGACTGGAGATTTGGATCAAYAGAGGTCGACCAGTGGATATGTCTTCAAGATGTTCGGTGGAGCAATAATATGGATGAGTAAGTGACAGGAAATCATAGCCTTGTCAAACGGAAGTTGAATACATGGTGGGAAGCAAAGAAGTGATATGATTGCAAAGGTTGTGTTCAAGAATCGGGTTTGAGCAAAGAGCTATGAAGATAAGTTGCGACATTCAAAGTGCAATATTTTTGGAAAAGAACCATGCTTATCATTCCAAGACTAAGCACATTGATGTACAATACCATTTCGTGAGAGATATGGTGGAAAGCAACAAGGTGCTACTAGAGAAGATAGACACATTGGAAAACATAGCAAACTCCTTAACCAAGTCTATAAATGTTATGAAGTTCTCTTGGTGCAGAGAGGCAGTGGGCATCGTTGCCCTGGGTTTGTGAATGAAAGTTCAGGAATATCCTAGTTTCATCAAAGAATACAACAAGTGGGAGATTATTGGGTTGTTATATTCTTTACAGTGAAAGTCAAGGTGGATCGACAGCAAGTCGAAGTCGAGGTGGATCGACAGCAAGTCGAAGGTCGAGGTTATTCGATCTGGTAAATTTGAAGCCGAAAGTATCAATGGCAAGTTGAAAAAAAAAGAGGTCAAAGTGCAGGCGTGAGACGAACGAATGAAGGCCAACTGGTAGTCAACTGGTAATTTAACTTGGAGTTGAACTGTAATAGAATCCCTATATTCACGGGATTTGTAGCCAATGATCTAAATGGATTTGTAACCGTTTTTGGGCACCATTTCTTTAGGTTTTTTCTTACTGTAAATCATGTAAAGATTCGTTTTGTAAGGCCGTAAAGGATAATCTTGAATCTTTAGATGATGAATGGCTAATCACCAAGAGTCTATAATTTTAGAGGTTGTTGGTCATGCAGATGTAAGCCGAATTGGCTACATTATTGTTATTGTGTAAGCAAGAGGGTATCATGTTGATTGTGTCTTAGGTGTGAACCAAGGTTAGACATGTAACCTTTTATTTAGATTGAATAAGACAACAAGAGAGCAGAACGCTCAAGGAATGTTGGTTTTTCTGGTTTAGGTTTTCAGGGTAAAATATTTCTGTATTATGTGTTTGCTTTTTCATTATGTTCTTGATTAAATTCTTCCTCTCTTTTGCTAGGTTTAGTGTGGAAGTGTGTTTCATTTCCTGACAGTACCTCCATATGAAATCATTACTTGAAACTTTGGTTCTAGAGATAGAAATAAATTGAGAAGTTTCATTAATTTGCAATTAATGAAGTTATGGGTACCACCAAAATCAATCAAAACTATTACCTTTTTATTTTTTATATATCCTTTTATCTTGAAGGTTTGTGGATTATTGATGCCAAATAATGCATGACAAGATATGGTTGAAGAAGTCTCTTCTATTTCTATATCTTTTGATAGTTCTAATTCTTGATCTTCTTCCTCTTTAATGTCTATGTAGAATAATTTATTTTCACCATATTTATGCCCCTTATTGTACTTTTTGTCACAATCGAAACATAGTCCTTTTCGCTCTTCCTTCATCCATTTTTTGGGGTGTCAACCTTGTAGGTTGAGTGATGATAGGAGAGGGAACATGGTGCTCTCTATAGTTTTTAGTGGCCACTTTTCTAGTAGACATATTTATACTTTCAACAGTAGCAAGTGCATCAAGAAGACAACAATATGTAATCAATGGAAAAGTTAGAAAATAAGTATTAAGACTATGCATGTTTGGTTTTGCTACCAATTTCTACCATCTAGTGGATTGAATCTAGTGGATTGAAGCTATAGGATTATAGTCCTATGTAAGAATATTTTTCAAAATTATAACATCATGGAAAATTTAATTTATCTTTTTGAAATATCATTGGACCTACCTAGTTTTGTGCAACATTTTTCTTGAATTTTCAAAAGTCTCATTACTTTTTTGGAAATCAAATGCTTATTTAAAATGGTGATATTCTCTAGGAAACAAGGAATGAATATGCTTAAAAACAATAAAGATGCTTAATTTGGGCAAGTTTACATATATCAAATTGAAAGGTGACCTGAGAGGTTGGGACAAATGTTTTGCATGTGTTTCAAGGCTTAGGCAATCCTATATTCAAAAGAGGAACCACATGTTTTCTAGAAGGAATGTCTTATAGGAAAACATTTGAAGAACATAACATAAAATAAATGGGTAAGGATGATGGAAGGGGGCCTACATGCTAGCAAGAACAATCCATTGAAATACTTCTACTCTTTAAGTAAATGAAAGGATTAATAAATTATTTAAAATATATTATCCTGAATAATAAGAAATGAGCAATTAAATTGTAAGATGTTCAAATAAAGTACCTAAATGCATATCTATCTAGAAGATAGGAAAGATGGATAATACGTTGACACAAACCCTCCAATGCTTCAGCCGTTATAGGTGATAGGATATGTGTTTGAGATGGAATCTAAGTTTTTAGTAGCTAATACAAATTCAAACGTGGCTTTTAATTTTCACAGAAGGGAAACATGGAAAAAAAAAAAATGAATGTTTATCATCGGGGTACTTTATTGATTATGAATATTTAAAATTGTAAACATTCAATACAATAGCATCAAATATGAAAAGGTGATGGATATGGATAATCAATGCATAGATTTGGATGCTTTGATGATCACACTAACGCTTTTTCAAACTCTTGAATATATGAATGATCCCAAAAAAAAAATGGGAAAAAAAAAATTGGGTCTAAAAGAATGACTTTTGWGGGATGATTGAAAGTAGCCTGCGTTGGGAATTAGGATTGATTAGGGTATCAAATCGAAAATTTGTTTAAATGACCATAGAAGGAGAAAGGTCCCCAATTGTAAAATTGGGGGTGATTAGATAAGGACCTAAAGTAAACATGGTGGTTCACTTTATGGGAAGATCATGAAGTAATATTTTATATCCATTTTAAACAATAATTATATAATTATATATATATATATATATATATAAGAGAGATGGTTGATGAGTACAATAGACATGTATAAATAMATGTAAGGTTTAATAAGTCATGTCGTTTGGGAAAAGGTATGACTATCATTAATTACAATAAAATAAATGTAGAATAATGACATATATGGTTGTTTAGTACAACATAAATTATTTATACATCATTACATATGGGTAATATATTATATGTATATTACAAGTCTTCCTACCCTTAAAAATGATGTTTCCTCAAAGCATAGGCAAGGAAAAATGTCTTCTGGTAGAATGAACAAAAAATTTGTAACTGTCAATGATAAGGTAAAGTTGAGGACATGAGGCGATATGACATTTGAAAAATTGAACAATATTGGCACATCGAAAAAGGATCAATCCATCTAAGGTGGATTCTTTCTAGAACTCTTTGATGATAAGAATATGGATTTGATCTTCTTTATTGTTGAATTCGAGGTGCATAGATATTTGGATGCTTTGAGATGTAAGTAGACCATTTCCTTTGGTTAGGTACCTTGGGATATTGGTATATTGATTCTTGTGCACTATAAATTATTTGATTTGGGTATTGATATGGTACCCTAATAAGTTGATCATTCTTATCTTTCGTTTAATATTATCATGATTTGGTTGTGTTGTCATGATAAGAATTGATATTTTTTTATTAGCTGGTGAGACAACAATATTTGACTGACATATGGTTACATCAATGGTAGTCAAGGGTACATCAACCATCACTAAATCTATATATGTTTCTTTATAAATGAATTGTTTCTTAAACTCAACTTTTGGAATCTCTTCCACCGAGAAGACTTCTTTAATGACAACATTGGGTTTTTCCATGTTTATTGAGTCAGTATTACTACCGCTATAAATGGTTTGGGTTTTTTGTTTCATCTTCTTCTCATTCTTCAACTTCTTCATTTTTTCAAGTAGAGTTTTATTGTGATTCCTTAAATGAGAAATTTCATCATCTTTGGTTGATAGTTTTTTACCAGTATCTTCAATCTCTCTTCTCTGAGCATTCTCTATGTTTCTATTTTGTTGTTACTACTTTTTTATCTATTGTTGAAATTTGTGAACTTCTATATCTTGGAACTTCCATTTCTTTTGGGTTTGTACAATTTTTTCATCTGTGTTGATAAGAAATTTGTTCAAATCTCCAATATTTCCTTCTAAATCATCATAAATTTGTTTTGATGACTCCTCCTCACATTGGACTGCAACATCTTAATGAATTGACACTTGATCCTTCACTTGTAAGTCACAATTTTGTTTCACTGGTGCTTGAAGTTGTTATTTTAATTTGATTGTCTTGTTAACCTTCTGTTCTAATTGACATTGTAGAGTATGTGCCTCATTCGCGAGGGATTGGTTTTGTTTTCATAATTTATTTACTTTGAATTCATCCTTTTTTTAATCTTTTGTATTGAATTGAACTAGCCATTTCACTTTGTTGAACAAACGCATGTCCCTATTCCCATCACTTGTGCTAATAACATGGAGACTATCAAAATCTTGTTCAATTCCTAAAATTATTAATTCTCTCTCTATTAAAGATATACGAAAATGAATATCCCCAAAGTAACAAGGAAAACTTTCTTCTTATTTATATTCCCTCTTCAAATCCTCCATTTTCTATTATGTTGTTTCAAGAGATGTAATGAGTTCCTTAATTCGGTTATGATGGTGTTGATGTAGCCAAAGTTCCCGTCAATAGACAAGGGTACTCCTCGGTATAAAGTCCCAATTATACCTCACACCATTTGGTATAGGAGACCAATCCGTATTTTTTCCTTGCAGCCATCACTAAAATTATTGGGTTGTGATGATTAAAAATGCAAGATGAAGTATGAAATATGAAACTAATATAAATACAAAAAACAAGCTATTCTAACATATTGACCTTGCTAGGAGAAAAATAAAAAATCAAATATAAATTAAATCATAAACTCCTTCTTGCACTTACAAAAAATTTAGTTGTTAAAACAAAGAAGAAACTTATAAATGATGAATGATATAGGTGAATATATTAGTCTAAAAAATCGATTTATCCAACCCTCTATTTACCAACTCAGAAAAATAATATCAAAAAAGAAATTAAAATGAAAATACATAAACTCATAGAAGCATAGTACACACATGAATTATATATCCTTACAATGGTGAAGATGACAATACAAATACAAGAAATAGTCCACAATAAGCATATCAGATAGAATCAATCACTTTTCCTCCAAAATTATCTTGAGGGCTTCTTCTCATTAAAATTCTCATAAATAGTTCCTCAAAATTACAGGAAGCAATAGCCCTTTCAATTAGGTAATCTTGGGCATATATAGCTAATGATTTGCAACTATTTCTAAGGATTTTCAATCATTCCCTAGAAGTTGCAACCATTTCCTAAAGGTTGCAACTATTTCTTAACTTCCCAATGAAAGTTAGAACTTTTGGACTTCCCAAGCTTTATCTTATGTGCTATGTCACACTCCTTTTACTCTTGATGCGA
Source organism: Picea mariana (assembly GCA_032191745.1). Lineage (NCBI taxonomy): Eukaryota > Viridiplantae > Streptophyta > Pinopsida > Pinales > Pinaceae > Picea > Picea mariana. The sequence continues at coordinate 244,719 of JASDQU010735282.1, forward strand.
TACCCTTTTCCAACCTCAAAAACCTTGTACATCACACTTAAAAAAATATTTGGTGTGAAATGCTTTGGAGTGCATCACAAGAAACAAAACTTTGGTACAATGTGCTTTTGTAACCTTGGTTAATGTGCCTTTTTCTTATGTTTTCCTTTTAACCTTGTCTTTTGTGCTCCCTTTAATAATTGGTTACATTCAGGTTCAATTTCTTGATGGGAAATTTTTCTCTTTTTGGATTTCTTGGTTTCCATATCTAGATCATGTACTCCACCGATGTCAAAAACATCGAATATTAGTAGTTTAAGTCTTTCAAAGGAACAAAAATTAGGTTTAAACCATCACCTCAAGGTTGTTTTAGTTTATCACATGAAAAGAAACTTCGATGCGGTGCGATAAAGAATTTGTCGCAGAGATAGAAACTTTGGTGCATTGTGGCATATCATGCGAAAATAATTTGTTGGTGTGATACACTCTGAAGGAGAAAAAATTCATTCCATGCAACATGTCACACAAACAAGAACTTTTGCATGATGTGATAAAGAGAATTCACCATGGTGAAGACAATTTTGAGAAAGTGCAGTGTGTCAAACAAAAATAAACTTTGATATGATGTGATAAAGAGATATCATTGCAGAAGGTAGAAATTTAAAGAAGTGTGGCATATCATATGCAAAAAATAAGTTTGTGTGAAAAACTACAAAGGAGAAAAACTTTAGTTAGTGTGATATGTTGTGCAAGTGAAAAACTTTTGGTCTAAATGATACATTGCATGCGAAATGTTTTTCCTTATGATACATTGGGAGAAAAAAAAAATCAGTTCCTATCATATGTCGCAAGGAAGGAAACATTCTAGAAAGTGAACGATGGCAGGAGGAGCAGGTTAGAGGGATAAGGTTAGGAGTAATTTCTCAGAGGGTGTATTGAGAAGGGTGTGGGAGTACAGGTTTCAAGGTAAAATTGATTGGAATTTAATGGTGATGAGATATCTGGATGTTGTGGTAGAATTGTCCAAAGAAAAAGGAAAAGAGAAGTCATTTAAGGAGGCAATAGTAGGAGGGTCCAGCAATCTACCAAGGGATGTCACAATGGCAGGGACAAACACTAGTCTACCTAGATCTAACCAAACCAACATAGTAGTAGGCATCGACATCAAACCCGAATGGAGAACCCTTGGTATGAGGTCACATACCCATGGATTCAGGACTACATACAGTACATGAAGGACCACATTGTCATCGGGAAATTCATGGGAATTAGTCCCTTGGAAAAATCCATTATGGTATGGGTAAAATCAAGATGGAAATTCAAAGGAAAATGGATCTTAACTTGCGATCCAAAGGATTTTTCACAGTAATTTTCTCATGTACTGAATATAGAGACCAAATATTTGATGAGGGGCCTTATTTTTCAACTCAGCAGGACTTCATCTTAGATACTGGATGGAACGATTTTCACTGAAGAAAGAAGACTACACAACAGCACCAATATGGATTAGATTATACTCCTTACCTCAAGAGTTATGGCATCTGGAAACCTTGGAAGGCATCAAAAAAACTCTTGGATCTTTTTTCAAACTTTTAGAGATCACCGAGATGACAAGATACACATCCTATACAAGGATATGTGTGTATATGAACATGGTAGGAGCTTTATCGAAATAAATAGTCATTTCCTATCAGGACATAGAATGGATCTAGAACATAGACTATGAACATATCATATTCAGATGTAGAAAATTCCACCAGCATGGACACTTATTTAGAGAATGTCCACAGAACACAACATCGACAACAACCAAGGGTGAGAAGGATATGGATGTGGAAGGAAGGTGGGTCGTAAAGGTAATAAACCCACAGGGGAAGCCTCCAAGAAGGATTCAAATAGTTTCCAAGCACTAGAAATAGAAGAGAATGAGGTAGAAAATAAAGAAGGGGAGAAACAAGAAGCAGAGAAGAATAATGAGATAGAAAAAGGAGCATAAGTCTAGCAAGAAGAAATTAAAAAACATCATCGTATAGAACGGAGCATTGTAATTTATCTAACAACAAAAGGTGATATTAATATGAAATATCTAGAGGACGATGAAGGATCATAGGAGGAAGCAAAGCGGGAGGCTGCTCCCCAAAGAATGGAACTAGATGATATGGAGGTAGATTTCAAAGCACTAATAGCATTGCATGGTGTGTATGAGATCAACAATATGCATATGGGACAACTACATAAACTACAATGGGAACTAATCAAAGGGAAAGGAAAAGGACACAGCTAAGAGAATTGTCCCTTGTCCTCAAGGAACCTAGGTATCAAAAATAACCCACTGAAGACCTCGAAAAAATTAGGGAGGGAGGAAAAGAGAAGGAGGTGCAAGCCCCATAAGAAAGTATTGGAAGAAATAAGAGCTCTACTCATCAACTCTGGTCAAGTAGTGGGCCTCACAAATATGTATTTCCAACCCCAACCCAAATTTTAAATATGAATATCTTCTCCTAGAGTATGAGGGGTCTGAATTCTCTTTCCAAACATAGAATACTCAAGAAAAAAATAGCTCAAGAAAAAGAAGAATTAGTAATGTTGCAAGAAACTAAGTGTGATAGCAACAAGTTGAGAAAAATATCAAATAAAATATGGAGTAATTGTGAGGTAGAATGTATAGAAGCCAAGGAGGCCTTAGGGGGACTCTTTATCCTTTGATATATAGGTAGTTGAAGATAGACCATGAGAATCCTAACGATCCACTACAAAAATTTGGGATCTAATGACCAAGGCTATGTCTCAAATTCCTATGGTCCTTTGATGCCAGCATCCAAGAGATATTTCCTCAGAGTGATCTTGCAACTGGGCCTTCTCATGAAATATCAATAGTTGATTATTGAGGGGGACTTCAAACTAATAACATCCCTGGAATATAAGAAAGGCGGAGTGTGTAAGATAGACATAGAAAACCAAGCATTCAAGGAGGTAATAGAGAAATTATGACTTATTTATTTTCACTCGAAGGGGGAATAGTACACATGGAGAAATAGAAGAGGAGGATCAACTTGTTGAGCACTCAACACACCCTTGAAATTTCTATAAATTTGGGGTAATGTTGATTTTTGAATTGGTTAATATCGAAACAACAACCTCATGAGGATATGAATACCCCTTCATTTTTATACAAGTGGTACTCCTTTGTGTATTATTCAAATATTTATCTTTAAATATCTTGGGACAATGACTTAAAAAATAAGAGAATTATGGATAGAAAACTCCAAATCTTTATGAATCAAATTAATTTAAAATGCTATTAACTGAAAATAAAATAAATGCATCAAAGAATTCATGAGAAAAGGAGTTGGAATCTTCACTCATAAAATATTTACAAAAATAATAATTATAGGAACCATGATACAAATATCACACCCATCACATAATTTAATCATTTTTTATTACATTCAAGGAAAGGAAGACATAGGTCCACATATGAGAGAACTTTAAAGGATTATTTTCATTGAAAAAAAAATAGAATATGATAGGAAAAATTTAAATATCCAATGCTCAAAACTTAGAGTTCAAAAGATATTATTAAAGTTTTTCCTCGAAGTAGTTCTCTCGGATTTTTCAAAAAATAATATAGTCTTTGATAGTCTTAAAATTAAAAATGTGTTAGTCCAAAGTTGGACTAGGATTAGATACCATGGAGCATAAAATAAAGATAAGAAATAGGAACAGGGTAGAACCTGAAAGGTAGACAAAAGAGAAGGATCATAAAATTGGTTATGTTTTTCTTGGGATAGATAAAACAAAATTGGATGATTTCTTAACAAGAAGAGAAAAAAATTGGGAAGAATGTGATTTGTATTACTCACTGTGATGGAATCCCTCGCTCACTTTATGGTTGGTGTTGCTCTTATATTCTCCTTGGTGGAAGTTCACGACCAGTACCAAATGCTTATGTTTTACGCTCTTTAGTAATTTTGATTAAAGATAACTTTAACCAATTCTCAATGTATTCACACATAGGAGCAATGGATACCTCTTGTCTAAATCTTATGTAAAATAATGTACTTTAAAATTATCTTTTATCAATTGAAAGTTGGTGTAATGTAACTTCAATGTCTTCATTTTTATTTACATATTCTATGAGCCAACTTTCAATTTCTTTCTTTGTACACGCAATCATGTTATTGAACATATCTATTGATATGCCCTTTAATATTTCCATGTGCTCCTAAAATTGTTGCCTTGTCATGAGAATAGAATTTGAAATCAATTTAGGATCTTGTACTTCACCAGTAGTTCGTGCAAGGACTAACGAGACCAACTTCAAATACTCTTCACCCTTTTTAACACTTAGAACATCAAGACCATCCAATAGCTCCTTTAAGGTTTTGATTCTCTTTATCCAACATGATTTTAATTGTTTGACATGTATCGGGGATGGAAAATCTTATTCTTTCTCTTAAGCTCGGGCATACTAGAAATTTTCAAAAAAAAATGTAATTACAACATATTTATAAAAACCTTCATCGTTTCTTAATTAATCAAACTCTAGGTACTCTCTAAAATTCTGAATCTTGGAACCTAAGGAGACAAATCTACTTTCTAAATCCCATCTCTCTAAGATGAGATACATTATATTCTTTATATTTTCTCCAATATAACGCCTAATTGCAACAAGTAGACTTAATGTTCCTTTCAACCTTAAACTTGATTCTGGGGTTTTATCATAGATTTTCCAAGGTTGGATTGTTGAAAATGGAGTAGCAAATATAGGGGTGGAAATAGAGTAGAATAAAATTCCTCAACACTTTATTTAAGCATGATATTTTTTGACTTCCATATCGTCCACTGACATTTCTAAAGCATCGCCCGTAGATCTTTGAATTCTGGCAATTCTGGAAGGAGGTATGCCACTGAGATCTAACTCAAAACAAGATTTTCCTGGAACTTTTTTATTTTTTGAATCAATTATTTCAAAAATTAATTTTTTGGAACTTTTATCAAATAAGGCATTCTTCACAATGAAATATTCTTCCTCTGAAAAAACTTCTTCTTGAACTGCAATTTCCTTACTTTCATGCAATCTTTGTTCATCATCAGGAAATTGTGTATTCTTGATATCCATGTCTAGGTCCATATCTTCAAGGATAATTCCATTCTCAGGTACATGTTGTTCTACCTCTTGTTGGAATTTTTTTCTTTTTCTTTTGACTTGAAGTTTCTGGGACCACTCCAACCTTCCGTTCGAATGGTTTTTATCACCTCCATCATCAGAATTATAGTTAGATGTTTCTTTCATCCATGTGTTGTTGACCAGAGAACTTGTTTGGGTGGGAGTTCTTCTATGAAACATTTGGAGAATGAGCACTTCTTTCATTTTCCACTCTTCCCCTCTGCTTATGCTATCCTTTTGTACTAAAAATAGTCTCAATATCATTTGTTTTCCTCTCAACAATTGGTACTAGTGGGTCGTGACTATCACGCTCCTCTTCTCTAAATAAAAATGTATTAGTTAGTGAATTGATAAATCCAATAGACGTCATGTAGTCAATAAAAGGATGATTTGGGTCGAAGCCCTTGATCTCTTCTGCAAATTTCAAATTGTTTTGATCCAAATGTACTAAAAATTCATCATTTTAGAAATACTTCTTAATAAAATTTCCCTAATTTTCCATGGAAATGGAATGAATTGCCTCTTCCTTTTATCATGGATGAAATGTACCCAAAACCTGTATTGTCTGGAAAATTCTATGGAAAAAATTCTATCTGGAACATAATAAGGGAGATAAAGGGCCCTCTCACGAGAACCGTAGATTCTCACCACACTATAATGTTCCATTTTTTCAATGTTCTTGTTTTTATCCAAGAAGGTTGATGCTTCCAAGGATAATCTGGATGTATTCACTTTGAAGATAATTTTCTTGGAATAAGATACAAATGCATTGTAAACTTCATAAAAAAGGCAAGTGACCTTTTGTTTCCATAAGTTCGAATACCACGTTGTTACTGGATGAATCCTACAGTCAACTCATTTTCCAATACTCAAACCCTTAAAGACATGACAATAAGTGATATCAAATATCAAATAGGAAGACATATAAAATCTCTTGTTTTTCTTGAAGTTTGATAATTGTGAATATATTTCCACGGAGATAATATTTCTCGAGTCGAAGATTGCTCATTCATGAACTGTGAACGAGCAATGGTCGTTGTGGATTCTTGACCTGTAACTCTGGAGAAAATCCATGCAATCTCTAATCTCTCGGTAAGAATTTTTAAGTAGACTTACGTGAATTTTTTATATGTTCTCTGACATTGTCACAGGATCCTCTATTGATTAATTGGGTTGGTTTTCATTGATTTCAACCCTTGAAGCAATTCCTGTAGCAAATTTTGGTATCCCCAACAGTATGGTTAAGGGACTTCGACTTTATTGATGTATAATGGTATGAAGATTAATTTATTTTCAAGTAAAACTATTATAGATGGATAGTACATGTCATGCCATTTCCAATGATATGTGAAACATCACATAACTCCTCATGGTTAGAGAGTAATAGCCTTGTAAAGTTGGAGAACCCTCATGAGTTATCTAGAAGGTCAAATAAGTCATTCGAGAAGCTCCTAGAAGAAGTTGACTAGTCATGTGGGTGAAACTAGGAGTTAATCATGGGTTAATTTGTTGCAATAAGAAAATAATTAAAAATAATTTAGTTGCAACTAGAAGTGGAGAATTTAATATTTGTAGCAAAGTGGGTTAGAAGTGGACAAGTGGTTAGAAGTGGGTTATCCCTAAAAAAAGGAAATTGGGTTAAGTTTGTTAGAAGGTAACCCCTTCAGGAAGCTACATGGAAGTATAAATAAAAGAGAAAGGATCTCCTATTAGCACCTATTGAGCACATTGAATATCTATTATTGTGTAAGTTTTATTGCAAGYACTCATTGATACATCTCAAGTTACACAAGTTTGAGGTAGCACAAAGGGTTGAYGACGAAAGTTTCGAAATTGCAGAAAATAATTAAAAAAAAACCCTAGTTTTTGAGGTGTATGCAGGCTACAGTGGAATAGAGTGGATACATATGTAGGTTGAAGGAGAGCATAGTAMATACATACACATGTTGAAGAAGGAACAATCGCGTACAGTTGGGAAAATCCATGAAAACTTGAGAAGACGGGGATGCCAGGTCTCTAGAGTATGAAAGCAAGCTCACAGGAAGGTCTACAGTGATTAGGAACATCAGATCCATCTACAGGTTCAAAAGGTATGTATTATTTCTATGTGTAGTTGGATATTGTTGGCTACAAGAGATATGTTCATGGGGGTTTGAGGATTTTCTCTAGAAAGGTTATTGTTTGCATGGCACTTACTGTATAAGTCAGATCTACAGAAATGCAATGATGGTATAATTAATATSTTTCATTGGTACATCTTGTTGGTGTTGAGACATATCTTGTATTTCTTGGTATATGATTAAAGGTTTTTGTGATACATGGTTGAGAGCTTGTWTTTGTGAAGTGGGTGTGAAGTGGTTGATGTATCGAGAGTTTGTATATAAATAAGGGTTTGATGTTGAGTCCATGTGAGGGTTATTGTACTTGTTCATGATTATACACACATGTATGGCACATGACTAGAGAGATATAGATGCAATTGGTTAAGGGATTTGTATGAGGATGTGTGCATAGGGAACAACTACATTCTGGACAAAGTGACAGGTTGCAGGTTGATGTGACAGAGGTAGAAAATGGTCAGAGTTTTTTTAGGAAAGAGAAAACCCTAGTTTTCAGAAGGCATATGCATATTTCACTACAGAAAGGTTGTGTACATACGCAGGATGCACTACATATAGGTCGTGTACATACATGAGCCACAGTATAGACAGATTGTGTACCTATTATTTTTTATTGGTATAGGAAGGTTACAGGAACATGTTGATCAGAGGTCTTTGGTACAATTTGGTTACAGGTTTTTGGCACAGATTGGTATAGGTTTACATTGGCATATCTCACAATGACAGTGTGGCAGTGGTTTCATAATTTCACTTATATTTCATGGTGGTAGAACGGGGCAAGGACGGGTGGTTGTAGCCACCTTCTGGTTGTAGCTAGAGAACATAGGGAGTTGTAGCCTCTTTGTGGTTGTATCCATAGAATTGGGGAGTTGGAGCTTCCCTCAAGTTGTAGCCTGAAAATATAGAGGGTCGGATCCTCCTTCCAGTTGTAGCTGGAGAACAAAGGAATTTGGCGCTTCCAATGAATGTAATTATTAAAGACATATAAAAAAAAGCATTTAGTGGTTTTCTCTTGCATTGGGTTTCCACATAAAAATATTGGTGTAATGTGTATGTGTATGATTTTTCATTGTTCATGGTTTATTTGCTTTGCACTTATTGGATGATAATGCTATATTGATCATAAAGATAAATAATACTTAAATATTGTGGTTAAAAGGATTAAAAATCTCTATTATCGATTCACCCCCCCTCTCAGTAATCCAACAATTTGTATCAGAGCAGGTTCCTTCAAAAATTAGTTTAACCACTGAAAGGTAGATCATGGAGAGCAATGATATGTATAAAAATGGAATACCACAGTTTGATGGACAGAAATATGCATTCTGGAGTAGAAGGATGAAAACATATGTACATGCATAGGGATTTAAGGCTTGGAAATCAGTTGTAGATGGATATAAAGAACCAACAGTTCCACCAACAAATGACAGTGAAACAAAACTTAATCTAAATCATTCAAAAGCTACAAATGAACTTATGAATGGTATTTGTGATTCATTATATGTCAAAGTTATGTATTGCAGCTCCGCTAAATATATTTGGGAAAAACTTCATAATATTTATGAAGGAGATGGAAAAGTCAAGGCAGCAAAGATTCAAACTTATAGAGGTCAATTTGAACAGCTAAAGATGAAGGAAGATGATAATATTGTAGCTTACTTCTTGTGATTTAATGAAACAATGAATGCAATCATAGGATTGGGAGAAGAAGTTGATGAATCTATAATTGTTCAAATGGTACTAAGATCTCTTCCAATGAGATTTGATCCTAAGATCTCAGCACTAGAAAAAAGAGCAGATCTAGACTCAATAAGCATGGATGAACTACATGGAATCTTCACAGCCTATGAAATGAGAACTGAAAAGGAGAATCCAGGTATAAAATAAGCAACATTCAAAGCATCCAAGAAGTCAAATAAAAAGGAAAAAGAATATAGCAGCAGCAGTGACATCTTGGATGACGATGAAGAAGTGGCCAACTTTTTCAAAAGACTGAAAAAGGGAACCAACGACAGATATAGAGGTAAGCTTCCATTGTTTTGTTTTAATTGTGATGGTATTGGTCATTTTCCTAACAAATGTCCTCACAAGAAAAAGAAAAGAAATGAATAAAATGATTCAAATAGAAAACAAACATATAAAGGAAAAATAACCAAAAAGAAAGTCTTCAAGAAATGTTTCTGCACCAAAGAAGATGACTCCTCATCAAACGAAGACGAAGTCAGTGAAATTGAGACAGAAATAATTCTATTCATGGAAGTAGAAGACTTTGATAGAGGAATATGAAGAGGTATAAGTTGACTACAGAGAAGAATTTTTGAGTGTTATAGAGGTTATAAAAAGAGAAAACAAGAAAAACAAGAAGCTCCAGAAAGAACTAGACAAGAAAGAATGCACTCAGAATTCAAACTATGGAGAACTAGAGAAGATGATCAGTGAGTTGAAGGTTCAAATAAAAGAAGACAAAAGAATCAAAGAAGCACTCAAAGAACAGTTGGAAGAAAAAGATAGGATTATTGAAAATATCGAAGAAGAGATTGTCACATTAAGAAAATACCTTCAGTAGAAAAAACATGTAGAATAACTCTAAGGTTTTGGATCACATTATCAATAGTCATAGGACAAGTCTGGGCTAGGATACAATCAAATGGAAAGAGGCTCAAGATCCAAAACTAAAGATCAAGAAACAAAATCAAGAAGTTATGCAGAGACAGACAGAGGATCTCCTAAGAAGGAAGAAAACAAGAGGTTTCATTACAAAGATGCTCCACCACCCACAATATTCAGATTCCAGAATCTGCAGCAACCTGAATGAAAATAATTTCAAGAAGAATATGGTTTTAGAAGAGTAACTCTCTTTAGAAGATCTTGAATTCCCAGGTATCAAACTATCTTTTTTGGTTTATGTTATGCATGTAACAATTTTGGACATAAAGTTGTAAATTGCAGAGCTAATAGCAGGAACTAAAATAACTTTGAAAGTCAAGCACAAAATGATTATCCAAGAAGGCCTAGTGAAACACAAAGAAGAAGTTACGATAGTTTTGAATCATTGATCATTGAAGTGGAATGCTACAAGTGCAACAATTATGGACACAAGGCCAAATATTGTAGAATGGCAATCCCTCCTAGAGAATCACAACATAATAACAACAGTCACAGACAGAAACCTCAACAGAGAATATGTATAAGAAAGCAGAATCAGTTAACACTCGATCTACAAGATAAAAACAAGAAACGTCGATGGTATGTTAACAGTGGTTTCTCAAAACACATGAAAGGTGATGAAGACGGGTTTCTTACAATGAGAAAGGAAAGATATGGATCATAGTCCTTTGGAAATGATGACTCAGCTAGAATCATTAGAAAAAGAACAATTAGAATTGGAAACAAGAATACCAAGGAAGAAATGTTCTACTAGCAGAAGATATGAAACATAATATTTTAAGTGTAATTCAAATGTGTGACCAAGGTCACAAACTTATGTTTGATTCACAAAAGTGAGAAATATGAAAAGTAGGTTCAGGAAAATTGATTGCAACAGCTGCAAGAACTTCAAGCAACATATATGTATTAAGTGAAATTGGAAATGAAAAGTGTTGTCTAGGAAAGGAAAATGAAGTTTGGATATGGAACAGAATAATGGGTCACATAAACTGTTGTAACCTCGTTAAAGTCATAAAAAAGGAAACAATCATAGAAATTCCCCAGATCACGAAGCCAACCAACACATTATGCAAGCATTGTCAACAAGGAAAGCCAGCAAAGACCAGATTCAAAGAAAAGGAATACTCCACAACAAGACCATTGGAAATTGTGCATACTAATCTAGTTGGACCAACTAGAACAAAGGGTTTAAAAGGTGAATGATACTTTATGTTATTGGTTGATGATTATACAAGAATGACTGCAGTTTTTTTTCTTAGAAAGAAATCAGAAGCATTTGAAAACTTCAAGGTATACAAGGAAATGGTTGAAAATAAAATGGATTAAAAAATAAAATGTTTGAGATCATACAATGGAGGAGATTTTACTTCAAAGGAATTTATGGATTTCTGCAACAAGCATGGAATAAAAAGGTAATTATTTGTTGCTAGGACACCTCAATAGAATGGAGTTGTTGAAAGAAAGAACATGATAGAATAGGAAATGGCTCAAACAATGTTAATGGATTCAAAGTTGACAGATGTTTTTTTGGACACATGCAGTGCATACAACAATTCACATTCAAAATAGAGTAATGCTCAGAAATAACAATGACAAAACTCCCTATGATCTATGGAAAGGAAGAACAAAAAATGTGAATCACTTCAGAGTTTTCGGAAGAAAATTCTACATCAAAAGAGAAGATAGAAGAATGGGAAAGTTTGATTCTTGTGTGGAAAAAAGCGTACTTGTTGGTTACTCAAGTACAAGGAAATCATACAAGTGTTATAATCTAAGGCTCAACAAAGTTTTGGAAAGAATCAATGTAACAGTTAATGAAATAGGTGGAAGAAAATTAAAGGAAGAAGAAAAAGAATCAGTGGAACAGGTTCACGAAGAAGAAGAAAAGGATGAAGAAGAAGCATAAGGGGAAGATGAAGAAGATAATATAGAAGTAGAAGAGAGAGTACAACAAGTACCTCCAAAGACACCTAGCAAACAAACACAGAAGAATCATTCTTCGGATCAGATTATCGGGAAAAAAGATGCAGGAATTAAGACTAGAAGAAGAATTCATTCACCAGAACAACTGCACTTAGAACTCTTATCTTCGATTGAACCAAACAGTTTTGAAGAATCCAACAAGGATAAATTATGGAAAAAGGCCATGAATGAAGAGTTATATCAAATAGAGAATAATGATATTTGGAAATTGGTTCCAAGACCAAGGTACAAGAATGTGATCGACACAAAGTGAGTCTTCATAAATAAATTGAATGAAGATAGAAAATTTACCAGGAACAAAGCTAGATTGATATGTAAAGGATATGCACATGTTGAAGGTATTGACTTTGAAGAGATGTTTGTCCCATTTTCCAAAATGGAAGCAATTAGATTGATTCTAGCTTATGCATGCTCCAAGAATATTAAAGTGTATCAGATGGACATGAAATCAACCTTTCTGAATGGGGAACTTGAAGAAGAAGTCTACATTGAGAAATCGGAATGATTTCAGTTGTCAGAAAATGAAGATTATGTGTGTAGGTTGAATAAGGCCTTGTATGGTATAAAACATTATCCAAGAGCATGGTACTCTAGACTGGACAAATATCTACAACAGGAAGGATTCAGAAAAGGAAATGCAGACAACAACCTGTACATCAAGGTAACTCAAGATAGTATTTTATTAATTGAAGTTTACGTTGATGATATTATTTTTGGAAGTGATGATGACATGTTAAGACAACAATTTCCAAAGGATATGAAGAATGAATTTGAAATTTCATTACTTGGAGAACTATCCTTATTTCTGGGCCTTCATATATATCAAAGCAACCAAGGCATCTTTATCTCTCAAACTAAGTATATCATAGAAATGATAAAGAGGTTTGGAATGGAATATTGCAAACCAGTTAATACTCTTATGCAAACCAATTGCAAGTTAAGTAAAGATGATGATTCAAAGCCTATAGATCAAAGGAAGTACAGGTCAATGATTGGCATCTTACTTTATGTGACAGTATCCGTAACAGATGTAATGCAGGTAGTTGGACATGTGGCACAATTTCAAGCATCACCAAGGGAATCACATGTTCTAGTAGTGAAGAGGACTTTCAGATATCTCAAGGGTATAGAAGAGTTTGGATTATGGTATGCAAAAGGAAAGGATCTATCACTTATTTCATACACAAATGCAAATTGGGCAGGTTGCATTGATGATCGATGAAGCACTAGTGGAGCATCATTCTACTTGGTTGAGTGTTTGGTATCTTGGCTAAAAAATAAACAGTCATCAGTATCATTGTCTACAGTCAAAGCAGAGTATATTTCAATAGCAACATGTTGTACACAGGTTCTATGGATGAAACAAACTCTAAAATATATACAGGTTGAGTATGATGAGCCCATTCCAATATATTGTGATAATACAAGCACCATCAGTATCTCAAAGATTCTAGTGATGCACTCCAATACGAATCACATTCCAATAAAGTATCACTTTCTACGAGAATAGGTTGAAGAGAAGAACATCAGAGTTGAATATGTGGGGAAAAAAGAACAGGTTGTAGATATCTTTACAAAACCTCTTCCAAGGGAAGCCTTTAAGTATCTTTTCTAGAGACTCAGAGTAATTTCTACTCCAAAATGAATTCTTTTTAATGGTTTTCTTATATTTCTTATATTTACACAAGGAAGCACCACAAAGAGGAAAGTTCAGGTTGGGGGGGTAGTTTCAGGAAGAGTTCAGTCAGGGGGAGCAACCCCAAGGACAATTCAATTAGGGGGAGCAGCCTTGGACGGGACGTTACATTTTCCATTGATGTCAAAGGGGGAGACATTCATCAGATGTAGGATAGAGTTAGAGTCTTGGAGAGAGAGAGAATAGAGGCATGTTTCCAAGGGGAGTGGTGATCACAGGGGGAGCATGAGCGATATGACTTCAGTTTTGCATCAAAGTGTTGCCATCAATGCCAAAGGGGGATATTGTTGATTAATTGGATTGGTTTTCATTGATGTCAACCCTTGAAGAAAATCCAATAGAAAATTCTGGTAGCCCCAACCGTATGGTTAAGGAACTTCAATTTGATTGATGTATAATGGTATGAAGATTAATATATTTGTAGGTAAAACTATTATAGATGGATAGTACATGTCATGCCATTTCTGGGTGGAACATCACATAAATCCTCATAGTTATATATTTATGGCCTTATGAAGTTGGAGAAACATCATGAGTTATCTAGAAGGTTAAAGAATTCAAATTATTCTAGAAGCTCCTAGAAGAAGTTGACTAGTCAAGTGGGTGAAACTAGGAGTTAATCATGGGTTAAGATGTTGCAATAAGAAAATAATTAAAAATAATTTAGTTGCAACTATAAGTGGAGAATTTACTATTTTTATCAAAGTGGGGTAGAAGTCGACAAGTGGTTAGAATTGGGTTATCCCTAAAAGAAGGAAATTGGGTTAAGTTTGTTAGAAGGTAACCCCTTGAGGAAGCTACATGGAAGTATAAATAAGAGACAAAGGCTCTCCTATTAGAACCTATTGAGCACATTGAATATATATTAGTGTGTAAGGTTTATTGCATGTACTCATTGATACATCTAAAGTTATGCAAGTCTGAGGTAGCATGACAGGTTGACGACAAAAGTTTCAGAATTGCAGAAAATATTGAAAAAACCCTAGTTTTTGAGGTGTATGTGGGCTACAGTGGAATAGGGTGGATACATATGTAGGTTGAAGGATAAAATATTATGTACATACACATATTGAAGAAGGAACAATCACATACAGTTGGGAAAATCCATGAAAACTTGAGAAGACGAAGATGCTAGGTCTCTAGAGTATGAAAGCAAGCTTCCAGGAAGGTCTATAGTGATTAGGAACATCAGATCCATATACAGGTTCAAAAGGTATGTATTATTTCTATGTGTAGTTGGATATTGTTGGCTACATGAGATATGGTCATGGGGGTTTGAGGATTTTCTCTAGAAATGTTATTGGTTGCATGGCACTTATTGTATAATTCAGATCTACAGAAATACAATGCTGGTATAATTAATATCTTTCATTGGTGCATCTTGTTGGTGTTGATACATATTTTGTATTTCTTGGTATATGATTAAAGGTTTTTGTGGTACATGGTTGAGAGATTCTATTTGTGAAGTGGGTGTGAAGTGGTTGATGTATTGATAGGTTGTATATAAGTAAGGGTTTGATGTCTATTCCATATGAGGGTTATTATACTTGTTCATGATTATACACACATGTATGGAACATGACTAGAGAGATATAGATGCACTTGGTTAAGGGATTTGTATGAGGATGTGTGCATAGGGAACAACTATAGTCTGGACACAGTGACAGATTCCAAGTTGATGTGACAGAGGTAGCAAAGGGTCAGAGTTTTTTCAGGAAAGAGAAAACCCTAGTTTTCATAAGGCATATGTAGGTTGCACTACATGCAGGTCGTGTACATACACAATATGCACTATATATAGGTTGTGTACATACGCAAGGCGTAGCACAGATAGGTCATGTACCTATTGGGGTTTTATTGGTACAGGAAGCTTACAGGAACAAATTGATCACATGTCTTTGGTACATGTTGGTTACAGGTTGTTGGCACAGATTGGTATAGGTTTATAGTGGTATATCTCATAGTGACAGTGTGGTAGTGGTTTCATCATTTCACTTGTATTTCAGAGCTGCATGGTAGGGAAAGGACAGGTGGTTGTAGTCATATTCCAGATGTAGTTGGAGAACATAGGGGGTTGTAGCCTCCTTCTAGTTGTATCCAGAGAATTGGGGAGTTGGAGCTTCCCTCAGGTTGTAGCCTAAAACTATAGGGGTTTGAATCCTCCTTCTAGTTGTAGTCGGAGAACAAAGGAAGTTGGTGCTTCCAATGAATATAATTCTTAAATACATATAAGAAAAACAAATCTGTGGTTTTCTCCCGCTTTGGGTTTCCACATAAAAATATTGGTTTATTGTGTATGTGTATGATTTTTATTGTTCATGGTTTATTTACTCTACACTTATTGAATGATAATGCTATATTGATCATAAATATAATAACACTTACATATTGTGATTAAAAGGATTAAAAATCTCTATTCCTGATTCACACCCCCCCCCTCTCAGTAATCCAACATCCTCGAGATATTATTGTAGGATTTCTAATTCATTATCTCTTTCCTTCAAGAATATTCTTTCTTCATCTCCCTTGAACATGATTTTTAGTTCTAGAAGCTTCAACATTCTTTTGAAAACTAACGGTGATAAAGAAATAGGAGACTCTCCTTGGAGTTGAATTGTCCTCCAACTGTGTTCAAACTTATCATCACACCAGGAAACTATTTATCTAGAATCAAATACTTCAAGGATGCATCCAGGTAAGGAAATGCATGATGTCCAGAATTTGTTTTCATTTATTTCTAGCAAAGGAAGTGATGAATAATACCAATAGGATCTTGGCCACCAAAACCTCTGGTCTTCTCACCCAAATAAGTTTAGAGTATCCCCGCAGAACTGTTCTCTTCTTCTCATAGTCATTTTAATGAAGTTGGTGGGCTCTCGTACAATGATTTAGAACGTTAATTTCAAAGCAAATTTATTTATTTATTATTATTATTATTATTTTATTTTTTTTCAGTAATATAACTCAAAGTTATTTTTTCAATGGAATAATTGATATGAATTAAATGGAGAATTACCTTGAAAATTATGTCATTAATAACAACCTTTTCAATATTTAATTAGTCGGTATTCGCCATAAAATCGACATTAAATATGTCTTGTGGAAAGTGATACATGTAATGTAGCGGGGGATTAGACTCAGAGATCAAGAAATAGTAGGATTATAATGAACCCATGGTAGAACTTTAAAATAGTTAAGTATAGGATTTTATCAGTTGGACGTAAAGAGGAAAATATTACAAATCTCAATGTCCCGTGAACCCGCAGTGAAAATGAAATTTTTTTAAGTGTTGGACTATCAAATAAAGTAAACAGCATATATTTGAAAGTGACTAAATATTAATATCGGTCGATCATACTTGTAGTTACAACAAGCAAAAGAATTGGAGAAGTGCTTCAAACCCACGGTGGAAAAGGAACTTGAAAATATTCTAAGTATAGTGCAATAAGAGGGTCATGGAACTTAAAGTGCATTCTGGTAATAGTGAAGGAGTGTACTTGAATGAAAATAATGAGACCAAGCCATAGACCCACCATTCCGCAAAGATATTAAGAAAAAAAATAAGTATTGGTGCAATTTGTATATGGCAGAGAAAACAAGTGTGTTTTGAGTAACATAGAGCTTGATGTAAATGGGTCATGAACCCGCCAAAAAATGAGAATTTTTCCAAGTACAAGAAAAAATAGAAGGAAAAGTATTAACCTATATACAGGTCAAAAAATGGCTCCAACTGTGGGACAGTAACCCTCTATGGGTCATCAAGAATCCAGAATCTTTGGTATTGGGCATGGAGTCAACATAGGAAAATAAAATAGCAATAAGAACTTGTAAGTATTTACTAGGAAAATATGAACTATGTACAAATGAGAGTAAGATTAATCAAGAGAAAAAAGGTTTGAGATGTTGTCCATTGACTGGCAACATCTGAACTATATCTTTCATATCCCTAAGAATATAAGAATTATAACCCAAGACATTTTCAATAGTATAAGTGTCAATCCATAATGCCTCAAGTTTTGTATGCAGAGAAGGCTTTTCCTTAGATTTATTCCATAATATTACTAATTACCATTTTTGAAAATATTTTTTTGTTGTGCCCTGATCAAAATATTTCTTGATGATGTGTTGTCTCTAATTAATTTTCTTCAATGCTTCATCTTGTTGTTCTTCTAATTTCATCAACTGATTATATCTTGTATGTAAAGGAGAAACTTCCTCTACATCTTCAATATTCACAACATATGGCAAAGCATCTAGTTCCATATTAATAGGCATTCTTGCTTATTTCCCATACACTAGTGTATATGGAGATACTCTAGTGTTATCCTTTAGTGTCAATCTGTTTTCCCATAATGCATCTATCAATTTCAAATGCCAATTTCTTTGATTGAGATCAATTTTTTTTCTTAAGGATTTGGATCAAAGTTTTATTTGTGGATTTTGCTAAACCATTTACTTGAGGATAATAGTTTGAATATTGTCCCATTATAATACCAAATTCCCCACAAAATTTGATAAACTTTGACCCAATGAATATTGATCCATTGTTTGTAATAAAAAAATTTGGAACTCTGAATCTTGATAAAATGTTTTCTTTAAGGAATTTTATAATCTTTTCTAAATCAGTCTTTTTCAATGCCAATGATTCTTTCCATTTTGTAAAGTAATTTGTTGTTGTAAGAATATGTAAATGGCATTTACTTGATTTCGGATTGATCATCCCAATTACATCCAATCCCCATTGTGTGAATGGTTCTTCTATTTTTACGAGTTGCAAAGGCATTGTTGCTCTTTTCATTTTTCTAGAAACTTTTTTGACAGGAAATACATTTTCTTATCATTTCATATAAGTCTTTGAAAATGAACCAGCTCTCATTATCCTATATGTAGTAGCAGTACGTGCAAAATTCTCACTACAAATTCCTTCATGAAATTCTCCCACCACTTTCTGAGCTCTTGTTGCATTAACACATATCAACAACATTCCATCAAAATTTCTATGAAACAAAACTTCAACCACTAACACATACTCATTTGATTTCATTTTTAAGGCCCTTCTTTCTTTTGGAGACATGCCATTTGGGAATTGGCCAAATTTCAAATAAAAAATGATATCCTTATACAATTCTGGAGTTGATGAAGGTGATCCTGTTGAAATGAATATAACCCCATTTGGTGAATCATTCCCATTCATAATTTTGCACAACCCCTGTCCTTTGACTACTTTCAATGGCTTAATCTCAATGTCATATTCTTTAATTTTTCCAACCAATTTGCCCATTTCCCCTCTCTCAATTGTTGACTAAGAAGCATTCACTGGAGAGGTAGGAACATATGCTATGACATGAGATGATAGGATATAAGTTCTAAAGTGAGCCACTTATTTTACTAAAGAAAGAGCTTGCTTCTTTATGTCTGAATATTTCAACTCATAGTCATGCAAAGTTTTGTTCATAAAAATTATTGGGAGTTCTTCTCCTTTAAGATTTATTTGTGTTAGAATAGAAGCAATGGTCTCTTTCGAAGTAAAATAATATATGATGAAATCTTTTTTAAAGTTTGGGTTGATCAATACAGGTGTAGTGATAATTGCGTGCTTGATATTAGTGAATTCTCTTTGAATCGCTTTGGGACATTCAAATATTTGATCCTTTTTTAACAATGCATTTATTGGCTTAACAATTGTTGCCTAGTCTAGGGAAAACCTTCTTACAAAGTTTATTTTACCAAAAAATGATTGTACTCCCTTTTTTAATGTTAGAGGATTTAATTCATTGATATATTTGACTATGTCATGATCAATATATATTCCTTCTTTGTTGACTATATTTCCCAAAATATTTCCTTTTGAAACCGTAAACAAGCAGTTCTTTGGATTAATAAATATTCCATATAATCTGCATCACTCAAAAACTTCTCTTAAATGATCAATGTGTTTTTCTCTCATTTTGGAATGAATGGTAAGAACATATTGGTAATCAGCCTTGAATTTTTCGATTAAATCTTTGAAGGCATGATCCATAGCCCTCTGAAATGTCTCTCTAACATTTTTCAAACCAAATGGCATGCAGGCATAGAAATATGTCTCCCATGGTGTGATGAAAAAAAAATTTGGTATTTCTTCTTCTATAACTAGCACCTAATTGTATCTCGAAAATCCATTTAACATGGACATCAAAGTAGAACCAGTTACTTGTTGAAGCAACATTTCCATGTTATGAAGGGGATAATTGTATTTAAAATACTTACCTTGTTCAAATCTCAAAAATCAACACACAAACGAATCTCTCCATTTTTCTTTCTTACTATGACAAGGTTCGACAACCATTATGAATGTCTAATTGGGAATATTATCCCAGCATTGTTTAATTTTTCCAGCTCAAATTTCACCAGGGGTTTCAATTTAGGATTTATTATTCTCAACTTCTTTTTTGAATGGCTTTGTCCCTTCCTTTAATGGTATGATATGTCGGAATATGGATTTATCATACTCTTTTGAATCATCATAAGTCCATGAGAAAACATCAAAATATTATTTGAACAAGGAAGCATATTGATCCACCTCTTCTAGCATGCATCTAGTCCCAAAATTCACATATTTTTTACTCTTTTGTTCCAATATTTATTTTTTGAGTTTCTTGCACTTTTCTGGTAGATACTTCTTCTTTCAAATTTGGCATTTTGATCTGATCATCTCTCTTGAAGATAGACTTTGAACTAACACAATTTTTTTAGATTGGTACATGATCATCAAGGATTTTATATGTGTCACCAAGAAAACAATCCAACTATTCATCATTTTCAAAGGCTTGTAAATGATCTTGATTATCAGGTATTGATGGTATGAAAATCCTCTTGACTTGAAATGTATTATGATTCTGAAAATCATCAGGATTAAACAAAGACGCAGCAACTGCCAATGAGTTAGCATTTTGATTTCTTTCTATGGGAATAAAAGATACATTTAATGAAGTGAAGGAATACATTAAATCATTTACTCTTTTGGCATAGAGTATTAATCGCTCATTTTTAATATTATAATTCTTCCTGATATGATTTATTACAAATTCAGAGTCTCCATTTATGATCAAGTGTTCAATATTCATTTGAAGTACAAGATGCATTCCTTGTATTAATGATTCATATTCTTCTTCATTGTTTGTACAAGGAAATTCCATCCTGGTAGCATGAGGATATATAACTGAATTAAGACTTTTGAAAACAATTCCTACTCTGCTTCCTAAACTAGAGAAAGCACCATCAAAAGACTTCCTCTAAAATCCTTGAAAATAAATTTATCCTTCTTATTTTGAAATGTTTGGTT
>JASDQU010735282.1:327692-371801 GCA_032191745.1 Picea mariana
AGAAGGCATGGCCATCTTTTCCAATTTATCTAGGGAAATTTGTTTTATTAAACATAGGTCATTCTAAGTCAGAAGCCAAATCATTGAGTGAAGTGAAATTAGTGGATATAGAACACAGGAAACATGACCCATATCAAATAATCAATCGGCATGTCACACAGTGTGGGTTGAAAGCTTATGAACACAAAGTCTCATTTTATGATGATATTTTTAGAAATGCTAAGTATTATGAGGAAGTTCAAGGTAGAGTGCAAACCTTGTCACCTGATGCACAGGTGGGGTTTGCATCTTTTCAAAGAAATAGAAAACAATGTTTGCCAAAGATTTTGCAAGGCGAAATGCCAACATCAGTGCAAGAGCAAGAAACAATTCCTTCGGGTTTTGAAACAATTATTCAGTATGATACAAGTGATAAAGATAAATTGAAAGATCATGAGATTCCTCCTCAGAATACAGAGGGTTCTCAGATCAAAGAAAAACAGACAGAAAAGGGAAAAGGAGCAGAGACAAATCCAATAAACCTTGATGATATTCCAGAAAATGTTGGGGGAACAGCTTCACAGGAACTTGGGAGTCCCATTACAGCATTAACCCCACTGCAGGCTACTTTCGGAACCCCTCACGAAGGAGTTCTATACGTAAGTGACTTAGAACCAATCAACAGAGATGAAATACTTTCATCGGATTATTTTTTCAGTAAAAAATGAAGAGCTGTGTTGAAACAGGAATTACATTCTATAGGAGAAAGAACAGTCAAAAAACATAAAATTATTATTGATGGAAAGATGTTAAATGAAGGTGAATTTGCTACAGAGTTAGCAGGAACTATGGGGGCTATAGCATCAGCCAATATGTACTCTGTAGGAAATTTAATCACTATGATAGAGCAAAAGGATCGGGAAATTACACAGCTGCAGGATAGGTTAAAGGAAAAAGAAAAAATTATCGGCTGGGGAATACAAAAAGGTCTTGAGCAAGCTAGACTCAAAGACATCTAGGAAATCCAAAAGTTAAATGAAAATTTGGATGAAGCAAAAAACATGATACAGGTTACTCAGGAACAAATGTAGAAACTGGGTAATGAAAATAAATCTCTGCAAGATAAAATCATTTCAATTACTAATCAAGTGACTGAAATAGATCATTTCAAGACTAAAGCATCAGAAATATATACAAATATTGAGGAAGAACAACAGAAGGTATTTTGTAATCTGGAAATCATCCAGAATTATTTTCAAGAATCTAAGAGATCTATGGACAAGGCAGTGCAAAAAGAAAGGGAAGCTAAAGCGGCAATAAATTATTTCCAAAAGATAATAACTTCTTTACAAAAGGAAAAAACTAGAGAATCACAGAAATTATCCATTTCAAAGCAGTTGAAGGGAGATGTAATGATAAAGGTTTGGGAAACAAAATTGGAAGGATATAAAAGAATTACAAAAGGGGTCAATGAAGATTGTCAAAAGATCTTTGATTTCATTGAAAAATATTCAGTACACAGTGGGACAGATGACTTTTCAAAGTTATTAGGTGAAATCAACATTAACAGGTATCAGCTGAAAACAAAAGAAGAACTTGAAGAAAAGAAAGCGGAAATCTCGAATATCAAAATGGTCAATATGGCAGAAATCGAGAAGTGGATGATAGCTTCCAGTTCAAAATTGGAAAAAGTTAAGTCCACAGAGAAAACAATTGCAACCCAGTTTCCAGGCATACAAAAAAGTGTATTTTCTTTTGAAGCAAATGAAATACCTGAGGCTCCTAAAGCCTTGGTGAACTTTTTAGAAAAATATGTTCAAGAAGTCGAAGCAGATAAAGAAAGTTCTTCAACTCAAAGTTAAAACTTTGTAAATATTTCTATTTTTAGAATTTTGAAATAAATTGTAAACGGTTAAAATTAGTTTATGCAACCGAAAGATTAGGAAGTTTGTTAGTTACCAACGAAAATTTTTGACAGAAATGTATAAATATGATTTCAAGAGGCTGAAACAGGGCTTCAGAAATTTTGGAAAAAGCCAATTTTTGTACTATCAGCTTTGAAGTTTAAGGGAATATAAATCGCAACAAGATTCTGAATCCTACAATTTCGTGACTATGTTTCTTCCCCTGTCTATCATTATTTGTTAAATCTTCTTCTTAATGTGTGATTCTAGCAAGTAAATCAATTTGAAATTATTTTCAAGTGTTGTTTATTGTTTCAGATTGGTTTGGATGTTGAATTTGTTACAGTTTTTCCTCTGAAATTACTTTAGTGATTTTAAGACCTGTAACCTTCTGTTCCTTAATATTTCTATTTGTTAGAAATTATGTGTCTCTTTCATTACTGTTAATTGAAATATATTATTCTTCCAGATAAAAGCCTTATATTTCTGTCTGTTGTGTTTCATTGTTTACAATTTCAAAATTGTCACAAAACCAAGAAACGGCCTTGATTGTGTCTTTACATTACTGTTTTAAATTTTAAAGTTGTTTCATTAATATCTTTTCTGAAAGTCTGAAGTAATCAATTTATAAAAAAAACCCTTTTATAAAATTTAAAACCCTATCATCCATGACAGTTCCTAACGGCAGAAAACCTAACGTAGAACCTCGTCTACAGGATCAAACCAGCATTGCCTTAAACCTATTTAACACTATCTTAGAAACTGCAACAAATAGGACTGAGTTAGAAAGATCGTGGGCTGCAATCGAACGTGACATAAGCATCCAGGAACAACGGGAAGCAAGACAGAGACAGTTGAGAAACTGAATCTGATCTAGCCTTTCTTTGTTTCTTTGTTTTAAAAGTATTATCATAAAAAATCTTTAGTCGGATGCCTTGACGGTGTGCTTTATAGCCTTAAAACACAAACTCAAGAAAAACAATAAACTCATCGAGGAAGATATGGAGGAAATAACCAATGAATGGCCTACAAAATTCTGTGTACCATTAGAACATACAGAACTCTCTGACCCTAAACTCATTCAAAGTTTTGTAGTCACCCGAGAAGAGTATGATGGAATGTGAAACAACAAAAGGAAATATAAGGAAGAGGTGCAAGAACTAAACAATGCATCAGAGGAGAATACACCAAATTCACCTAAAGGAGGAGGAGGTGATGAAGTAGACCAAGAAGAGGAGGAAGGGGAAGAAGAAAAAAAAGAGTAGGATGAAGTGACACCACCTAAAGATCCCCTTACAGAGGCCGAGGCATCCAAGAAAAGAAAGGTTTCTCCAAAGAAACCCTCAGCACCGAAGAATTCACGAGCAATAAGCCTCACCTACATATTGTACTTACAATGGATGATATTGACCTCATCATTTTCGTTGTATTAGATACCTCAGAGGACATTTTGCAGCGAAGCGAAGCCAAACAAGAGACAATGTATGATAGGATCGAGGAAGAGCTCAAAGGGGTACAAAAGACTCTTTATTCGAGCCCCGTAGTGTCTACTATGTCGCTGTCATCAAGGGGCATAGAAGTAGGAGATCAAGCTGCCCAACTACACAAATAAGAAGATGCGACAGAGGCTCGCCTTCATCGGGTCCAAGAAGAAAAATAAAATGCCATAGAGGCATTGAAGCAAGCAAAAGAGGAAGCCCTAGAGAAATGTTGGGTTGCACAATAAGAGAAAAACAACCTCTAGGCGAAGTTTGCAGAGGATAGAGCACAAATCCAAAAGGAAAAAGAACAGTTACTTGCGGAGTAGATTGGAGTTAAAGAAGTAATCACAAGATCACTTCACTCTGTGTCGCTTATGGCACAGATGGAAGAGGAAACAACTGAGAGCCAAGTAGGGAAGCTCGTTGAATCAATTCAACAGCTTCAAGTGAGAGTCGCAAAACTAGAATTGCAAGCAGTGTCGAGCACTCCACAAGAAGTGAGAGATCAGAGGGAAGAAACTGTCAGGAGCGTAGTCGACAAAATTAAGGCATTGGCATTAGAATGCAAGAAACTTAACAATAGAAGTGCATAGACATATGAGCGCCTTGCAGAGGACCCAAAACTAAGGACATTAGAATCACGGCTCCAGGAGGTGAAGCAACAAGTAGCGACAGTACAAACACAGTTGAAGCTACTGTCAGCGATCGAGAAGATGAAAAGGTCACAAGAACAACACGCAGTTCAGCAACAGGTCCATGCCATCCAAAGTAAAGTCATGGAAGTTACCTGGAGACTTCAGTCAGTCATGGATGAAGCCTGCACACTTTTTGAGTAGATCGAGGGAAAGAGTGCACACCTGGAACAAGTGGTCACCACAGTGGAACAATGCTTGGAAGGACCTGTCACCGAAAAAATCTTTCAGGAATTCGCCGAGCAGGAGGCCCTGGTGAAACAACAATTCAAGGCAGCTCAAACCAAGTTCAAGGCCTTTGAAGAATAATTTCTCAGATCAGAGTGACTTGGGACGATATACAGGTGAGTGTTGGGGGCCTATTGGCCCTCGACCAAGTTTTGGAGAACCTTGGTCGTCTTTGACCAATTTTGGGACTTCGAGAGGTTGATCGAAGACGAAGAACCCATGTGAAGCGGAGATCGCAGGATCTTGCCCCCTTTTTGTGTGTTTTTTGGGTTTAGAGATTATGTAATGAGTATAGGATGTCAGCCCATGGGTGTTACCCATATTTAGGACCCATTTGTAATGTATAAATAAATATCTAGGCGATGTAAGAAGTACTAGACCTAGTAGATCTAGTGTGCTAAATGAGAATAGTTGTGAAGTCTCTGTGCATACTATGTGTTGAGAACTTGCAGAGCTAAGTGCAAGTGACTGTAAGACGGCTCTGTGTTGGACCTAACTCGGGGAAGGAGGATCTGGTGAAGTGCACGTAGATCTGTTGTCCTGTGCAGAGTTGGCTTTGTGGCTATGTGCATGTAAGAATATTTAAAGAAGATAATAACAAAGATAAAGAGTTGGTGGATGTAGCCCCACATTGGGGGTCAACCATGTATATCATGTGTTGTGAATGCTTTGTGTTATTGATGTGATTTTTGCTTAGTGACGTAATATTTATGTATGTTAGATGCATATGATGTAGTAGCTTAGTGCTTAATAACATGAATGAATTCTAGATCTGATCTATTTCTATGCGCTAAGTGCTTGGATGTGTTAGATCTTGTTGAATAATGTGTTGTTCTGTAATTAGGGTTTTTACCTGCGATGTGAATAAGGGTTAAAGACTATTGAATAATAACTGCTAAGTTCTTTGTTAAGTATTTTGATCATGGATCTGTGTCCCAACTAGGTTGTAGACACTTGATTCCTGCACCCCCTTTGCCTCACCTCGGGTGAGGCTTCATCTACTTCACAGGTGTTGTCGAAAGGGTCAGTAGTTAGGGTTTTGTTGGTGCATTTTTGAATCATTGAACCCCAGGTCTTCCCCTGTTCCAACAAGGGTGTTGGAAACCATAACAAGTATCAAAATGTCAAGCCCATGTGACATGAAAATTTAAAAGGGATTGGGTAAGAATACCTTCTGAAATGTTTTTATTATTTTATGATATGCTTTTTATTTTGAGTGGTTGTTGTCTACCATTGATACCCAAGTAGGGTAAGAACCAAGAAAGAAAAACTTGAATGATGGAGGTATGAACTTTTGATAGACAATGACAATTAAGATCCTTGCAAGAAAAAATCATGAACATATGTGTCATGGGTACATTGACCAATCAAGAGTGATTGTGAACAAAAGTGCTCATAGGAAACACATTGAATTGAATGCATTGAGAAAATGCATGCTTGCATAAGAGGGAAAACAATGGACTTCCCGTTATGGAAGAAGGACCTTCCAATACTCTACCAGAATTGTAAAAGTGTCAAAGAAAGGAAATGGGTGGCCATCAATATTGGCACCACTAGTTACCAGTAAGGAAATAAGTATTTAAATGAAACCATATGAAACTTGGGTTTCATATTATAATATGTTGATTTGAGGACGTGATCAACGTGCAGCAGGAAACACTTTCCTCTATAATAATGAACGAGAATGAATGGGAAATATGGTGAACATATTGTTTGAGACCCAACACACCATGGAAATTGCATAACATAAAATGTGGTAATCTAAAACAAATGCAAGGGTGCATTGTGTATAAATGTGGCCATGAATATTGGCACAAGAATTTAAATTCATTTAATTTGTGAATTGAAATTGGAAAGTTTGGTATGTTGAAATGATGCATGTGTAAAGAATGATATCTCCTTTTTATTTACAATATAAAATATATGAATGTGATTTAATCGTTAGTATGCATAGTTTGAAATTATTTTGAAGCCAAAAGTTTTGAAATATAATGTGCATGAGAAATAACAATTTGTTTGGCCATGTGAAAATGGAAATGAAGGAGGAAGGGTCTTGGATATGGAAATGATGTAAGCTCGTAAGGAAGACCATTTTTTGTTGAGCCAAACTCTTACGAGAAGGAAAATTGCATACTTATGAATATGGTTACTCTGTGGAACATATCTGAAAATGAAAATGTGGAAATTAGAAATCTGTGGATGAAAAATTTGAAAATTTTGATAGTTGATGCTAGTATCTCATGCCTACTGTATGCATGTGATATATATGAGAAGAAATATTTGTACTGGAGGGACAATTAGTGGCTATCAAGCTGGAAAGTATGAAAAAAGGAGATTGTTGTGACAAGAGAACCTTATGATAAGCCATGATCACCATAGAATATGTTTTTTTGTGGTAACACGGGCTAGAGGGATGCCTCAACAAGAGAAAGTTGGAGGGATGCCTCAGCTGTAAGACTCAATGAAGTCTCTGAAATTCTTCTTGTGTGAGAAATCTTTGGCAAGAAAATATGGATCACCCGAGGGAGTTTCTAGCAGAGAAGGGCATGTCTAAGCCTGGGACTGGTCCTAGAGGGTGAGTGACCGCAAGGAAGAGGAGACTTCGATAATTATTGTAACTTATTGGTTGGGATCATGCACACAATGGGTATGTTCAGGAAACAATAGGTCAAGTTAGAAGACAACCAATTGGATGTGAATCCATGAAATTACAGAGATAAGTATTGTGTTGATACAAATATTTCCTCTTAAGTTTTGAACAACAATAAAATGTTTTAGCATGAAATTATGACTAATATGCTTGGTGTTTCAAATTATTGTAGGCATGTGAAAAAGTCCAAGAGTCTAGAAAAGGACTAGACCAAGAAGATGAAAACATTGCAAAAGAATTTGAAGGATGAAGCATGGTTGTTATTGTTGAGATACAAAGAACACCGAGGATGGTGTTCCTTTGAGGCATAGGGGATTGTAACACCCTTGTTTACCAAACTTGTAAATATAATTATATTTTGCTAAAATATTATGGATAGACCTATTATGATGTAAATATTTATGTTATTAAGATAGAAAGGAAAATATTGGATAATTGGTGAAGGGAATTTCCTATACAGGTTATGATTCCATGAGAGAGAAATAATGAGGAAAATTCCCTTGCCAATTTAATATTCAAGAAAAATCAAGATTGACCATTTTTATAGAATTTTAGTTAATGGAGGAATTTGGTATCTTAACTCTCATCTTCCCACAATTATGAAAGATAATGGGTGTTATACTAGAACTACCTTTCCTTAGAAGCATGGGTAGAAAAGTACCCATCTACAAGATTCTGGGATGACCTGTGGATTTGGGGATTTGACCCACAAAATCTTGTTGAAGAAGGAAAGAAACATGGGAAATCATGAGTAGAGAAGAAGAGAGTTATATATTTGAGTCTAGGAACCATTTCTGAGTAGAGAGAAAAAGTGTGAAAAACTTCTCTGGTTCATAGAAAAACATAGAGAATTGAAGAATATGTTTTCTGGTGGCGGGAACCATTCACAAATGTCTTTGAATTAGGATGATAAATGAGGCTATGAAATTCTAGTAATTGGATGAGAAATCACAAAGGAACTAAGAGGGGAGGGCACTAAGAGACTGTTGGACACTGAAAGGCCTCCATTGTTTTGTGTGTTATGGTTGTTGAAGCTCTTTGTGTCAAGAGAAACCCCCTTGCTTGGTGGGTGAAGACTTAGTTTGTTGAGTTCTTGTAGGTGAAATATAGTAGCCTTCATATTTATATTATGTTGAGTAAAAGAATAATTCTTCTCATGACATCATACTCTGGCTCATGGGTGATCAACTGAGAAAATACTAAGATTAGTTGTGCCTATGGTTGGGTGGAAAGTGCCACACCCTTTATCATTTGCCAGAAATTCCTAAATTTCAGATAAGTTTCCATGTTCCTTGTGTTGCTAGGAGAAGTTTTTTTAATATTATGGAATTTCATTTGTTAGCTATTTGAAGAATTGTTATTCTTATTAATGGTATAATTGTCACTTTATTTTTTTGGGTGGATGTGAAATCTTATATAAATTAAGTAAACATATTTTGTTGTTGGCTTCCTAACTATCTTTGTTTTGAGAGGGAAGTTGTTGGTAATGGGTTATCACTCAAATTATGAACAGAGAGTTGGTTGGTCACTTACAATAGTCTATGTGAACAAATCCCCAAGTATTAGTAAATCCAAGCCACTAAAGTCCTCACAAAAACAACTTGATAATTATGAAAATGCAATTTTTGTTAGAAACTTGAAGGTTGGGTAGTTGGTTTGGATTCTTTGTTGGTCTGAAAAATCTAATAGACTCGGAAATTGAAGGAAGATCATACCCTTATTTGAGAATAAAAGAGGAAACCACTCATTAAAGAAGAGGAAAAGTATTTTTAAAACAAATACTAGGAAAAGAATGAGAAATGCAATTTAAGTTTCTAAATTTGAAATAAGAATGAAATTTAGAAATTGACATATTGTGGATAATTAAATTCTCTTTGACTTTGGTAAGAAACAAATTGTACTTGGAATTACCAAGTAAATATGTTGTCCAAAAGGAAAGATTGGGAATAATGACTAATCCCTAAAAATAGGAAAGAAATGCTTGTAATTAGGAGATTGGTAAATTTTGGTAAAAACATAAATTTACCATGAATGATTTTTTATTTCGAAGCTATGTCATATTCTAGAAAACAAATTAAGCAAATAAATTACATAAATTTATAAATATCAACGTGCAATTCTATGTTTGTTGGGTAACGTTGAAAAAATGGTAAAGTCTAGTAAATACTGGTAAAATTCCTAAATTACCATTTAAATGTTCAAATAATTGAATAATAAAAATGGAAACTATCATACTACAACCAAAAAATGATTCTTAGTGCCTAAGTAATGAAATACTTGAAATTCTTTCCCTTATGTGTAAAAGTCTAAATTGTGCTAAAAATTTCATAGTTTTAAGAATTATTCCATGTACAAGCCACTCTGCAACTTCTGTAAAAGTTATGGTAATGCATTCTTTTTTATCTAGGTGGATATCCATGGCCATCCACCTATTCCAACTGGCTCAAAACAGTTTCTTGGAAATTTACTATTTTTAGTAGTTTGTCGAGTCCCAAACTTTCAAGGCCATTTTGAGGGCCTAAATGACATTTTTTCACGTTTGGACAACTCGATGTTAAGAAAAGGATTTGATTGAGCCCCCAAAATGAATCTCCTCATCAATACCTTTCAAATGGTCTTTCATGCACCCCAAATGGAGATAGTATGTCAAAATTACGCCCCCAGGAAGTTGATACACCAAACTACACAAAACGAGGTCCACAAAACTATTGACTTTTGATCTTCCGGGGTTAGGGTTTTGGATTTTATTTATGTTAAAAATTAATTTGGAGCCTCATTGTAACAATCATATTTTTGCGAATGAGCGTATCCGTCACATTTCTTCTCAGAGATAAGATGCCACCATTCTAGTGAGCCTTTCACATTGTATTTCTATAGTTTTGTACATTTCGCTCATTAATAGAAATTGTATATTATTGTATCTCTATGTTTATGTTTATATCTCTGATATATATCTGTTATATTATTGGATATATGATATATCTCTGTACATTTATTTATTATATATCCGCTCTCATTTCATGCCAAAAATAATCTAAATCAGTGGTATCAAAGAAAGTTGTCCTTGATCATTTTTTAGTGCATGTCCCCAACGAGGTTCAAGTATAGAAAGTTGGGTATTAATCTTGTCTCTCTTGAGAAAAATCATTATTCCACGCCCAAGAAACCCTCCATGGCATAAGAAAAGAAAAATGACAGAGTAGAAGATTCTATTAATCTATTGTTGGAGCAAGCTCTCACGCGACAAAGGGACAAAATGATGTTGACTTTTTCCCACATCCTTCAACGCCTGTCGATAATAGCAGACACATATTCATCAAGTGGCCACTTTGGAATAACCTCTCCTTTCAAGGTACAAGTTAATTTTGATATTCTCATATTTGAATGTTATTTCTTTGTTCATAATTTTTTTTTACAGGGAAAAGATCATACTCTTAATGACTGTTGAAAATCAGAGTCATACTCTTAATGACTGTTGAAAATCAGAGTCATACTCTTAATGACTGTTGAAAAATTATACAATAGACTACAAAATATATTTTTACAAGAATCCTGGATCACATTTTAAAATATCATACATGAGTAAAATATATGTGAATGAGTGTTGACCAATCTGATTTGGTAAATGTGCATAATTGCACCGATTCATGATTAATTGTGAACTATTCTTTTTTGTTGTGGTGAGTGTGTTGTTTATATCCAAGAAAGGTCAAGATGAACTTGACTGATACTTCTCAAGGAATAGAGAAGGTAGATCCCAAGAGGAACAGGTTGCATAAGCCAAGAAGGAGGAAAGAAAGAATAATTTTCTCCCTTTATAACTTTGGTTTGCTTCACAGAGTTGTATACCATAAAGGAACAGTTGTGCAAAAAAGTACAACTAGAAAATAAATTAATAAATATGTTTAAATAGATAAGTTTGGTTAATCCATGTTATGCAAAGGTAGAGAATCCTTGGGATCAATTCAACTAAACTGAAAATCATGATTGTGCAAAGGAGTTGGAAAGAGGGAAAGTCCTTAGACTCTCTTCTTACTATTTATTGTAATCCCTAGGATGAGGAAACTTATGTACTATTGAGTGTGAATGTTTATGGAATGATAATGATGATAAGTTGTATTACTATAGACACAACTGAAAATTTGATTATGTTTGCACTCATAAGAACGTTGAGGATAATGTGACAAGTGCATGTAGATATGTTAGGACATATATGATAATGTTTGTTGATTTAGATGTTATGTATGTGCATTTTATTTAACATGACAACCGATATGTTCGTGACTATGATGATTCTTTTTAAGTATAGGAAAATATTGGAGTTGTTGAGGAAGGACAACTGCCAGTGGTTAACCACCTTAGAAAGAAGATAAAAGGGCAAGATGGATGTTGTTGAAATATTGTGGAAATGAACTTGGAATTTCCATGAAGCACCCCTGATGAGGTAATATCAAAGAGAGTGTTGGCAGCCATAACAGATATCAAAATTGCATGTCCATGTGACATGAAAATTTAAAAGGGATTGGGTGAGAATCCATTCTGATTTGTTTTTATTATTTTATGATATACATGTAATTTTGAGTGGTTTTTGTATGACATTGATACCCAAGCAGGGTAAGAATCAGGAAAGAAAAAATTAAATGATGTAGGTATGAGCCTCTAACAGACAAGGACAATTAAGATGCTTGCAAAAAAAAATCATGAAAACATGTGTCATGGGTACATTGACCAATCAAGAGTGATTGGGAACAAAAGTGTTCATAGGAAACACATTGAATTGAATGCATTGAATAAATGCATGCTTGCGTAAGAGGGTATAAACTGGACTGCTCGTTATGGAAAAAGGACCTTCTAATACTCTACCGGAATTGTAAAAGTGTCAAAGAAAGGAAGTCGGCGGCCATGATTATTGGCACCATTGGTTATGAGTAAGGAAATAAGTATTTAAATGAAACCATATAAAACTTGGGATTCATATTATAATATGATGATTTGAGGACATGATCAGCTTGTAGCAGGAAACATAGTCCTGCTATAATAATGAACGAGATTGAAATTTGAGCCATATGGTGAAGAGATTGTTTGGGACCCAACACACCATGGAAATTGCATAACATAAAATGTGGTAATCTAAAATCAATGCAAGGGTGCAATGTCTATAAATGTGGCCATGAATATTGGCACAAGAATTTAAATTCATTTAATTTGTGAATTGTAATTAGAAAGTTTGGTATGTTGAAATGATGCATGTGTAAAGAATGAAATCTCCTTTTGATTTACAACATGAAATAGATGAAAATGATTTGATCGTTAGTATGCACAATTTGAAATTATTTGGAAGCCACAAGTTTTGAAATATAATGTACATGAGAACTAACGATTTGTTTGGCCATGTGAAAATGGAAATGCAGAAGTAAGGGTCTTAGATATGGCAATGATGTAAGCCCATAAGGAAGACCAATTCTTGCTAAGCCAAAATCTTACAAGAAGAAAATATCATACTTGTGAATATGGGTACTTTGTGGAACATATCTGAAAATGAAAATGTGTGAATTAGAAATATATGGATGACAAATTTGAAAATTTTGATAAATTGATGCTAGTATCTCATGGTTACTCTATGCATGTGATACATACTAGGAGAAATATTTATCTTGGAGGGACAGATGATGGCCATCAAGATGGAAAGTATGAAAAAAGGACATTGTTATGACAAGAGAACCTTGTGATAAGCCATAATCACCATTGAAGATTTTTTGTTGTGGTAACACAGGCCAGAGGGATGCCTCAGTAAGAGAAAGTTGGAGGGACACCTCTGCTGTAAGATTCAGTGAAGTCTCTGAAACTCTTCTTGTGTGAGAAATCCTTGGCAAGGAAAAATGGATCACCCGAGGGACTTTATAGCAGAGAAGGGGATGTCTGGGCTTGGTCCTAGGCCTGGAGGGCGAGTGACCGCAAGAAAGAGGAGACTTCAATAATTCTTGTAACTTATTGGTTGGGATCATGCACACAATGGGTATGTTCAGAAAACAGTAGGCTAAGTTAGAAGACAACCAATTGGATGTGGATCCATGAAATTGCACAGATAAGTATTGTGTTGATATAAATATTTCCTATTAATTTTTGAACAACAATAAAACATTTTAACACGAAATTATGATTAATATGCTTGTTGTTTCAAATTATTGTAGGTATGTGACAAAGGCCAAGAGTCTGGGAAAGGACTAGACCAAGAAGAGAAAAAAATTGCAAAAGAAGCTGGAGGATGAGGCATGATTGGTATTGTTGAGATGCAAAAAACATCGAGGATGTTGTTCCCTTAAGGGGGAGGGGATTGTAACACCCTTGTTTCCCCCAACTTGTGAATATAATTATATTTTTCTAAAATACTATGGACAGACCTGTTATGATGTAAATATTTATGTTATTAATATAGAAAGGAAAATGTTGGATAGTTTTTGAAGGGTATTTCCTATAAAGGTTATGATTCCATGAGAGGGAAACAATGAGGGAAATTCCCTTGCCAATTTAATATGCAAGAAAAATCCCGATTGACCATTTTTTTAGAATTGTAGTTAATGTAGGAATTTGGTAGTTGAACTATTAGCCTCCCACAATTATGAAACAAAATAGGTGTTATAATATAAATTTTATGCCTCATAAGCATGGGTAGAAAAGTAATCATTTACAGAATTCTGGGCTGACCCATGAATTGGGGGATTTGACCCACAAACCTTGGTTGAAGAAGACAAGAAAAATGGAAAATCATGAGTAGAGAAGAAGAGAGTTAGATAGTTGAGTCTTGGAACGTTTTCTGAGTAGAGAGAAAAAGTGTGAAAAACCTCTCTGGTTCATTGAAAAATAGAGAAAATTGAATAATGTGTTTTCTGGTGGCAAGAATCATTGGTAGGCGTCTTTGAATCAGGATGATAAACGAAGCTATGAAATTCTAGTGATTGGATGAGAAATAAAAAATAAACTAAGAGGGGAGGGCCCTAAGATACTGCTAGACACTGAAAGGTCTCCCTTGTGTTGTGTGTTACAATTGTTGAAGCTCTTTGTGAAAAGACAAACCCCCTTTCTTTGAGGGTGAAGACTTGGTTTGTTGAGTTCCTGTAGGTGAAAGAGAGTGGCCTTAATATTTCTATTATGCTGACTAAAATAATAATTCCTCTCATGGCATCATACTCTGGCTCAGGGGTGATCAAATGAGAAAATACTAACATTAGTTGTGCATATGGTTGGGTGGAAAGTGGCACACCCTTCAGCAGTTGCCATCAATTCCTAAATTTCATATAAGTGTCCTTGTGCCTTGTGTTTCCAAGAGAAGTTTGTTTAGTATTATGGAATTTCATGTGCTAACTATTTGAAGAATTGTTATTCTTATTTTATTTTTTTTATGACTAGGGGAATTGGCAATGATGGCAGTATCGTACTCGCATGACATGGGGTCGAATCCTATCGGCTACCTTATAACCCCTAGGGATAATCGCACAACCCGCAAGAACGCCTCTGAATAAATCGAGGTTTGAACTTGTGACTTGCGTAATAGCATGAATTCCTTAACCGTACGTTCATTGGCCACTAGACCAAACCCCTATGGGAAGAATTGTTATTCTTGTTAATGGTATAATTGTTCCTTTGTTTTTCTGGTTGGTTGTGAAATATGATATACATTAAGAAAACATATTTTGTTGTTGGCTTCCTACCTGTCTTTGTTTTGACGGGGAAGTTGTTGGTAATGGGTTATCACTCAAATTATGAACAGAGACTTGGTTGGTCACTTACAATATTCTATGTGAATAAATCCTAAAGTAGCAGTAAGTTCAAGCCACTAAATTCCTCACAAAAAAAACTTGGTAATTATGAAAATGCAATTTCTATTAGAAAATCCTGACGTACGCGGGTTATAGTTGAGCAGCCAACATATATGCTTGTTGTATAGCTTGCAAGGTGTGTATAAGTGGAAAACTTTATATTTTTGTCTTTGGATTTATCAATCAAGGAAAGTGAGTCTGCATGGCGGAATGGAATAAGGCCCTCTCTGCAAGATTGCATAGGGTGAGGCAATTATTTCTCTAACAAATTCCCCCTAATGTGTGAGGTCAAAGGAGTATCTATGATGGCCAAAATACAATATAAATAACCCATAAGTAGAGTGGTAGAGAACCAGCTAGATGAACTCGATCACTCATTACATTCTGCACTGAATTTGCATACATGGCTGCCAAAAATACACTGCAGATCCATGTGAAAATATACCAAATAAGTGTTTGTGGCCATGGATAGGAAATACAAATGTAGTTATATGAAAATAATTGTCATAGTCATGAACAAGTCCCATTATAACCAATCTCAAAACCAATCTGAAGATATATGTATACCATGGAGTACAATCCGATCTCCCATGATCACTGAATTCATATAGGTATCGGTCCAATGAAAAGGAAGCAATATATTAGGAAATTTGTAGCCACATAGTGATGTCTCCAAGTATTCTACACAATCCGCCAAAGGTGAAAGTCTACATCATGTGAATAAAGAAGTTGAGGTCGAACATAATGAGACATCGTTTGATTACCAGTCATTGATGTATATCATTAACAAACGTGAGACAACCTACCGATAAAGAAAGTAGGTATCAAGGCACCAAGTATATTCTTACAAGTGTGAATAGAGGAGTCGGTGTTGAACACCTAAAGAATCCATCAATAAGGAGACATTGATGTATTCCCAACTATCGATGGAGAGAGAGCCTGCCACTAATGACTACAAGCCTCAAGGTAATCATAAGAATCTAGGTCTCGCTTCCAGAATAAATGGGATGATGTCGATGGAAGGAGACACAGTGAAAGGAGAGAATTAAGGCATCTCTCATCAGTAAACATGAGGAGTAAAGCGGGATCTTCATGATTTGGTGGAAATTGGATGAAGAACAAGTTTCACGAACCAATGACCCAGTGCATCTTTCGCGTGTGCCAAGTTTAAGAGGTACACGAAAAGACCCTCTGAATAGAATCCAATGATGAAAACTATTTACGAAGGCGAGGAAACCACCAATAAGTCTAATGGCATCCAAGACACTGCATGAATCCTAATGTGTGAATAGATTTCTTGTTGTCGAACACAAGGGAAACCACCCAGACAATGACCAATGATGAAATGTCGACTGTTGGGTTCAAGGTGACCTACCAATGATGAAAGTAGGGCCAGGGTGCACGATAGGACTAAAGTATCATGTGATTCTAAGAAAAACTAAGGGTATGGCCAACATGTAAAGTCAAGAGTTCTGACGAGTGGTTGAAATAGGTTGATAGACTTATTTTGAACGGGAGCATGAGACATATGGAGGAGTCTGGAAGAATAGACCCAATGATGAAACCATGAGATGAAGGAGGAATAAATGAAATTCTCTATAGAGACTGGAAGAGTAACCAGTCAATAGAGAATACTATGTAACGAGCTCAGCTTTTTAAGGCCATGCTAATCCCAAAATTATGATGATGAATGGAATCAAATAATTTTGTGCTATGTTCAAAGGCGACACGACTATTGCCAACATAATATAATACCATCTTCCCACCCATATTTTTTTGTTTTTTGATATACAAATGGATTCTATGATACAAAGGAGGAAACGAGTGTCGCAAGTAAGAAAAACTAGTTCCAATGTGGAACATACCTATGCTCATTGCAGGGAAGTGCATGCGGGAGATGGACACTCGGGGGATGTTCCCTCCTAGGTATAGGGTATCATATTGTGAAGGATATAAATAAGGCTATGCTTGGTTGAGGATGCAAAATTGCTGAGGAAAATGGTTTATAACACAAAGAGAGAACCGGCTATAGGATTAATACAGCAAGCAAGGGCATGAGATGCAATCACAACTTAATGCCAAAAAAATTGTTTTTTTATGTCTTTTAGTCTACTTGATGTGAAAAAGGGGTAAACGTGTGCCAAATATATGTCTTTTCAAATCCAATTTACGAGTGTAAAAAAGACAAGATCACTCGGCGATCTGTTCTATTTT
Source organism: Picea mariana (assembly GCA_032191745.1). Classification (NCBI taxonomy): domain Eukaryota; kingdom Viridiplantae; phylum Streptophyta; class Pinopsida; order Pinales; family Pinaceae; genus Picea; species Picea mariana. The sequence continues at coordinate 344,658 of JASDQU010735282.1, forward strand.
TGGGAACGAGTCGAAAAAGAGCTTACCTGAGACTCATGACCTTTCAAATCCAATTTAACGAGTGTGAAAGCGACAAATCACTTGACAATATTTTGATTTTTTGAAAACAAGTTTGAAAAGAGCTTAACTAAGACTCATGACCTTTCAAGTCCAACTTAACGAGTGTGAAATGGACAAATCACTTGACAATCTTTTCTCTTTTTGAATGAGTCGAAAAAGAGATTAACTCGAACTCGGGGGGTGATGTTCTAAGAAGCATATAATGGGGGAGGTCAAGGATCCCATGTAGGACTTCTATGAAAGGTTAGCGACTTATGAAGAGCTGACACAATATTAGGAAAACCCAAATATTTCCAAGTCGAGGATAAACTACTTGCAGAGGTTACCTTATCTACAATATATCAAAAAATGTCCCTTATCTGGAAGGGTGTAGAAGAAGGAAGTCGAGTCTCTACAAGATCATTCCAATCAAAGGACGCCACCCTAGGACTTGGATGGAGAATACTCTAAGAGAGTGGAAAGCTCCCTAGTGAGGAAGGTACAGAATTACAAATTCTAAAGACATGGTCTAAGTACGCATCACCCTCCAAAAGAAGAGTGGGATTGGTCTAATATTGCATCAACAATTTATCTTCCTTAGGCTTTTCACTCTCCAAGAGAAGAGTGGGATCGGCTGAAGACTACATCAACACAACCCCTTCTTCAACCGTTGGTTGAATAGGATGCGAGACAACAAGGTCAAGAGATGCATCAACTTCTAAAGGAAGCGGGGTGTCATCTAAAGACTACATCGACATGAGTGTTGTATCAACCAATGACAGTTGAGAAACCAAAGATGACTTAGAACCTGAAGGGCCCCCAGGAAAAAAAGACACTTCTTGTACCACAGCAGTAGTAGGGCACAAACAAGTAAGGTGATATCCTTTGCAAATCCTACAAAGGAACTTGGGCTTACATCTTACACATCTAGGCTTCTCAATCTATGAATGCCCCCAGCATGACTTGCAGTGGCTAGTTACATGCTCCCAGCATGACTTGCAGAGGCTAGTATAAAATCTCCAACATGACTGGCAGAGGTTGGTGATGAATACCCAACATGACTAGCAGAGCTTGGTGATGAATCCCCATCATGACTAGCAGAGGTTGGTGATGTATGTGTAGTGTGACTAGTAATGACTAGACTTGTGCGCCCATCATGACTTGTTGTTGTTGGTTGTTTCTCTTCAACATGACTAGCAGAGGTTGTCGATCCATATGCAACATGACTACCATAGGTTGGTGATATAATGTCAGCATGTGTCTGACCCTCATAAGACAAATTCGAGGAAGGTAGGTGTTGACGGGCGAAATTGACTGTCCGTCAACTGAGAGAGTGGAACCGGTCCGGGGTTGTCTAATAACCCAAGCCGTTTGGAATGAACCACCCTGACGGGTTTAACGGCTCCGTTAGCCGATCTAAGATCCTAAGAAAACAAAAATAAAACTAATCTAAACTAACTAATCTAACTAAAAATATATAAGACAAACTAAACTAACAAACTAACTAATAAACTAATCTAATTAAAACTAACTACTAAACAAACTAACTAAAACTAATTATTCTATAAATAATCTACTAATTAATATTATACTAACTCTAATCAACTATCTAACTACTAACTTCAATATCACTTATTCACAAAATGTACAATATAGACAATTTACAGATTTAATTAAAACCTGCAAAACTCATTAATATTTTGCCCTAAGACAACAAAAGATATTTTTATTTCTTTTATAATTTTATGAGCAGAAATAAAACAGGAAAAATAAATAAACTAAATGACTAATCTAAACTACAAATATATATAATCAAATGAATGAAAATAATTGCAAACTAACCTGGAAATATGCTCCAGATTTTCCCTGTGTATGATGACTGTACTAGCAGATTGGAGGAAGGAAACTCACACTGAATAATATAGAAGCTTCTCATAAACGATAGTTGCAATGCTATTTAAGTTTGTTTACAGGACAAACAAGACATAAAAATCATAACAATTATATGATATATAAATCTCTGCAATTAGGTAAACATGCAACAACTTATACTTAATAATTCAATTGATGAAGAAGAGAAATTTGTCATTCACAAACTGAATCAAGTAATTGCTATGTATTTAAATACTGGAAGAAATCAGATATGGATTGTATTAATTAAATCATATCATTTGCAAGAGACTAAGATAGCTAAAGTAGTCATTAACCAAATGCAAATTGATAAACATAAACATGAAACAAAAGATTGATATTATGAAAAGCTAAAGCTGTAGCAGAACATCAATTTCTGTCTCAGTTTGTATTAGATATCCATAATCCTGGTTTTCCCACAAGAGAGGATGATCCTTATTACAAAAATAATAAGTATTTAAAGGTTTTCCACAGGGTAAAACCTCCCCGTGGAAGTTATAAAACTGTTTACATAAATCTGGGAAGATATCCCAAAGTTGTCTAAACTAGGAAATTAAAATAAAACTAAAATATTCAAATATCCTCTAGACTGTCCATCAAATCCCATGCAATTCGAATTCACCTGAAAAGGACCAAAAATGAACAAATTAGAAGGATCTTTTATTAATAAATGATAGAAAATTTAATTCTGTAGACTAGCTACAAAATCCTCTGATTCTGTAGCTAGTCTAAAATAAGATACAGAATCAGAATTGAAATTAATTGAAAATATTTTAAGGAGATTAAATTCAATTATCATCCAATATCCATTTGAAAACGATTTATTCAATTGGAGCTTGATATACCATTTGAAATCAAAACCGAATCATAAAATCATTCAACAGAGATAGGTGTACTCCATTCGTTTAATTACCACAGAATCGGGTCTAAAAGAATCACAATCAAACAGTTGAGAAACCGTTTGATATCCAATGCAATCAATACAAAGACAAATCTTATGCATTTGTTATGTCGTTTTACCAGTAGGAGATATGATCAAATCGAACAGGATCGTTTACAATTCATTATGGCTGTAACGACATAGCAGACGATTTATACCATAAACGGATGAAACCAATACTGGCGTGTAACTGTCCACAAACAAAAACATAACAAGGTATACGAGATATCCAACCATTTGTTTTTTGCAAACTGATTGACCTTGACTAAAATCATTTCATCCAAACGAATTGTAACCGGACTTGGTAAAAATAACGTAGTCAATCAATTCGTTTCAAAACCAATCGAATCCAACAGTTGTGAAATCGATTATAATCAAAACAAATGGCAAGCAACTATTACGGTGCCTTGTCAACGGGAAATATGAATTCGACAAGATCATTTACCAATCGTTGTGACTTTGTTGGTATAGAAAACGATTCATGCCATGAATAGATCAATTCAAACTAGCGTGAAAATTAATTCATATAAAATCATAACAGGCTCGAATGATTGGAAATAGAATTCGTAATTAGTTACTGCAAATTGGGAAAACAAGGTCGATTAACTTCGATCAAAACCATTTATTGGAAAATGAATTATAATCGGGTTTGACCAATTCGTTTTGTAGCTTGAACAGAGTAGCAATTACAGTCGGAATCCAATTCATCAAATAATAGAACTAACAGTAATCCAATCAAACGAATCAATCAGCTGGGGTTTAGCATAGTTGTTACTAATCGAATCCATTCCATGATTCGGGTGCACCTGCACAGACTTAAATGAGCATAAAAGAGTAGTTCATTCCACATTAAAATCGAACATAGTTGCTTTTCCAATTTAGGAAATCATAGGACACAGCATGTTGAAAATTCACAACAACCGAAATCTCTTAAATTGTTTGCCAATCACATCATATGATTCATAACAAAACCAAAACCAAACATGATCGTGTCCCAAACTGAGCATGAAAACTTCCTTTTCAGATCAGATACAAACCAATCCAGTCGAAGACAAACTATTAATTCTGTTAACTTAATAAGGCAAACCAACTAATCAAATCCCAACGAATATCACTCAAATCCAATCAAAATCTATCGATTGATATACTAGGAATGATCAGATCGTATATCGAATCGAAATTTCTTTTTTATTTTTTATTTTTTATTCAAAGCAAAACTATATATAGAATGCACACATTATAATAGAGCTATTCAAGATGTAAACAGAGCTATTCGAAACAGAATTCAAATGGTTATATTAACCTACATTATTTAAAAAAACAAATGATATCAAATTTTAATACCTGTATAGCGATGAGACGGCTTGATCAAGTCAGTTTAGAGTTGACCACGGCTGTGGGTGATTCAACATTTTTGAAAAGGATCGAGCCCATTGTCTTCTGCTTCTTATCTGTTGCTTGGAGCTTGGCTCTTTGATTGGTTAGGACTGCAATTTGATCTTCCAGTGATTGAATCTTCGATTGGAGTATAGGAACATCAATGTAATATCATTCTAACCATGAATTGCATTGGTCACAGGGTGACTGTGTGGGTTTAGAGAGAGAAGGCGAGGGTTTAGGAAAATGACTGAGGGTTTCACGAGGCAATTTAATACCCGGGTAGTCAGGGTCATTCTTTAGGCAGGGAGGAAGGTTCGATACAAAATCATAAGGGGGCTCGGGACATAAACCTTGCGATTAGGGGTACTCGCTGGCCAGAAAACGCTCAATATCAGAATCAGAATCCTCACTTAGGATGATAGGGTTGGACTCGATAGAGGGTTTTGGTTTGTTTCTGGACATTCTCGAAATGAGTCGGGCATTCCTTTTCCCTTTGGCATTGGCAGTAAGGTTTTCCTTGGGCTTTTTCCTCATAGGCTTTTTAATGGCCTCTGCACTCTTAGTTACAATGTTAGGTAAGTCAACAGGAGGGTTGGCCGAGGATTTAGGCAGTAGGAGATGTAAGGGTACAGGCGGTTCGACCTTGGTTTCAATTACCACAGGTTCATCAACCTGTACAGGGTCGGTGTCCTCAAAGCCATTACGGGCGATGAAAGCCTTCCAACTATCACCATGCAAACTCAAATGATAAACAACGATGAGCTTAATAAGCCCATGGTGGAACAGGCTACTGTCGGCCTTCTGCCTCTTAAACTTTTTCGACATTTTATACAAGCTACGATGAAAATAGAAAGGCATGTTTAGAGGATACCCTATAAAAATCATCAGCAGACGCAGGTGGTAGAGGAACACAAGTCCGTATCGACCTTCACAGGTCATGAACTTCTTGACTAGCATTAATAAGTCATGCCATCGTGGTTTGAGCATAGATATGGGCATACCTCTGTCACAAGAGGTGACTTTGCGCGATAGAAACAACAATGTCCATGGAACTTCCTCGACCTTGCAATTCTTAAACCAACGCTGTCCCGAGGTAGGTAACCCCGTAGCTGAGCTGATAAACTATTCATCGATATCTAACTGTATGTCTCCCACCTTGGCTCGATAGCCATCGAAAGTCATGGCAAACTATCGTGCTACAAAAAGGTGAAAACCTTCAAATCGTTTCATGAAGGTAAGCCATCAGTTGTCCTCCAAATCTTGGTGGGCATTGTCAAACATTAATAGGGCTTGGTTTCCATTGGGCTCGACTTGCACGACTGGTGCCATGGAGCCGAACACATGGTAAGGGAAGGGTTTGGATTCAACAACACACACAGGAGCAGAGCTACCCAAGCTAATAGAAATGAACGAGAAAAAGGGATAAGCATAAATGCGAGCATGAGAAGGTGGTGGAGTCTGTCATGCAAAATATTTATTATCCAAGTACAATCGCCGATTTACATAGCTGTTCAATCCATAATAGTAGTTCAACCATCGATTCATGTGCCCGACTAATGAAATCAAATGTGTATATCAATGTGCACAAACGTTATGCTATAGTGTTTAAACACCCGACTTATAAATCAAAACCAAAAGAAATTATGCGCCAATGTATCAACTCATGAACAGTTTAACCAAGGTGCCAAACGATATTCATATAGTCGATAAGCCAAAAGATTAACATAAGGATTATATCAAAGGACATATATATAAAAAAATTAATCATAACCCCTATGCATTTTTATAGAATCAATGATCAGGCAATTCATATAAAGTGCAAATCCAAATGCTAAATGCCTTACAAATTCAATAAAACCAAGTTATACAATCAATTGAAGTATGAGAACTGATTAGAGGATCTTTCCAGTTGTATAATGATCAATGAAATGTGAGCGCAATAGGCATAATGACAAAAGAGATATTGGCAGTTCAGATAATGATCGAAATGTGACTTCGAAAGAAGAATTTTTCACGCTTACAGTCATGAAAACTTAACGAAGACAAATGTGCAAATGTCGCAAAAAATGAAAATGTCATTTATTTGAAAATTACGACGAAAACTTGATGTTTGCAAGACATAGGTGTAGGCATCTTATAGACGATAGGAAAAAGTGAGTTGGTTGCCAACAGTAGGGTCCAAGGATCACTAAAATAGGAAGTGCGGAAAGGAATGGACCTCCCTATCGAAATAGGCCTACTGAACATGGCATAAATGTGATGGTTTGATGCTGAGAAGTCAAAAGTACTCATAAGGGAAGAATACATTCCAACACCAATATTCTCAGTTGACAGATGAGAATTATCGATCACATGGATCGACAGTCCAAGAGATGCATTAGGACTAGAGCACGCAAAGGATAATTGATCGATCATCACAATCTTCCCTTCATGAGGAAAACAAAGAGTACGGAAAATGAACGATACAACAATGATCATAGCATAAGTCCAATTGCAACATAGTAACAAGTTATAATCAAGAGGTGCAACAACTACCTCTACCTCCACCTCTACTATCTTCCCACCTAACTGAACCAGAAAGGCAGGGAGAATACTGTGAGGGAGAAAAGAATGATCGTTGAAAGCAGTCAACATGTTCGATGACTTAGAAAGAGTCAGAGAACCGAGATCTTTCCAACAAACTAGGGACATCACACATGTAGAAGCTCCTTCATCAAAAACCACACGTTTGATAGTATACTTTGAATACTCCATGTGGATTTGGAAATCCACATGGTAAGGCAAGCGAGGCTTAACATCCGTGACATCAAACTTGATAAATTTTGAGACATTGGGTTCTAGAGCTCCTAAAGCAGAGAGTAAGGCATTCCTCTATGAAGGACACGTCCAAAGTACCTCCAAAGCTGACATCACACAAGGGATTTGAACCATGTCCTCAACAATAGAGTAGTTCTGAGCAACTCTAGAATTTGGATTATAGGTAGAGCGCTTGAGTACTCCTTTCAGAATATGAGGTGGTGGCTCTGGTTTCTCAATCTTTAAAGTTGTCTCTAGAGGAGGAGGAGATTCTAGACAAGGAATAGTTTGTTTAGAACTATAGTCTCGATATTGAGTGGCTACATCGATTTTCGCATCGGCCATATTGACACATAAATGGTCGCCATCTTGTGACTGCTAGTTTTGACCTCCACCAAACGCATTTTCGGCATTTGATGAGCTCAAGGCTAAGTGTTGATTATGTGGGAATGGATTCGTCATCACGGTGGGAGATTGAGCTAAAAGCCTCACAACTTTTGTAAGTTTGGGGCATAAAGGGTAAGGTGATCATATGTGCAAATCTTACAGGGAAACTTTACCTTACGTCTTTCTTGTTTTCTCTCTCCAACATTACTACCTGTCTTCTCATTATTATTATTGTCCTTTGGTTTATTACAATTTTTCCCACCCTTATGGTTATTGCATGCTTTCCTCTTATTCCCTCCTGGTTGTTGGTCACCATTTGGGTTGGTCGACGATTGCACGGAGTGTACATCTGCCAACTGAGTGGGGTTGGAAGACATAGACGAAGTTGGCCCTCCTCTAGACTGGCTTAAAGATAACTCTTTCAACTGGTTTGTCACCGTGTCTACGGACTTTACATTGGTGGAACCTACAATGCCATCGGCATGAGGTCTGGGATTTTTCCTTGGGTCGTAAGTAGATTGTGGTGCATCAAGAAGAAGGTGGTATAACATCTGAGACTAAGCATATATCAAATCTAACTGTTGGGCCCTAAAGATAGCTTCTTCCTTAGTGATAACCATATAAGTAGCAACGTCCTTCGAGATGGGAGCGTGAAAATACTTAAGAAACCATTCTAAAAGAAAGGTCGGGGGTATAGGGGTCTTAATCAACCTCTTTCATCTACTCCACTCTTCGATATGGTCTGAGATATGAGTGGCGGTATCCTGGCGCAAAGTAGACAACAGTTCTAGGCCAGCATCATAACGGATGGGCAACTAGAAGTGGTTAAGAAAAATCAACACCAACTGAACGAAAGTCCCATAAGATCCCCTAGGTAGCTCAATGTACCATTTCACAGCAACTTCAATAAGGGTGCATTGAAATAATCTCTAATGAATAGAATCGTCATTAAGGTATTTTGATGAGCACCAAAGGTGAAAAGTAGTGACGTGATCACTAGGAACATATCCATTCTTACCCTCGAACTTCGGGATGTCCAAAGGAAGTTTGGTGGGGACTGGGGGCCATGTAGGATCATGACTCATGGGGTCATTGATTAACTTAGAAAAATATGGGAGATTAAGCATGGCCAAAAAAGGGAGACGAGGTTGCGACATCTGGCCCTAACCTCCCAGGAAAGATTGTGCTTGTGGATTTGGAGGCCATCCAGCGTTCTGGTAAACACCATGGCCTTTTTCGGCATTATAAGGCCCTCCTCTGGGATGATTCATATAAGGTTGGTTGGGCATCATTCTAGTTGGAATGTTTTGTTGAGGGTTATAGAAATTCCCCCCAACCGGATTAGATCCGGGTTGGGGGTTTCCCAAAGTGTGAAAATGACCTCCCCTAGGTTGGAAACCGGAGGATAGAGGTGGATTCATCATGCAAAATGTATTGTTTGGAATATGCATTGAGGAGGTAGGATTGTAGGATGGAACTTGAGCCGAAGGTTGTCTGCCAGGTTGAATATTCCACCCAGAAGTAGGAGGATTGGACCTAGGGTTAAAAACACACATACCTTCCATATTAGGAGTCATTTGAGGGATTTGATATCCACCAAATGAAAAAGTAGTGTAGGGAGGTGTACTGCCCCCAAGCCCAATGCTAGCATTAGGGCCAGTATCTTGGATGGAGTTCGAAAACTGCGAGGTGAAGTTAGGCATACCATAATAAAATGGAATATAATACATAGGGATGGACTAAACATTGTAGCCCAGTGAGTGGCCAAGAGACCCAAAGGGGTTCGAGGAAGTAGCGTGAGTGTTCACTATAGGCCGAGGTATCGTAACAATAGGTGCCTCCGATGCTACAACCATGGGGGTTGTAGGAGTTGAATTGGTGCCATTAACTATAGTGGGTATGGGAGTCGAAGGGCTTCCAGATTTCTGAAGACTAGGTTTAGTACTCATTCTTGTAGAATTACAAGTCTGAACGATGGATGTGTGTGTACCACATATAATGACTCTACGCCTTTTAGAAGGCAAGGACACGAAATCCGGTGGTAACTGTAACAAGCGACGAGACTGGCGGGGAGGCTGGTCCGACTCCACGATGACTTAAGACTCTAAAGATTAAAAATATATATCCTAAGGCCAACTAGTAATCAAAGAGAACACCAAAAGTCAAACGGCCAATATGCATGCAAATAGGGTAAAGTGGTTGAGTGGCCTCCCTCCCTAAAGAAGGTATGTCTCGCCCAAGAGGGGCCTGAGACTCACTGCTAAATATCAAAGGTAATAGAATCAGTTATAAGGTCCCTCGTGGGATTAACAACCAGTCGATCGGATCCCCCCGAAGAGGTAATCCTCCATAAAGGTTTTGTGATGTTCGTCCCTTATCTAACCTAGGGTACCTGCAAAATAACCCCTGCAAGTAACCTATGATACACCTAAGTCAAGAAACTAATAAACCATTGTATAATCGATGCACAAGCAAGTAGTCATAATCCGGGTCCATCGTATATGTAGGGTAGCAAAGCCTGACATCTTGAAAGTACCACCTCTCACGGAGGTAAGGGCACTAACAAGATCCCCAGATACGAATAGATCCTCATAAATAAATATGACGCTAGGAAGGTATCGAGTGGATATCCCTTCAACCAACTTCACGCGACCTCGTGATTAACTCCGGTGTGAGCAGAGCCTCGTGATCTTACCAATTATACAATGGATTTCTCCACTCCCAGACTCAAACACATATGTCGATTTAATTGCCTTGGAGAAGTTTGCTCACAAAATCCTATTCCAAGGCACTAAATCCTAGGCTAGTTTGTGCACCCTAGAAAATAAAATCATTACTAACAAGTATTAAATTATAGCGTTGATTTTATGGTCATGATTACTCAAAAGGGTATGGTGATGAAACTCATGGTGTTATGACTCTGCAAGAAAAGTAAATATGAATATAATGCAAATTCCTAACTTTAACTTTTAATGTATGATATGCTCCTAAAAATGATGCAACTTTCAAATTCAACTCTGCAATTCAGAAGTAAAAATGAAATCTTTCACTATATGCACTAAGCTAATGGTAAAGACTTAAAAGACAAAAAATGCCAAGCAATGAAAAATGCCTATTTTTTTTTTTTTTTTTTNAATTGAAAATGCATGGACTGAAAAGTAACTTGATATATAACCCTACTGTGTATAAAAAAGAGATAACTCAAGCAGGATATCAAGAAAAAAAGGACCTAATCCAATGTACAAGGACAATAAAAATGAAATGATGAAGAGAAAAACTTTGCCCAAAAATTCAACCAAAAGAGGGTCTCATGTCATCCCACAGGCACTCAACAGACATTACAGGGACCTAAGAAGGCTCAGTAAGCATCAAATCCCACCTAGAGAACACTAGACCAAGCAAACAAGCAAGGAAAAAGGGTGTACGCGACTGTTTGAGAAAACATAGTGTATATACGTAGCTTGCAGTGAGACAGCCTGCGTGTATATGCGATTGTCAATGAAAAAAGTGCGTATATTATTTGAAACAAGTCCAGGCAAGGGAGAAAGGATGAAAACTCAGACCCAGAGTGAACAAGAGTTGTCAAGCAATGATACGACAAGAACCATGATAGAAACGAGAGCAATCTAAGGAGAAAAGTACTTCAAACCCTAAGAAATAAGATTATCCCCAGTATGGTCACCAATTCTGTTATGACGAAAATCTCTCTATGGCTAGGGTGAACCACAAAAAACATGTATGACTATAGAAATCAACTCAATTCCAACATATTCTATATAAACTAATGTGCAAGAGAGATAAGGAAGAGGCCTACCTCGTCCAAACGTTTGATGAGGTCCATTGTTGAGCACTTCGACCCAAAGCTTTATACCTACAACAAGTTCTCAACAAACAAGCAGAGAAAGCATATAGTGATAAAATAAAAGGTTAGCACATTAGATAGCATAATCCATTAATATACAAAACAAATGCGTCCATGGATAAGAATACATATATTTGCAAGATATCAATTGGATGGGAAAGGAGTATTTCTATTAATAAATGATTAGCAGAAGTGAAAATATTACAGACTTCTGTGTTGGCACGGTTCGGAAACAAGAAACCGAGTTTCTTCAAATTGGGCCTCCACCACTTCAATCCTACACCAAAGGCAAGATCATATAATGGAGACGAAGAGGTTCTCTGTCAATAAGGGAAGAGATTGGGGGTTGAACACTGTGTTCATACTTAAAGGACAAACGGATGCAGACTCAATATGAAGTAAATACTTTCTCTAGAGTAACTTTGCTCTCAAAGTTGAATTCTCTCTCTTTTCCATAGTTCGGAATTGTCTTCTTTATAGCCTTCAAAATGAAACTAAAAGGTCGAGTCGGAACATTTCCAATATATGGAAGGCCAAGGATCAGAGATATTCTGTCGTAACATGGAAACCAGACATTTAATTTTGATGTTCTTGCACAAATCCTGATGTACGCAGCCTGTAGTTAAGAAGCCAGTGTATACATTTCTTGTATAGCTTGCAAGGTGCGTATAAGTGGAAACATTTATATTTTTGTCTCTTGATTTATCAATCATGGAAAGTGATTCTTCATGGGGGAATAGAATAAGTCTCTCTCTGCAAGATTGCATAGGGTGAGGCAAATCTTGCTCTAACAGATGCCACCTAATGTGTGAGGTGAGAGGACTATCTTCGATGGCCAAAATACATTATAAATAACCCAGAAGTGGAGTGGTAGAGAACCAGCTGGACGGACTCGAATGCTCATTACATTATGCACTCACTTTGCATACATGGTTGCCAAAAATACATTGCAGATCCATGTGAAAATATGCCAAATACATTTATGTGGCCATGGATAGGAAAATACAAATGTGGTTATATGCCAATAGTTGTCATAGTCACGAACAAGGCCCAATAGAACCAGTTTCAAAAAAAATTTGAATATATCTGTATACCATGGAGTACAATTTGATCTCCCATGATCACTGAAGTCATATAGGTATGGTCCAATGAAAAGGAAGCAACAACTCATGAAAGTTGCGGCCACATAATGATGTCTTCAAGTCTTCTACACAATCCACCAAAGGTGAAAGTCTACATCATGTGAATAAAGGAGTTGAGGTCGAACATAATGAGACATCGTTTGACTAACAGTCATTGATGTATACCATTAACAAACACGAGACAACCTACCGATAATGAAAGTAGGTATCAAGGCACCGAGTACATTCTTACAAGTGTGAATAGAGGAGTCGGTGTCGAACACCTAAAGAATCCATCGATCATGAGACATGGATGTATTCCCAACTGTCAATGGAAAGAGAGCCTACCACTAATGATTGCAATACTCAAGGTACCCTTGCTAAATTATTCAATTCTCCCCCTTCTTTTTCCATCCTACCATATTGGTAGGCCCAAGGAGAACATTCTTTTTAAGGCAATGAGGCAAAAGGGCATATCAGTTCTTAAGGCAATTTATCATCTCTGAATGGATGTGAGGACTCATAAGACTCTAGGTCTCGTTTCCAGAATAAATGGGTTGATGTCAATGGAAGAAGACCCGCTGAAAGGACAGAATTAAGGAATCTATCATCAGTCAGCACGAGGAGTAAACCAAGAGCTTCATGATTTGGTGGAAATCGGACGAAGAACAAGTTTCATGAACCAATGACCCGGTGTGTCTTTCATGTGTGCCAAGTGCAAGTACATGAAAAGACCCTCTGAATATCAGCCAATGATGAAAAATGGTGACAAAGGTGAGGAAACCACCAATAAGTCTAATGGAATCCAAGACACTACACGAATCCTAATGTGTGAATAGTTGTCTTGTCGTCGAACACAAGGGAAACAACCCAGTCAAAGACCAATGATGAAATGTCGACTGTTGGGTTCAAGGTGACCTACCAATGATGAAATTAGGGCCAGGGTGCATGATAGGAATCTAGTCAGTGAAGACTTGGTTTGTTTAGTTCCTTTAGGTGAAAGAGAGTGGCCTTCATATTTCTATTATACTGAGTAAAATAAAAATTCCTCTCATGGAATCATACTCTGGCTCGAGGGTGATCAACTAAGAAAATAATAACATTAGTTGTGCCTATGGTTGTGTGGAATGTGGCACACCCTTCAATAGTTGCCAACAATTCCTAAATACCTTATAAATAACCTAGAAGTGGAGTGGTAGAGAACCAGCTAGACAAACTCGATTACTCATTACATTCTGCACTGACTTTTCATACATGGCTTCCAAAAATACACTGCAGATCTATGTGAAAATATACCAAATAAGTGTATGTGGCCATGTATAGGCAAATACAAATGCGGTTATATGCCAATAGTTTTCATAGTTACAAACAAGGCCAAGTAGACCAGTCTCAAAACCAATCTGAAGATATCTGTATACCATGGAGTACAATCTGATCTCCCAGGATCACTGAAGTCATATAGGTACTAGTCCAATAAAAAGGAAGCAACAACTCAGGAAATCTGTGGCCACATAATGATGTCTTCAAGTCTTCTACACAATCGGCCAAAGGTGCAAGTCTACATCATGTGAATAAATGAGTTGAGGTCAAACATAATAAGACATCATTTGATTACCGGTCATTGATGTATACCGTTAACAAATGTGAGACAGCCTACTGATAATGAAAGTAGGTATCAAGGCACCGAGTACATTCTTACAAGTATGAACAGAGCAGTCGGTGTTGAACACCTGAAGAATCCATCGATCAGGAGACATTGATGTATTCCCAACTGTCGATGGTGAGAGAGCCTGCCACTAATGACTGCAAGCCTCAAGGTACTCATAAGATGCTAGGTCTTATTTCCAGAATAAGTAGGTTGATGCCAATGGTAAGAGACCCACTGAAAGGAGAGCATTAAGGAATCTCTCATCATTCAGCATGAGGTACAAAGTAGGAGATTCATGATTTGGTGGATATCAAATGAAGAACAATTTTCATGAACCAACGACTCAGTGCGTATTTCACATGTGCCAAGTGCAAGCGGTACATGAAAAAGACCCTCTGAATAGAAACCAATGATGAAAACTACTGAAAAAGGTGAGGAAACCGTCGATAAGGCTAATGGCATCCAATACACTGCATGAATCCCAATGTGTGAATATATGTCTTTCCATTGAACACAAGGGAAACCACCCAGTCAACGACCAATGATGAAATGTCGACGGTTGGGTTCAAGATGACCTACCGATGATGAAAGTAGGGCTAGGGTGAACGATAGGAATAAAGTATCTTGTGATTCTGAGACAAACTGAGGGTATGGATGGCATGCAAAGTCAAGGGTTCTAAGGAGTGTCTGACACAGGTTGATAGACTTCCTTGGAACAAGAGCATGAAACATATGGAGCACTCTGGCAGCATAGACCCAATGATGAAACCATGAGATGCAAGAGGCATCAATGAATTTATTTGTAGGGACTGGAAGAGTAAATAGTCAGTAGAGAAGACTCTGTAATGAGCTCATCTTCCTAAGGACTCAAATAATTTTGTGCTCTATTCAAAGGCGACACAACTGCTGCCAACATAAGATAATACTCCCTTCCCCCCCTTCTTTTTTTGTTTTTTGTTTATAGAAAAATGAATTCTATGATACAGAGGAGCAAACAAGTGTCGCAAGTAAGAAAAACTAGTTCTAGCAGTGGAACATATCTATGCTCAATGCAGGGAAATGCATGCGGGAGATGGACACTCGGGGGATGTTCCCTCATAGGTATAGGGTGTCAAATTACGAAGGGTATAAACAAGGCTCTTCTTGGTTGAGGATGCAAAAATACTGAGGCAACTGATTTATAACGCAAAGCGAGAAACCACTATAGGCTCAATACTGCAAGCAAAGGCATGAGATGCAATCACAACTTAACGCCAAAAAATGTCCTTTTTAATGTATTTTAGTCTACTTGGTGTGAAAATGGAGTAAACTTGTGTCAAATAGATGTCTTTTCAAATCCAATTTATGAGTGTGAAAAATGCAAGATCACTCAGTGATCTTTTCAATTTTTGGTAACGAGACGGAAAAGAGCTTAACTAAGACTCATGACCTTTCAAATCCAATTTAAAGAGTGTGAAAGGGGAAAATCACTCGGAAATATTTTCATTTTTTGAAAATGAGTCACTAAAGAGCTTAACTAAGACTCAGGAATGTTGTTCTAAGAATCATATAATGGGGGAGGCCAAGGCTCCCGTGTAGGACTTCTTTGAAAGGTCATCAACTTATGATGAGATGACACAAGCTTGGGAAAACCCAAATCTTTCCAAGTCAAGGGGGATAAACTACTTGCAGAGGTTACCTTATCTACAATATATCGAAGAATTCCCCTTATCTGGAAGGGTGTAGAAGAAGGAAGTCGAGGCTATATAAGATCATTCCAATCAAAGGAGGCCAACCTAGGACTTGGAGGGAGCATACTCGAAGAGATTGGAATGCTCCCTAGTGAAGAAGGTATAGAACTAGAAATTCTAAGGACATGGTAGAAGGACGCATCACCCTCCAAAATAAGAGTGGTATTGGCCAAAGATTGCATCAACAATTTCACTTCCTTAGGCTTTTCACTCTCCAAGAGATGAGTGGGATCGACCAAAGATTGCATCAGAATGACCACTTCTTCAATTGTTGGTTGAATAGGATCTGAGACAACAAGGTCAAGAGATGCATCAAATCCTAAAGGAAGCGGGGTGTCAGTTGAAGATTGCATCGACATAACTGTTGTATCAACCAATGAAGGTTGGGAAACCAAAGATGACTCAGAACCCGAAGGGCCCCCAAGAAAGGACCACACTTCTTGTAACACAACAGTAGTAGGGAACAAACAAGTAAGGTGATCTCCTTTGCAATGCCTACAAAAGAACCTGGGCTTACGTCTTACACGTCTAGGCTTCTCAATCATATGAATGACCCCAACATGACTTGCAGTGGTTGGTGACATGCTCCCAACATGACTTGCAGAGGCTAGTAGAAAATCCCCAACATGACTAGCATAGGTTGGTGATGTATGTGCAGTGTAACTAGTAATGACTAGACTTATGCCCCCAAAATGACTTGTAGTGGCTGCCTGTTGGTATTCAACATGCCTAGCAGAGGTTGTCGACCCATCTCCAACATGACTACCAGAGGTTGGGGATATAATGCCAACATGTGGCTGACCCTCACAAGACAAAGTCGAGGAAGGTAGCGTCCAAGGTTCACTAAAATAGGAAGTGTGGAAAGGAATGGACCTCCCTATCGAAATGGGCCTACTAGACATGGCTTAAACGTGATGGTTCGGTGTCGAGAAGTTGAAAGTACCCATAAGGGAAGAATACATTCCAACACTGATATTCTCAGTTACCGACTGAGAATTATCGATCACAGGGATCAACGGTCCAAGAGATGCATTGGGACTAGAGCACGATGAAGACTTGGTTTGTTGAGTTCCTGTAGGTGAAAGAGAGTGGCCTTCATATTTCTATTATTCTGAGTAAAATAATAATTCCTCTCATGGCATCATACTCTTGCTTGAGGGTGATCAACTGTCAAAATACTAACATTAGTTGTGCCTATGGTTGGGTGGAAAGTGACACACCCTTCAACAGTTTCCAACAATTCCTAAATTTCAGATAAGTGTCCTTGTGCCTTGTGTTTCCAAGAAATGTTTGTTTAATATTATGGAATTTTATGTGTTAGCTATTTGAAGAATTGTTATTCTTATTAATGGTATAATTGGCACTTTATTTTTCTGGTTGGTTGTGAAATATGATATAAATTAAGAAAACATATTTTGTTGATGGCTTCCTACCTATCTTTGTTTTGAGAGGGAAGTTTTTAGTAATGGGTTATCACTCAAATTATGAGCAGAGAGTTGGTTGGTCACTTACAATAGTCTATGTGCACAAATCCCAAAGTATCAGTAAATTCAAGCCACTAAAGTCCTCACAAAAACAACTTGGTAATTATGAAAATGCAATTTCTGTTAGAAACTTGAAGGTTTGGCAGTTGGTTTGGCCTCTCTGCTGGTTTTGAAAATCTACTAGACTCAGAACTTGAAGGAATATTAGACCCCTGATTGAGAACAAGAGAGGAATCCACTCATTAAAGAAGAGGTAAAGTATTTAAAAAAAACATATTAGGAAAAGAATGAGAAATGCAATTTTAGTTTCTAAATTTGAAATAAGAATGAAATTTAGAAATTGACATATTGTGGATAATTAAATTCCCTTTGAATTTGATAAGAAACAAATTGTACTTGGAATTACCTAGTAAATTTGTTGTCCAAAGGGAAAGATTAGGAATAATGACTAATCCCTAAAAATAGGAAAGAAATGCTTGTAATTAGGATATTGGTAAATTTTTGTTAAAATAGGAATTTACCATGGAGGATTTTTTGTTTTCAAGCCATGTAATATTCTAGAAAACAAATTAAGCAAATAAATTACATAAACTTATAAATGCAAACATGAAATTCTATGTTTTTTGGGTAAAGTTGAACAAATGGTAAACTCTAGTAAATACTCATCAAGTTCCTCAATTACCATTTAAATGTTCAAATAATTGAATAATAAAAATGGAAACTATAATCCTACAACCAGAAATTGAAGCTTGGTGCCTGAGTAATGGAAGACTTGAAATTATTTCCCTTCTGTGTAAAAGTATAAATTGTGCTAAGAATTTCATATTTTTAAGAATTATTCCATGTACAAGTCACTCTGCAACTTCTGTAAGAGTTATGGTAACACATTATTTTTTATCCAAGTTTATCTCAGTGGCCACCCACCTATTCCAACTAGCTCAAAATAGTTTGTTGGCAATTTACTATTTTTAGCAGTTTTTCAGGTCCCAAACTTTCATGGCCATTTTGAGGGCCTAAACAACATTTTTTCATGACCGGGAACTTGAATGCTGACCAAAAACTCTAATTGAGCCCTAAAAGTGAATCTCCTCATCGATACCTTTCCAACGAGCTATCATGCACCCCAAATAGAGATCGTATTCCAAAGTTATGCCCCCAGGAATTTGATACACCAAACTACCCAAAATGGGGTCCACAAAATTGTTGTCTTTTCATCTTCTGGGTTTAGGGTTTTGGATTTTCTTGTGCTAAAAATGCCTTTTGAGACTCATTGTAATGATCATATTTTCGCAAATGATTATAGTCTTCACATCTCTTCTCAAAGATAAGTTTTCTCCATTCTAGTGAGTCTTTCACTCTGTATTTCTATAGTTTTGTACATTTTTCCCATTAATAGAAATTGTGTCTTACTGTATCTATATGTTTATGGTTATATATTTGATACTTCTCTGTTATATTATTGGATATATGATATATCTTTGTACATTTCTTTATTATATATCTGCTCTCATTTCGTGCCAAAAATAATTTGGATCAATGGTATCAGTACAAGCTGCTCTTGATCGTTTTTCAGTGCCTGTCCCCGACGAGGTCCGAGTGTTGCACCTCCTTCGTCACCTTGGTGAGCAGAAATCGAGGTGCTAGCATGCCCAGTTGGGTTTGCTGAGCAAGACAGATGTAAAGAAAAGAGTTAGAGAAAGAAAAACAAAACTATAACTAAGAATTAAATTAATAGATGCAATAAGAATTAAAATCATGAGCATAGAAAACAAAGAACAAAAATACCAACGTCACCAATATTAAAGTCTGGTCTATTGATGAAATCAAAGCACCAAGAAGAAAGGGGACTATGAGTCCCTTCTTCCTCCAAGGGAAGGTTCTTGGACCCTCACAAGCTTTCTCTCCTTACAACAAAGAAAATGAGAATAGTGGTGAAAGAACTCTTTGCAAATCCACTCAATGGAGAGGTGGATTGCTCAATGAAATGGTGCCAATGTGTTCTTGTCAAGGATGGAGTCCTTAAAACAATCTAGGCAGCATAACATTACTTTGAATTCCTTGAGAAAATGAGGTGCATTCATGGCTTTTTATAGCATTGCATTGGGTTATTGTGTAACTCCTTTGTAGTGTGAAAAGAGGCCATTTAGGGCATTATTAGGTCTTTGACCAACCCACCATTCGGATCCAGCCTAGATTTGGAGGTCAAATCGTCTTGGGAGCTAAACCATAAGTGGTTGGGAGGCCGACCACATTCATAAATGCGTCGTTTAGCAGGTGCGCGGCTTTTTGCGCTAACAGTCGTGCATCATGCGCCTGTGCGCGCTTTATACGTCCTTGTTCCGCGCATGTGCGCGTGCGCCCAAAGTGTGCAAAGCGCTCTTCAATTTTTCACTACTTTGTATAGTTTTTGACCTTTTTGAATGTTGTGGTATTAATTCAGGTCCATGAATGACTTCATCACTGTTTGACGATGTTGAGTTCTTGTAACCATGTGATGATGAAATTTCAGTGATAACACCGAGTATAGAAAATTGGGTCTTGATATTATTTCTCTTGAGGAAAATGTTTCTCGCATGCCCAAGAAACCCTCCATGGTAGAAGAAAAGAAAAATGATGGATCAGAAGATTATATTAATCTATTGTTGGAGCAATCTCTCACGCGACAGAGGGAAAAAATGATAGAGAATTTTTCCCACGTCCTTCAATGCCTACCGATAACAGCAGGAACATATTCATCAAGCAACTACTTTGGAGGAACCTATCCTTTCAAGGTACAAGTAAATTTTTATATTCCCATATTTGAAGGTTAGATATATGTAGATGCCTTAGAAAACTAGTTAAATCTACTAGAAGGTTATTTCTCTAATCACAATTTTTCTGATAGGGAAAATATCACCTTCGCACTCCTTAAGACTCTCCTCCATGTCAAACATTGGTGGGAAACTTACTGGGAGAAAATTTCCACAGAGGAGTCTGGAATATATGGGGCTGATACCACTTGGTATTTGTTTGTGGATGCGCTCAAGGAAAAATATTACTTTGTTGGTAACTATGACAACTAGTACATGATATGGACCACACTATGGCAAGAGAGGGGCCAAACAATGTCGGAGTTAAAAAGTACTTTCCATACCTTTCACACCTCTCTTGTTTGGAATGCGACAACCAATTAGGTTTTAAACATTACAATACGTTATATATATTAACCTTGTTATTTTTTCAATTGGTCGTTCTTATAATTATAAAGGAGTAAACGATTAGAGTCTGAATAGATCTGGTGATTATTCTTAAATATTATAATTATTAAACAATTAATATTTCACATCATTCGGAGTTGAACATTCAAAGTAAAGGGAATGTCATGTTTGAACGAAGTCCAAATTTGTTGGATCAATAACCTGGGTAATCAACATCCCACTTACTTTTATAATATTAAAGTTTACTCTCTCATGATTGGTCATTGAAGTAATGAGGGGATCACACATGTTTCAATAACGAATCCCAATTCAGATTAAATAAAAGGAAGAACTCGAATGGAATTTGAAACCATTGGAGCGATGTTCTACGCGTATGAAACTGTAAATAATTTATAATCTAATATTTTCTCTTTCATGATTGGCCATCGGAGTATTGAGATAAAGGTGAGAGTTTGGAGTATGAAATCCTGGGTGATATAATGTTTCATGTACATTTAATAATATTAAACCCTTCTCTCTCATGATTAGTGGTCGGATTATTAAGAGGGGCGCACACATTTCAAGTGAGGATACCTCAAGATGAGGGCCTAAGTTGATAATATATAAAATATATAATCAATCAATGTAAATTTTGAAACCTTTGTGAGTTGACCATTTTGGAGTTGATCCTAGGGATTCCAGAGTTCCACTCTTAAGGGTTCAGAGTACAACTCCAAAGAGTTAGGAGTATGTCTCTGAATGCCAGGTATAGTGTTTTGAATAATATATTGTTATAAATTATGAAATAATGCACTTGAAAGAGGCGTGAATTACACGAAATAAAATAAAATATTAATTATGAAATAATTCCTTTTCTTTCCCAATATGTGTGTGTGTGTGTGCGTGCAAAATTCTGTGAGAAGTCATAAGCGAGGATCCTTGATTTATATAATAATTAAGGTTAATAAACGTAAGCATATTACAGTTTAATTAATTATATTAAAACATAATATAGTTTATGTTGTAATATAATTAATTGTCTTATGAGATAATCTCTACAAGAGTGGCATTTAAAACGCTTTTCTGGATGTGGAATTTCTGAGGGAAAGAGAGGGAAAGTAAATCCTGATTAATTATTGGGCCAAAATTATTAGGCTAAGTAAATATGTAATTAGAGAGAGGGGTGGATAATTAGTTTTTGGATATTAATCATCCCTAATGAGGATTAAATAAATAAATATCGAGAAGTGGTGTTTTAAGAATGCATTGATTAAGTTTCCTAATCAGTTTACAAGAAATGGACAAGTGTCAATTTTTAGTCGAGCGAGCCGACGTAAACTAGGTGATGTGGTGAGTTGTGATGGGTTCATGTTTTGAGTGGATATTGAGCCACATGTCACATCAAGAGACAGGTGTACTATGGAAACAATGACCAAGATGGAAAATGAGACTCAAATTTCAGTCATAGACCTTCGAAGGTCAAACATAAGTTAAGTGTAGATGGAGAAGGATTAGGGTTATTAACCGTTGTGTGAATTGGCATCTCCAAAGTAATCAGAGCTGTTGGATATATATGTCAGACATATTGGAGTATGTGAGTTTAGAGAGAGTGTTTCAAGTGCCTCAAATGAATGAACTCCGACAGAGAGACTCCGAGAGGAGATCAGAGTTGTTGATCACTCAGATATGAGGAATGATAGGATCTATCAGAGGTAACCATTGATTGAGAAGTCCTCATGGGCCAACTGACAAGCGCCATGTAAATATTTTTTCAGATAGCGCAAGTAATAGGAAGCCACATGGAATTGAGCGGGCTTGGACCAATGAAGCTCTAAGGAGCTTTAGGAAGCTACAACTTTTGACCCAGAGCTCGGTTTTGAGTTTGGATATAGTAGTTGGAAATATATTGATGAGAAGAAGACGATGGTAGATTGTATAGGAGGATTTGATATGATTGAGGAAAAGATAAAATTTAATACCCCATCCCTTAAAAAGGTTATTAGGGTGTTGGGTGTGTGACATCTGATACCAATTATTATAACTTACAACAATATTGAGAGTGGGGTGAATCAATATTGTATCAAATTTCTTAATTTTCTTTTCTTTCAACAATTTAAAGTTATTTAGAAGTACTTAGTTAATCAACGATTCATGAAGAAATAAAAACACAACACATAAATCACATTACACCAGAATGTTTTACATGGAAACCCAATTATGTAGGAAAAATCCACAAAACATCTTTGTTTATGTTCTTCTGCAAGCAGTATCTTAAAATTTATAATTATTCAGTTCGACAGGAAACCACCTGTCGTAGATAATGAGGATGCCAATCCTCTCAGGCACCAACCTATTACAAATGACGAGGATACCAATCCTCTCTGACACCAACCTATTTCTAAATGAAGAGGACACCAATCCTCTCAAGCACCAACCTATCAAAGATAATGAGGACACTAATCCTCTCAGGAACCAACCTGTTGTATATGATTAGGACTCCAATCCTCTATGAGCTTCAACTCCCCCTAGCACCACACTTCCACCTTGTATTCAATTTTTTTAAATTTTTTACAAAATTGGACCTTTCTCCTCAATTAAAAAACAATCTGATATGTTTCCAGTTCAGTTTCTTTGAACAATTACTAGATCTTTTTCATCTCTACTCATCTACACTTGAGTTCCCCTTCCTGTATGTGAATTTGTAACAATTACATTGTGGACATATTTTGACCAGTATCAAAGTCCTTTTAGTTACACTTATATCTAAATAAAGTTTGTGGACGCATGACAGTTATATTGTGGAAAAATCGTCACCATATCAAAGTCTAGTTAGTTATATGTGGACACACTTATATTTAAATTAAGAATATTTATTGTTTAGTTATGGCTAGACATTTTTTGACCAAATCAAACGGACCAAATATTCCAATGAATAAGCTCCAACTCATCTCCTCGGAATTGATGCATCAATTTACATTATGGATTACTCAATGCATAGATAAAGTGGGAGCGTAACACTCAAGTCACAAGTCTCCATCTTCTTTCACTTACCTTGCAAAATTCTCACCCAGTTTCCCCATCAAATTTTTAGCGTCCCCTGGTGACTTTCTCTCTTGACTTCCAACCTTCCACTCATTCCATCATATTCCACTTTATCGCTTGTCACACGGACTTCGTCTCCTCACACTCCACTTTGCCATTCATTGCATTGGCTCAAGGTGCTCTAAATATTTTCATTTGTGCAAATTCCACCCATTTCATCATAGTCCACTCCTTCGCACTGGCTTTGTCTTGATCCAAGGGTCATTGTTCATCAACGCATGCAAGGGTTATTGTAGTGTACCCCAAATTTCACAAATAAAAAAAATAATTAAAGGGGAACACTATCGTCTAAAATGCATGACAAATGTCATGACACAAAGAATAATTAAATCTTAACCTGGCTAAATTATATCTATACCTGTAAAGTACCATTGTCATAACTCTTTCTAAAAGGTTTGCAAGGGATCTTAAGATCCATACACTATTTTCCACTAGGCATTGCTACTAGTATTATCAATGTAATTGTTAATATAATAATGGTTAGGCCTGTCAAGGTCCCTAGGCTAGGCCTAACCTGTGCAACCCACTCATATAAGTCCTAGTTATATTACTAAAACATATCACAAGGCACTTATATAATACTGACCTATACACCATACTCTAAATATACCTTAAGTAATTCTTACTTAAACACCAGCATGCATTGAGAAAGGGCCTAGGTCCTAACCACCCAGTCCTAACTTCCACACTAGGAGTTGGGTGAGGTTCCAAAGCATTTCTATATGTTGAATTAAAGACATATAGTTGTAAACATGTTTACATATAACCCTGGTCCACATCAACCATAACTATTGGCATGTACACAATTCAAGAAGCATTAACGAACCAACCATCAAACAATTGAATCCTAGACTTGGGATTAAGTTGTTCGTATCCATTAATGGTGGTAGGTCACCTTGGTTTCCAAGTCCTACTTTTTTGCAGGGAATAACCACTACGGTCTTGCCACCTCAACGAACTTCACATGGCAGTGAGAGGTTGGCGTACCCTCCATCCTTATCCACTATCGGGAGGCATGAGGTGCGATTACCCTTCACATTCATTTCATTCAATTTTTTTCTTTGTGTGTTGTTCCATGATAGTAGGGTTAAGGAATTGTGGTAGCATGGTATTCGTGGGATGACCATTGTATTTGATAATTTTCTCAGCTTTCTGCTTAGGATTGATGGCGAGGCACTTAGTCGGTTTCCTTTGCAACATGGAGGTCACTAGTCTTTCAACACGTACCCTCGGCTTGTACACGGTAAGCTCCCTCCCTTTGTATATCATATTCCGTGCTTGTTGGTTCAATAGGGTTTTTCATTTACATCTGGAAAGATTACGTACCTTTTTTAATACGATTTAACCCAGAGCTTTTTGTAAGCATTCTCTCTGTGCTACGAGAGTTCTCAGTCCTGAATATTGATTTATATTACACAATTCTTTAAATTATTTTTATGTGTTGGTCGAGCTCTGTATAATGTATTTCCATGGTGTTTCATACATTTACTATATTGGATCGAGCTCTGTATAATGAATTTTTATATATAAGTAATACTTTATTGTGATGGGTCAACCTCTATATAATGTATTTCCATGGTGTGAAATATGTTTATTGTGTTGGATCGAGCTCTATATAATGCATTTCTATAGGTAAGTAATACTTTACCTTGATGGGTCGATCTCTGTATAACTGTATTACTATACCCCCACTCTACGTTATGTCGATATCGTGTTGAAGGGCTCATTGTGTAAGTTTCCAAGTCTTGTTTCTATTATTAGAACACTGTGTTCCATATCTCATTCTATTATAATGATATTACATTTTCCAGGGTCCTTTACACAGTCCAACACCCTGTTTGGGTTCTGTGATTCCTTTACAAAACTATCGGTCTTCCAGACCGTAAACCTTTGAGTTACTCTCAGTTCACCCATGGTTGGAAACCATAAACCCTTGTAATTTTTGGTTTGGTTTTGGGTCTGTACAGCGGCGTAGCCCCGTGTTATTTTAAATATAGATCACTGTCTAAATGATAACTTACTATGTAATGGGCAGTGTTTTATTTAAACTTTTTGATTTATCCCATACCCATCCTTTCGTTCAATCAAAACCATGTTTAACTTAGATTCCGTAAATTAAATAATTATCCTATAATTTTATGAGGTAAGAATACTCTCAGTTGTTGAAAGGTAAGGATGTTCTTCGAAAAGGGATTATGGGCATCAAAATGAAATAACAAAGTGTGCCTCTAACAGAAGGATAGAGTTACTCAGTTACTGCTAAACTCTCATGACCCTTCAACAGAGACCCATTGTAGATCCTTGCTTGGTTAAACATTATGATCCCCAAATGAAATAATGAAGGGTCCTGTTACTTGCATGCATTGGATACCTTATCGCGAATGGTTCGAGCTCGCAAAGATTTAAACTGTGTTGTGTGCATAAAATAAAAGACTCATAGAGAGTCGTATCCCATTCTATCTTCTAGTTGAATTTATGTATATTGTGTAACCATTTACCTTTGTTAGAGCTAACCATGTATTGAATAAACATTCTTTGTTTTATTAATTTTTTACAGTATGGGTCTTCTCTGTACACTCTCTTTGGAATAATACTTGTAGAATTTGTTAAAATTCGCTTTCCTGCCTCTATTATAAAGGGACTCTGTTTATAATGATTATCTCACATTATTTTGGCCATCTGTAATATATTTAATCCCTCTTCCAAAGTACTATTCTCTAGTTATTATAACGTGTTTCTGTGGGTATCCATTTTACTTTATTAATCCTTTCACTTTATCAATTTAATTCCTACAAGTTATCAAGATTTATGTTCTTACATGAAGGATTTTACTTATGTTTCTGCTTGCACAATTGTTAGTATTTTCACAAGTATATACACTAATGATGGGTCCCTTTTGTCTTGTGAGGGAACCCATAAGGTGAGAAACACACCCACTTCCCTCCTCTGTCTTGGATTGGTGGCTTTGCATGTTGGCGAGGATGCCTCTTTCAACATCGAAACCCAAGTTAAGTAAATTAAATTCTTTACTTTGTTTCTAATTTAATAATTTTGTACCTTAATAATTTACTAAATATCATTTATCTGTTTGTTACAATTTTGGGAAACACCCCATACACTTGGAGAGGCACTCTGCCTGTCCGTAAAAGGTATTTGGGTTCCATCTTCTTCCACTAGTCCTTGCAAAATTTGCGGATAGTTTTACATAGTTTGTTTATATTTATGTTTACTTAGATAGAGAGTTAGATTTTAGAAAACACAAAAGGTTGTAGAACTCTTGGGTCCTATGGTACCCCAACTGTAATGTTTGGATAAAGACCTATTGACTTTAATAGTTACTTTTTCAAGACAATATGACGCCTATTGTATCAACAATATTTATGGGTAATAGATGTAAATAAGTAATGTACTTGGACTTTTATTCTTTCCACCTATTCTCACCATCATAGTAGAATAATAACATTACAATCTGATTTTCTTTATTTTATGTAGTAATTAATTATGTACAGATTCGAAAAGTAATCAAAATATATATCTTTAATAGCCAATAGGCATAAACATGTAGTTT
>JASDQU010735282.1:390650-411687 GCA_032191745.1 Picea mariana
AGTAGAGGGGTCTGGAATCACTTGAGCGTCGTCGATATAGGCACCTCAATCTCGACCGTTTGAGAGATGTGCGCCCAATTCTGGAGCACCCCCCCCCCCCGGTTAAAGGTAGAATGGCAAGGGGGATCCATAATAAAACCTCAACCGTAGATCTAGGTGGGCAGATCTCGACAGTCTGCAATTGCCTGCTCATTAAAATGACGCGCCCATCCTCTAAACTTTGGAAAAATGGGTTTTTCGGATCTCTTTCTTTGCCCAAGGGGACGCTTCTTTTAGGAGAGCACCCCCTACATGATTATGTGCTAACATTAGGCTCCATGGGGGACAACATGCCCCCTGCGGGTTCTAGAGAACTCTTTTGCAACTTCAGTGCCTTCTTGTTGGGCTATGGAGTCATTATTTAAAACTTAAAGATAAAAGAAAAACAATATATACAACTGCAGATGAGCCATGTGCAGCTCAAGAAAAACATCTTTTCAGGAAATGCCCATTCACAGGGCTATTGAAAACTTCTTGATCCTTCAAATCTCACAACCTGTAGGTATTATTTGAAAATACTTCAGAGATTTTGAAGGGCCCGACCCATAGGGATTCAAATTTGCCATGTTTTCCCTTGTCTTGTTTAGGAGCATCCCATTTTAGCACCACATCTCCTATCTGAAACTCTTCCTTCTTGGCCTTTTTGTCCAAAGCATGCTTGATCTTCTGTTGATGGTCCTGAATTATGTTCATTACCTGCTCTCTGGCCTGCTGGACCTCTACCAATTGATGAATCCTTCTGATCATATCATTAGGCTCTTCTTGATAATCCTGGAAGAACTTTGCTACAGGAATGGCTAGCTGAGAAGGGAAAACAACTTATACTACATAAACCAATTGGAAAGGGGAGATGCCTATAGATCTCTTTGTGGTCACTCAATCAGCCCATAGAGCGAATTTAAAATTTGAATCCCAAGCCTTTTTGTTGTCCTCCAATAGTCTTTTGATGATCCTTATCAGGCTTTTGTTGGAGGATTTTGCTAAACCATTGCCCTGGGGATAGTATGGGGTGGAGTGAATCAGTTTGATCCCGAATTTCTCATAGAACTTGGCTAATGGCTCAGCCTTGAAAGAGGTTGCGTTATCAGTGACAATTTTGTTTGGGCAGCCGAATCTTGTGATGAGGTCTTCCAGGAATCCAATGATTACCTTGTGGGAAGCACTCCTGGTGGGAATAGCTTCTATCCATTTAGTAAAGAAATTCGTGGCAGTTATGATCCATCCGTGTTTCCCACTAGAAGCAGGGTGGATTTCTCCAATAAAGTCTAGGCCCCATTGATGGAAAGGTCCCAAAACAACTACAGACTTTAAAGGCAGAGATTTAAGTTGTTGCTTTCCTGAAAATATTTGGCATTTGATGCAGGATCTGACCTTTCTGCACACGTTAGTGAATAAGGTGGGCTAGTAGTACCCAGCCCTAAGGATTTTGTAGGCTGTGGTATTCCAAAAATGATGCCCTCCACATAGGCTACTGTGAAATTCAACAACAATCATGTCAGCCTCTTGTGGATTCATACATTTCAAAAGTACCCCCAGGGGGTCTTTCCAATATAAAACTTGATTGACAAGGCAGTATATGATTGCTTTGAGCTTCAGAGATCTTGCTTTGTTTCTTTGTAGGCTATCTGGAGGCACAACTCCTACAGAAAATATATAACATATTTATACCAAGGACATCGAGCCAACGGGGGCTCTGCTTGATGGTCTACATCAGACAGCTGATCCTACTGATTTTTTGAGCATTCATAGATGAAACCTACCCCCAAATCTTTGCAATTTTCTTCAGCCAATAGCTTGTCTAAACCTTGACCTTTGATTAATTTGGTAGGCCTTATTTCCAATTCAAACTCAAGGATCTTGGCTATCCACTTACTCCTCCTCCCGTCTATATCAGGCTGAATAAGAACATCCTTAACAGTAGTCGAGGAGACATAGGCAATGATCTTCGACTGCATGACATAGGTTCTAAAGGCTTTGAGAGCCTTTACCAGGGCATAGGTTTGCTTCTCCATAATGTCGTACCTGACCTCAACACCCCTTAGAGCTCTGCTAAAATAGGCAATAGGTTGCTCTTGCCCGACATCATTTGTCTGTAATAAAACAACAGCCATCGTGTCAGACGAGGCAAAGGAGAAAATAAGAAAATCCTTTGAGTAATTGGGATTGATAAGCACAGGATCTTCTGTCAAGGCCTGCTTTATCTTCTCAAAGGAATCTCAAGCTTTAGAGGTCCACCTCACCTCATTTTCCTTTCTCAAAATAGTTGAGATAAGCTTTCTCACCTCAGCAAAGTTAGAAACAAACCTCCTTATAAAATTAATCTTACCAAGGAAAGACTGGACTTCTTTCTTGGATATTTGGATTGCCAAGGCTCAGTTTGCTTCAACTCTGCTAGGATCAATTTTGACTCCTTTTGATGGTACTATGTGGCCCAGTAAATTTCCCTCCTTCATGGCGAACAGAGATTTTTTGGGATTCAATGAAAGGCCAAAACTCCTACATTTCAGAAAAAAATTCCTGAGATGACCACAGTGTTCTTTATCATATTTGGAAAAGACTGTTATGTCGTTCAGATAGATGACCACAAACCTATTCTTTTCTCCAATGAAAGCTATGTCCATAGCATGTTGAAACATTTCCCCTGCATTCATCAATCCAAAAGGCATTTTAGCATACATGAATGTGCCCCATGGAGTGGTAAATGTCGTCTTTTCCCTGTCCTCAGGCAGAACAGAGATTTGATTGTAGCTAGAGAATCCATCAATCATGGAAATCATGGATGCTCATGTTACCCTCTGCAATATATGTTCCATCTTTGGTAAGGGGTAATTTTCCTTCCGTGAGCTCCTGTTCAAGTTTCTAAAATCCATGCAAAGTATAATTTCTCCATCTTTCTTCCTTACAGGGACCAAGTTGGCCACCCACTCTGAATATCTCAACGGAACGATGATTTGGGCATGTAACAGCTTCTTCACTTCTCTCTCCATGATAGGCAACAACATAGGATTGATCTGTCTTAGCTTCTGCCTAAATGGCTTCGCCTCCTTTTTCAACGGGATTTTATACTCAATGACAGAAGTGTCATAAGTTTTGAGATGTTCATAGGTCCAGGAAAAAACATCAGCAAAATCCCTCAATAGTTCAGCATATTTAGCCCTCTGTTCCTTTGTCAGATTCCTTGGCAATCTAACAAACTTGGGTTCATTCTCGGTGCCAATGTTGCACTGAGTTGTATCAGCATTATCCTCTAAGATTTTCCCTTTTAATGCCACATCATTGCTATCAAAAAGCCTTTCCAAAGGAACCAATCCCCTTGGAATATGATTGCTGGGCAGTTGCACAATGTCACGCTCTGCAATCTTACTCAGAAAATTACCACCATCGAGATTTTCTTTAGAAACAGAGTCTTGGTCAATATGCATCTCTGAAAATTATTCGAAAGTCTCCAAGAATCTTTTGATCTCAAGATCACCCTCGAACACCTTCCAATGTTTGACATTGTCAGGTATGGAAGGCCTGTATTTTACTTATGCATGAGGCTTCGGACTGTAATAGCTCAAAGAGGCGTTTTTTCAACGCTTCATGTTTGATTAGTTCGGAGAGGGGCATAGGGATTCTAATTTTCTGAATTTCATGCTCAAAGTTAAAAGAAGATGTAAGCTTTGGGATTTCTCTTACTTCAGGAACATGACTCTGGACCATTGGAGAGAGGGGTTGGGCCTTCTTACCTTCATTGTTGTCTGCTATTTCCTTAACAGGTCTCTCTGTTCTAGTGATCTGCTCAGGAACATCAGGTGCTTCTATCCTTTTTTTGGACCTCAGGTTATACCTGCTTTGGTTGTTGCTAGCCTTGTCTCCCTTGCTAAGTTCATTTAGCTGACTGTCCATGAGAGATTCCTCGTATGCTGACTAAGTGAGATGAGGAAAAGGAGGAATTTCTCTGAAGCAGTGGATTTCAGGATCAGGCCCGTTTGTTTCCCCCTCTTCCTCATCCGCCACAAAATTATTTTGAAGAGGGGCCTAAATTTTCCGGTCTTCTCTATCTCTTCCTCTCTGGTCTCTCTACATAGTCAGGGGA
Source organism: Picea mariana (assembly GCA_032191745.1). Lineage (NCBI taxonomy): Eukaryota > Viridiplantae > Streptophyta > Pinopsida > Pinales > Pinaceae > Picea > Picea mariana. The sequence continues at coordinate 394,768 of JASDQU010735282.1, forward strand.
TAAATATTGTTTGGCCTCCTAAATCTTCCCTTGTTTTCGACATTTTGAGGATTTGTGTATGCCTGCTTCCCCTCCACCTTCATTTTCTCCATCTCTGCAGACAGATACTTCACTATCTTGGTCAATTCATCCACTTGAGGATGAGGCACAGAGGGGCCAGAAGTTGAGGCTTCAGCTCTTCCCTTTCTCCTATTTGCATAAATCTTATTCCTTAGTCTGTCAACTGCCAATACATTAGATTCCACCTCTATGGCTGCATCTTGCATTTGAGCTAGGGAGGTAGCTCTTATTTCTCTCAATAGAGGACATAAGTCAGGGTCGAATGCACTAGCATAAGAAATTTTGGCAGATGCCTCTGTGGGATTTATCTTAGCAGGGATTTTCTTCAAAGACCCGAACTCTGTCATGTAATACATGAAATCCTTCTTATCTCCCCACTGCCTCAGGAAAGCACTATCTAGATCTTCAATCCCGGCAATAGATCCAGGGGCCAATCCCCTAAACCATTTCCTTACCTGACCATCCAAGCTCTGGATGAAGACTCTCATCCAGACATCTTCATTTTCAATGTTCAAGTTGTCTGCGTAACTGTAGAAAGTAGTCAGGTGCTCCTCTGCAGTTATGTCCTCTTCCCCAGTGAACTTGGGCATATATTTCAGGTAATCTCCAGCAGGGAGAGGATTCACAGGTTGAGGTAGGATTAAGGGAGCATATATGGCAGCTACTATGGCATCCATTCTATTCAAAGGGGGATTAGCACCAGCCATAGGAACAACAGATGTGGGGGAACCAGGAGGAGATGAAGTTTGAAGCGGAAAGACAGGAGCTAAGCTTACATAATGGGAGGGAAACTGTAGCAAATCTGGAGAACAGGCTTGCGGGCTCAAAGGCATAGAAATTTCCCTTCCCTCAACAATAGTAATAACAGGAGGAGGGGTAGTAAAATCTGGGGTAGGAGAATGTTCAGAAGCACTGGGTATGAACCAGGGTACCACTTTGGGGGAAAGGGGAGTGACAAGAGTTTCTCCTACTAATTCGAGACCAGGAGGAGAAAATCCAATAGGAACACTCTCGAAATTTAGGCTATGAGAAACTCCGACAGAAGATAGTAAAATAGGAGGAAATGAAGAGGTTGGAGTTTCTACAAAATCATTAAAATCACCAAAAATATATGTTTTAGCAGTAGAAGTACTGCCTTCAGAGGACTTTCCCTTTATGATAATCTTCTCTGGATCAGCTTCAGCTGACGCAAACAACAACTGAGGATTAGACCTTGTGTGTTTGCCTCTAGAAGCCATGGCTGAAACAGTGGAGTCACGTATGGGTTGGAACCAGTGGGGTCACCCAGCGGAGCCGCGTCAGTGGAGTCGCCAGGTGCATAGTAGCAAGCTTGATAGTTCTGATATCTAATGCACCTTCAGAATCAGTTAATCATTGTTGTTCAATCCCGGGGAAGATATTTAACTTCGTCCCTGGCAATGATGCCATAAATGTTAGCGTTAGAAGTCACTCCTGGATTGCGACAGGAGCAGAGCCCAATGCCCATCAGTTTATGTCATGAATAAATTTAATGGGTGAACAAATGGGTAGAGACCCAGGAAGGTATCACTCTAACTCAGGGACCAAGCCTGGTATGTAAAGAACAAAAGAGGTCTTGATCTAACTTCCGTCAGTGAGTTGATTGTAAAATGAGTAGGTGGAAGACTTGGTGAGAGGTGTGAGCAAGACTGCCTCGGGCATCAGGCCTTTCAACAACTTGAGGAAGAAAAACTCAGAATACAAGATCCTCTTGGTTCTGAGTTTTGGGGAACTGAAGGGTGATTTGACTGGATCCTCCAATTCCAAATCATTTAGCGCTGAGAAAATACAAGAACTAATTATAAACAATGTAACTATTACAGTGATCCAACCTACATCATCCTATAATAGCGCAACTCGATTGGATCCTCCAATTCTGAGTTGTTCTAACAAAGTGTAAACAAAGAGATGGAAAGAAGATGACATTCATAAGGCAAGAAGTCTCAAGTGCCAATACATAACCAGAGCAACCAGTGCTTCGTTAAAACTTTACAATCAAGAGACTAGCTCAACCATCGATAAATTACAAAATGGCGAAAACGCCTACATATACTCAAAACAAAACAACAACAATGAAAATGAGACACTGCATTTAAAACATTGCATCTGTATGTCTTATGGCAGTCTACACATGCAGACTCTAAACGATCATGCACTTATGATAGACGCAATCAAAATCCTAACTATCCTGCAGATGAATCAACATGCTTTTAATCCTTTGCCGAACTTTCCATTTATGGCAGAGATGATGTCTAACCACCTCCAACAACTTCAATAACTTCTTCCTTGGGATGAGGAACAATCCGGGTCAACTCTTCCCTCTGGGATGTGGAGGTCTTCTCATGGTGCCACCTAGATAAACTGAATGATCTAATGGATAGGTCGTGGAGGATCTAGCATGCTTGGCATGGAAAGGGGAAAGGGAGTGATCAAGGAAAGAACACGGGTGAGACACATGGAAAGAAGAAGGGGCGAAGGTGATGGGATAAAATGGTAACGGGGGACACATTATTTATGGGAGGCTGACGTGGAAAAGAACGAGACAGATGTCAGAGGAAGAGGAGGGGCCAAAGGGGATGGGCCCCATCACTCGGTCAAGTGGAGAACAGATGGTAGGGGAGGAAACGATAGAGAAGGTGACATGACAGGAAGGGGGCCCCACGTCAATACCACACCATTCCGGACCCCCCCCCCTATTAAAGGCAGAATAGTAGAGGGGGTCGGGAATCGCTTGATCGTTGTCGATATAGGTGCCTCAATCTTGACCGTTTGAGAGATGAGTGCCCAATTTCGGACCCCCTCGTTAAAGGCAGAATGGTGAGGGATCTCCAGAATAAAACCTCAGCCGCAAATCTAGGCGGGCAGATCTTGGCCGTCCGCAACTGTCTACTCATTAAAATGACGCGCCCATCCTCTAAAATTTGGAAAAATGGGTTTTCCGGATCTCTTTCTTTTCCCAAGGGGACTCTTCTTTCAGGAGAGCACCCCCTACATGATTATGTGCTAACAGTATCGACCTCCAGGAATGTATCCCATTCAAATACGGGGAGAAGTGGCTCCATTGGAAAGATGGGATGCTGAAGACTACGAGGCAGTTGAACAAAACTTAGAGGACTGACTGCAGATGTCCCAGACATCGCTATTGGAGAGATCCCAAGATGTTATCAACGTCATACTATGGGCGTGTCCGAGTCTCTCAGTCGACTACTCTGTAGGGTAGCTCGAGCAGTTTTATGTTACCGTGAGCATCATCCGTGATGCTATTTTGTAGAAGCCATGGGCTTCATATATTTTGATATTTTGGTCCTGGACAGGAACTTTTTGTAAAACTTTTGATCGTTATGTATATATATGAGGCTTCTACCGGCTTATTTGTTTTGTATAATACATGTGATGTGTGATTGGTTTTATAAATGTCTTAGATGTCTGTATAACACATAATTAGCTAATGCATCAGTCAATGTATTTAGACATCTAGGAATGTGTTGGTATTCAATATAATCAAAATAACATTCCAAGACGCGAATTCGTAGATATACCCATAATAAATTAGGACTTCGGATAGCATAGACATTACTTAACTGTAGCACTACTAGCTGCGAATCGAGTCATATAACTAGGTGGAAGATACCAAGTGAAATAGAATCAATCAACAATTTGATGATGGCGCTATATTCTGTGATATTATTGGTCGCACGACCGAGGCAAACACCTCGTAGATTGATGAGTTTGTTTGTAGGTGCGTAAATTGCCCATGCAACAAAAGATAAGTTCTTAGTACTAAAACTAGTGCCATCAGCGAAGCCAATGTGGGGTAGCGAAGACTCCGACATCTGGAAACCAAGTACAACGTAAGGTAAGCGGTCGAGGGAAGAAACCAAATAACAAAAAAACACACTAAAGTAACACACAAAAAGTATGATACAATAAAATGCAAGAACTCATGCACAGATGATCTAACCATAGTACTTCTTTAGGTAAAGCCCATTTCTGGGTTCACTCAAAGGGATACCATCATATTCCACTAACTCGTAGGCTCCTTTTTCCAACACTCGTTTGACGATATAAGGGCCCTGCCACATAGCCTCAAATTTTTCGGCTCCTAGCAAATCTTTATCTCGTTCATAAAGGAGAACCAGATCACCTTTAGAGAAAACGTGTGGCTTAACATTCTTGTCGTATTGGGATTTGATGTGTTTCTTCTGGGTTTCTATAATTAGGGTGGCATCACGACGGGTTTCGTTTAGTTACATAAGATACAAAAGACGTTCTTCTTCAGCAGAAGTGTTCGGGATAAGTTCAATGGCTAGCTTTAGAGACAGTATCTCACATTCAATCGGCAAGATGGCTTCGAGACCATAGACTAACTGGAAATGTGTAAAACCAGTAGCAGACTTGATAGATTTCTAGTAAGGCCACAATGATGAAAACAACATCGTGTGCCAACTCGTTTTGTGAATCCCTATCATTCGTCGAAGCATGGTAATGAGGACTTTGTTTATTGCTTCAATCTGGTCGTTGGCCTGTGGGTAATAGGGTGTTGAGTTTTCATGGCAAAGACCCAACTTTTTGGTGAGTTCTGACATCATGAAGTTTCTAAAGTGACTACCATAATCAATAATGGTAGCTTGAGGAACACCAAACCGAGCAATGATGTGATTGAATATGAATAGTGTTGCAGTCTTTCTGGTATTGTCGAATGTCGGCATCGTTTCGGCCCATTTCGTAAAATAATATATGACTACAATAATGTATCCATGCCCCCCAGCCTAGTGAGGGTGACATGTCATGAAATCGATACCCCATTTTGCAAAAGGTCCAATGGAGACTACAGGGTGTAGAGGAGCAGGGTGTGATCATATTTTTTTGTTGTAGGTTTGACAAGCGTAGCATTTTTGGAAAGCAATAATACAATCGTTGAATAAAGAAGGCCAAAAATACCCACCTCGTAAGATCTTCTGGGTATTAGCATACCTAGACATGTGACCACCACATGCTCCAGAATGACATTCATTCAGGGCTTTCTCGGCTTCGTCAAATGTGAGGCAACGTCGAAAAACGGAGTCAATCCCTCGACGATAAAGAGTATCACCAAGGATAATATACTGACGGGCTTGGTAGTGTATGCGACGACAGTCAGTGCTAGACAAATTGGGTCAGAAAGCATGGGTCTGGAGATATATGATGATATCCCCATACCAAAGGTCATCAGAATTGATAAAAAAAAGGATTCATCGGGTAAGGAATCCTCTGCTACATTTCAAAACAGGGAAGGTCACGTATCAATTCGGAAAACACCAAGGATTTATTGGACTTAGCGCGTTCGAATTCTAAGTCAAACTCCTAGAGTATTATGATCCATTTGGAGTATTTTCCCCCTAGCAATTGGCGTGTAAGAATGTATTGCATAGGGTTGCAGTTGGAAATCACAATAGTTTTGCGTAAAAGGATATAGTGGTGGAAATGTTGAACAAATTGGATGACGGCCAAGGACAGTTTTTCAACATGTAAATACTTGGTTTCGGTAGTCGTGAGACTCTGACTCAAATAATAAATAACATGTTCATCATGAGAATAATCCTCCTAGACTAGAACCATAGCAATGGTAGAGTCTGAGGCTGCGAGATATAGGAAATAATCTCGACTGTAATCGGGTGGGAAAAGTAGTGGGGTACGGGTTAAATTCAATTTTAAAGCATTGAAATCTTTGTTTCCAGTGGTATCCCATACAAACTCAAAACCTTTCTTGAGCAGTTGAGTAAAGCCAAGAGTTAACTCAGCATAGTTTGGGATGAAACGACGTAGAAAGTTTTCCTTCCCTTGCAAAATTTGTAGCTGGCGAAGTGAGGAAGGAGGAGGGAGATTGAGAATCACCTCAAACTTCAAAGGATCTACCCTGATTTCTTGACGTGAAAAAAAAATCCAAGAATTCAATCATATTCTACGCAAAAAACACATTTGTGGGGATTTAAGGGTATACGGTAAAACCAACATCGAAGGAAAATGGTGCGGAGGTGTGTTGGATGATCTACACGGCATATGGAATGAGTCGGTAAGTCATCGAGATATGGCTACACAATGTGATTTATATCATGAAAGGCATAAGACATAGCACATTGAAAAGTTGCGTCGGCATTCTTTAAACCGAAGGGTAGTTTCCGGTAGGAGAAAGTGCCCCAAGTACAAATAAAGGGCGGTCTTGTGTTGGTCTGCTGGTACGATATTGATTTGATTATATCCGGAGAAACCATCCATCAGAGAAAATATTTCACTTCAAACACAATCGTCGATGATCTGGTCAATGAAGGGGGTAGGAAAGTTGTCTTTAGGACAAGCTTTATTAATGTCCCTATAATCAACGCACACGCAGATCGTACCTTGTTTCTTGTTAACTGGAACAATATTGGAAACCCAGTCAGTTAGAGCCACAGGGTAAATAAAGTCATCTTTGAGAAGTTTCTCAACTTCAAGCTTGATAGCAGCTTCTTTACGTGGGTGGACCGAACGAAGTCGTTGACGGACGAGTTTATCACCCGGGTATGTCTTAATCTCATGTACAACAATGTCGGGGTCAGTACCCAGCATTTCTTTAGAGCTCCATGTGAAGATGTCATGAAATTCTTGGAAAAGAGACTTGTAGGTGACAACTTCATCATGGGAACACGAAGCTCCGATATGCACATTTTCGACAACGCTAGGTTTGATGGATATGTCGAGGGGGATGGTGGGTGAGATATTACTTAAGTTCCCTTCATAGAACATATCGTGTGTGGAATCGGGAACGGTAGAAATGACGACAATGGTCGACGGGGTCGAGATCCATTGGTAACTCTCAATGGTGTGTTGTTCTAGGAAGAGAATGGAACAATGATTTCCATCATCCCAAGGGGTATATTCCATGGACATAACAGACATAATCATCTCGTCTGTAGGAAAAATGACGCAGAATGGATCCAGAGATAAATCACCAAGAGAGGGGGTAGAAGGGGTGGTTGATTCAATGGCTTGATAAGCGAATTCGACTGGACTCAAAGAAATTTGGTCACCATAACGAAGATGATCACCGGGCTTAGGTACTATCCACAGGTCGTAAGACGTAGGGGTTTCTCGAACAGAGGTGAAAATCATATTGATCGAGGTGACTAATGGATGTGGAACATCAGGTGGTGGAATGGGGAAAGTACCCATCAAAGAGGAATCTTTAAGAAGACCGACACCAACATTCTCATATCCAGGGGGTGTTTTTGCAATGAAAGGTACATTGCTAGTACGTGCATCAAAGTTAAAGAAGGCTAATTGGTCTACCATAATTACTTTTCCTTGATGTGAGAAACGTATGACATGGAAAAGAGTGGACACAACTACATGCATGGAATTGATCCAGCTACGGCCAAATAGAAGGTTGTAATTGAGAGGAGCGTCAAAGACCTCCACCTCAACGTTGACCGTTTTGCCTTCTAACATAATAGGCAATGAAGGGAGGACACTATAAGGCTTAAAACCAGAGCCATTGAAGGCTTTGAGAATGTTGTGGGATTCAGTTAAGGGAGGAGAGTTGATGGCTTTCCAGCAGGTAATAGACATGACACACATCGAGGCACCCTCATCAATAATTGTTCTAAAAATGTTCTTGTCGAAGACAATAACTTGTATTTGGAATGCGAGTTGGGGGGGTAACTTTGGAATGTGATCTTCCAAGTCAAAAATTATTAAATTTTTATCAATAGGGTCGATTCCACCAATAGATTTCAACAGTGCCTTCCATTATGTAGGACAACTCTGAAGGACTTCGAGGGCTGACATCGCGGATGGTGCTTGGGCCAGATCTTCGACAATAATGTAGTTATGGGCAGCACACACATAAGGATTGAAAACAGACTTTTGGACAACACCCTTTGGGGGAGGGCGAAGAAATGTATCTAGGCTCGCTCGTTCGAGATGAAGAGGACCGTTGGTAGGTGGAGTCGTGGGATATGGTTGGACCAACGAAGGAGGTATTTCATCAACCTTCTCTTTCGAGGAAGAATAATCTTTGGCTCGAGTGGTAAGTGTGATGTCATTCTTCTTTGAATCACTTGTACACATTAATACATAGGATGTAGTGCAGGGGAAAGGTTGGTCATGAATGACCAATTGGGCCTATTGTTTAGAAGGGAAGGGTTGTGATAACACGGCCAGAGTAGGCGGTTTCGGGGTCCCTTAAAGGAACTTAGTAACCTAGACTCGTCTTGGACAATCCTTAGTGTAGTGATCATCACCACAGATAAGACAAGGGTATCGGGGTTTGCGCTTAACCTTATCGTCAACAGGTTGTGTTTTAGTCTTCTCAGATTGCGGATTATTTTTATCCTCTTTGTTCTTACCCTTCCCTTTTTTGGATTTATTCTTTCCGGCGAGAGTAGATTGAACAGAGTTCACCTCAAAAGTCTTGTCAGTGGAGGGGTAGGAGACGGAGCATTTTGAACATTAGAAGCAATGAATTTGGGGTTGTTGCTAGAGGCTTTTGCGGAATGGGGTTGGGCATGGAAAGTGCCAATCACACTGTCAGTTGCATGAGAAGCAACAGGAGTAATTGAAGTAGCAATAGGAGAAGGACGAGGTGCGTCAGAAAGTAAATCGTAAAGAGTAATTGTTTGTGAGTAAACGAGGTCGAGGTATTGAGCACGACTGATCGCCTGTTCTTTTGTGACAACTCCACCCATGGCAATGTCACGAGTGATGTCATTCACGAATGATTTCGTGAACCACTATGCCAGTAACTGATCAGGAAGTTCGAGTTTGATGAGACATCGTCTCCGTCGCCACTCATGAATGTGATCAAAGATATGAGTGGCTTTGGTTTGTTTGAAAGAACTCAAAATTTTGGTTCCCATTTCGTAACAGATCGGTAACTGGTAGTGGGTGAGGAAATCCATAGCAAGGGTGTTGAAATCGACGAAGAAGCCTCATGGTAATTCTATATACCACTTCACGGTGGAACCTGTGAGAGTTCGTTGAAAAAGGCATAAACGAATAGAGTCATCCATCAAAGAGTTGGATGAACACCAAAGGTGAAAAGTCATTACATGGTTGTTCGGGTCCTCTCCTGGTTTACCATCGAATTTAGGGATGTCGGATGGTAGTTTGGCCAGTATCGCGGGCCATTGAGGAGAGTGACGGATTGGATCATTTTAAATTCTCGACAGATCATAAAGGTCAAGGGTGGCTAAGAAGGGTAATTTTCTATTCACGTGTGGGTATTGGTGACTTTGGGGAGGGATCCCGGTAGGTATACCAGTAGGACCATAAGCAATTTGCATATAATGCGAAGATCCGGGAAGATTCGATTGTTGGTGTGGAGGCAGGTAATTTATAGGGTTGTATTGGTTGGGGTTGTTCCCTTGAACAAGGGCGTGGGGTTGATCCTTCGAGCCCCAAATAGGATTGGATGTACCTGGATATGGTTGGCCTGTACTAGGGGGTATGAAGGAGCTAGCTTCAAGTTGTTTCCCCCTAGTCGGGTGAGGATTGTTTTGGATAATATAGTTCCAATACTGGGCTAAGGATGGAGGTATGTTATGTCCATAAGGTGGGGTCGGTGGGGGTTTCCCTCCAATCGGGGGTTGCATCCCAATTGGGATATGTTCTACAAAAGGGGATTGTGTTTGGCCTCCTTGGTGAAATTGTCCACCAACAGGAATATGGCAGTTATGTGTGAAAGACGGGATGGTGCCACTAGGGTCGGTGCCTCCGATAGGGGATGGAAGAGGCCCTCTGGAAGGGGGTCAAGGAAGTGTCGGAATAAAACTAGGAATGATATGGTGCCCAAATGGAGTGGAGATGCCAGGAGTCCCGGATGGGATTTGTGTAGGAGTAGGAATAGAAACATTCAATGCATGATATACAGGGGGAAGTGTTGGGGTGAATCTAGGAGAAAGTAGCGTGCTAATGGGAGCTTGGCTAGCCACCGTAATCCCTGTGTGAGGACTCATATTATCTAGTACCATTGTGTAATGGACCATTTCTAGGGGAATAGTCAAGATTTGGTCGATTGGCGGAGCATCCAAACTAGGAAAATAATAGGCAGTAGTAAAAGGTATTGCGTCTGGATCGAATGTTTTAGGCAGCTCAGGTGTGACTGTGATATCAACGCCTACTCCTGAGCCAAAGAGATCCCATCTAAAAATGCCAGTAGTCCAAAAAGGATCTTGACCCTCAGGTCCTGTGAAAGGTCCGGTTGCTAATCCATAAGACTCAACAACTATTTCTCCAGAAGAATTCACTCGAACAATATGTCTCACAAAGTCAAGAGGAAGTTGGAAGTCCTCTCGAGAATTGGTAATTTGGAACCGTTCTAAAGAGTTAGTTCTTTCCACTTATGGAGTGGCAACATCTTGGAATTCACTCTATTGAGGAGAGCCCTCTGGTGGCGTGGTAGGCAAGGGTTGAGAACCTTCCAGATTTTCTGGGGGTAGTCCTTGCATTCTACGTGAACGACGTGGAGGGTCAATTGTGATTGAGTTAAAATATTATGGAAGAAATTCTACGGCCAACTTAGGTAAAAAAATAGCACGCGCTAGTAAAATCTAGGAATCAAAACCAAGAAAATAGGACCTTCCAATTTCGAAGTCACTAGTTGGTGATGAAATCCAACGTCGCGATGACGAGACAAGAAGGGGCTGGGCAAGGGTGGAAAAGATACATTGACGGCCTGCTTAACGGACTTACACCCTGGTGCAAGCTCCCACACATAATCATGGGTATACCCTCCAAGGAGCCTGAGTGAGTCTGGCCAACGTCGATTCCAGGTACCATGAAGACTTACCCCTCCACAGTCACCTCGTGTAAGACTCTAAGAAGATAGGATACTAAGGTTACCACAAACAACAATGATGCATGGGGAAACAGTCGACAGTTCGATCCACACGCAAGGGTAGGGTATCTAGCCCGAAATCAAACTGAGAGGCTTTCACTCATCATTGTGGGTATACCTTCAAGCGACCCCCATAATACGTGAAATGTCTACACCGAGATCAACAAAGCAGGGTGAGTAACTCTATCAATCTCAATGTGACCTCAGGTTTGACCCTTGTGTGAGAAGGGCTTCCCAGGAAAAAATGCTGCAAATAGAATTTAACACTCCCTATCACAAGATACTATTGTGTGTTTTGTGCTTCGGAGAGTGTGTCTCACTGCCTACTCCAAAGCTCTAGCCTAGCTAATGTTGGTGCAAAAGAGCCCTAGAAAAAGTTACTAGTTGAATTTTAAAAATTGTGCGATATTATTAAAGGTTGTTGTTACTCAAGAGGGAGACGAAAATGAAACTGGTGTTGTGTAAGACTTAGACCCAACAGTGCGTAAATAGAAATGAATGATACAAACTTTCATTCGATGAATTCTATCTACAACAGGGAGAAAGGAGGTTTTCTGGAGCAATGAAAACTATGATGTACAATTCTCGTTTCAAATGTAGTACCAAACAATCATGGACAACGTAAATTAACTATTCATTCTCTTTCAATGTTTTAACACCAATATTTGTTGAATGAATGCTCAACAGAAAAAGATTTTTTTTTTTTTTTTTTTTAAGAAAACAAAAATAGGGATGGAACTAGGAAAAGGTAAGCAACCAATGAAAATACAATACTCAATAAATGCCCAAATCAAATCTTTCAATGGAGATAAAAATAAAAATCGATAAGAAAAAGTTTCTTCAAATGTATATGGACAAAGAACTTTTCCAAGCAACAAGCAATCTAAAGAAATAATAATCCCAAATTTTAATTCGATCAAAGACTTTTGACCAAACAAGCACTCAGATCTCAGAATCCGATACTATACCCTCGTTGGTAAAAAGTCAAGAAGTAAACACTGGGAAAAATTGATTAAGAAGAGTTTTCAATCTCCGAAAACTAATCGACTGCAAGATTTGAAGTCAAGAAACAGTCAAACACTAGCAAAAGAAGTTCTTCCCAGATGAACAAACAAATCTAGGCATAAAAAAGAACAAGAGGATCTGATCCAAAAATTTTACAAATGGGTTCGCAGTCTAGTAGTGGAGTACAGTGCAAGAATGAGGCATTCTCGCAGTCTGGACACTGGCAGGGTGCAAGGAGGTCGCACTGGACTGAACAGTAGGGTGTGAGAAGGAATGATTCTCGCATGATATAAAGAGGTACAGTGCGAGAAGGGTTGTAAATTATGAAAATTTGGAAAAGGGACAAAATTTTTGAGTGAACTTCTAGGTCTAGAGAGTCTATAAGGGACTCCTACAGACTCAGAGACTGGTTGGCAATGAAATAGGTAGACCAAGAGAAAATGGCCAACAAAAGACAAAAAAAATAAGTTGTTTCCCCAGTGGAGTCGCCAATTTTGTTACAGGATAAATCGGTATATGCAGACACTAACAGATCTCCCTAGATCCACCTAGATCTAGAACAAAACAGGACATGATATATCTCTTTCCCTAAGTTGTAATCATCGAATCTACTATCAAAAAGGAATGAGTGGCATACCTTTATATCGCTTCCTTAGGTCTTTTTTGTTCCTACTTCGCTCCGGTGCTCTTGTGAGATTAGGTCCAAGAAAACACAAACCAACCGAAGTGAAGATAGTAAAGTACATTCAATTACAACCTATGCATATGATCAAGGATTTATGAGATAAAATAAGAGTGATTTTATGGGAAAGGGACATGCCACTATATTGTATTAAATGAAAGTAGAAGATACAACCATATCTCCTTGATGTTGCAAGCTTCCTTTCAGGGGTCCTTGGTTCCAACACATACACCTTCTCTACACTTGCATGAAGAAGATACAGTATGGATTGATGGACAAATGGAGGCCTCAAGCTTCAATTCAAACAGGGTTCCTCACACAATTCTTTCATCAATTCTCCATTCAATATTGCTTAACCTCTTCCTTGAGAAACCCTTCATTATATAGGAGAAGGAGAGATGGTTAAAGGGATGAGGATGATCCCACTAAATTTGAGAAGTCAGTAGGATGCCAACCATGCGAATGCCAACTCATTTTCTATAAGATCCTCTTCTAGAGCCTTCGTAACTTCCTCTTCCTTTTAAGCTTTAAACCAGGTTCGCACCCTACCTATAAAGCAGACTGTGAACACCTCGCATGCTAGGTATAGGGTTTCCTGTGAGAATCAAGATTCTCGCACCCTACAACATAGTCAGCCTGCAAACTCATCTTAAAAATATGTTTTGTGGAAGAAGACAACAGTCACTTTTCTCAGGCAATAGGTCCTTATGAGAGCTTGAACACATAGTTGTAGAGACACCACCAGAGTGACCAAAATAATGTGTAACCATGTTTGTATGGGCATCATCACTGAAGCATATGTCTGCGAAGAGACAGAAGTATGATAAGGATTATTCAAGTGAGAATATAGGTTTACCCCATGTGAAAGGGTTTCGTGAAGAGGGTAGTCCGAACTGTAAAACTGATTCCCCCCGTATGAAAGTCTTGGGGATATATGTGGATATACCATAGGAAAAGTGTTTGTAGGAACTGTCATGGCGGATGAAGGATACACAAACGAGGTGTAATAAGTAGGATAACCTCCCATTTGATTATTGGCTCCTGAGAAAACATAACTAGGAATGGATCTGTAAGAGGGGAGGTTCCAACTTCCTACAGTGAGAGTTGGCTGAGGGATAAAAATCTTCTCAAATGAATACGCATATAGTGGAGCTATTGTGCCCCCAGATGTAAGTATATCCATATTAAGAGGGAAATGATTAGAGACCCAAGGCATGGAATGAGTTTAATATTTATGCATACCATTATGAAAAGCGGACGGATTCGTCCCCATGAAATGAGTGAACGTCATGGGGGGGGTAGTGGTAAAGGAGGGAACTACAGGAACTCCACTATCCATGATAATGACAACTCAAATCACAGTATAAAATCTCAAAGGTATACTAATACTCAAAGAGCATACCAAAAATAATCAAATGACAAGTATGCACACAAACACGATAAAGTGGTTGAAAGGGACCTCCCTCTCTAAAGTAGGTATGCCTCACCCAATAGGGGCCTGAGACTCACTGTTAAAGATAAGAGGTATCAGAATCAGTTATAAGGGCCCTCGTGGGCTTAGCAACTAGTCGGTCAGATCCCCCTGGAGAGGTAATCCTCCATAAAGGATGTGTGTTGTCTGACCCTTATCTAACCCAGGGTACCTGCAGAATAACCCCTGCAATTAACATATGTCGTACCTAAGTCAAGAAACTAATCAACGATCGTATAATTGAAGCACAAGTGGGAAGTCATAACTCAAGTCCACCGTATGGGGAGGGTAGCAAAGCCCAAAACCTTGAAATCACCACCTCTCATGGAGGTAAGGGCACTAGAAAGATCCCTAGATACAAATAGATCCCCAGAAACATATTTGACGCTAAGAAGGTATCGGGGGGATTTCCCTTCAACCAACCTTGTGCTTAACTCCGGTGTAAGCGGAGCCTCCTGATATTATCGATTATAAAATGGATTTCTCCACTCCCTTAGTCAGACACATATGTTGATTTAATAGCATTGGAGAAGTTTACTCACAAAATCCTATTCCAAGGCACTAAATCCCAAGATATTTTGCGCACCCTAGAAAATAAAATCGTTACTAATGAATTTTAAATTATAGCATTAATTTTAATGGGCTTGCTTACTCAAAAGGTACGGTCGTGAAACTAGTGATGTTATGACTCATCAAGTAAAATAAATGAATATGAATACAATGCAAAGTCTGAACTTCAATTTCCAATAAATGATATGCTTCTTAAAAAGAAATTTTCAATTCAATTATGCAATTCTAAATAAAAATGCAATCTTTCTTTACATGCACTAAGATAAATGAAAAAGACTCAACAGATCAAAATTCCAATCAATGTAAAATGCCTAATATTTTTGTATTTTCAGTATAAGAAAAATGAAAATGCAAGGACTGAACAACAACTTAATATAAAGACTCTATTGTGTATAGATAAAGACCGCCCAAGTAGGATATCAAGGAGAAAAACACCTAGCCCAAGGTGCAAGGACAATCAAAATGAAAATATGATGAGAAAGGCATCGCCCAAAAATTCAACCAAAGATAGGTTTCATGTCATTCCACAAACACTTAACAGTCACTATAGAGACCCAAGAAGAATCAACAATCATCAAAACCTACCTAGCAACCACCAAACCCAACAAACAAGAAACAAAGGTTGATGTACGAGACTATCCAAGGGAAAAGTGTGTATGTACGCAGCTTGCAGAAGGAAAACACGTGTATGTACACGATTGTCAAGCAAAAACCCACGTATATGTGTCAAAACACAGCTAGTCTAAGGAGAAGGCTGAAAGACTCAGACCCAGAGTGAACAAAGGCTATCAAGTAATCACATGACAAGAAATTCAATATGAACGAGAGAAATCCAAGGAGAAAAAACACTCCAAACCCCGAAAAAGAAGATGCATTCCCTAGTATGGTCATCAATTATGTTGCGAGGAAAATCTCTCTAATGATAGGGGTAAACCAAAACAGAGGAAAATGACTACAGAAATCAACTCTAATCTCAAGTATGCTATATAAGAAAATATTCTAACAAGGCAAGATAAGAGGCCTACCTCATCCAAGCATTCAATGAAGTCAACCGTTGAGCACTTGACCCAAAGAAATATACCTGCAACTAGTCCTCAACAACAAAGTAACACAAGAATATGGTGATAATATATGATGTTAGCACATTCAATAGCATAATCCATCAACATCCATAACAAATACACCCATGGAATAATAATTCAAATATTTTCAAGATATTAATTGGACAAGAAAATAGTACTTTTATTGATATATAATCAACAGAAGTGAATGGGTTATAGACTTCCATGTCGGAACGGTCCGGAACCGAGAAACTAAGTTCCTTCCAGTTGGGCCTCCACCACTTCAATCCTCCACCAAAGGCAAACTCATATAAGAGAGACAATGAAGTTCTCAATCAGTAAGGGAAGAGCTTGGGGGTTGAACAATGTGTTTAGACTTAAAGGACAAATGGATGAAGACTCTATTTGAAGTGAATAATTTCTCCAGAGTAACTTTTCTCTCAAAGTTGAATCATTTCTCCTCTTTTCCATAGCTCGGATTTGGCCGATTTATAGCCTTCAAATGGAACTGAAGAGTCGAGTCAAAATGTTTCCATTATATGGAAGGCCAAGGATCATTGATCTCGTGATGTGACATGGAAACCCGACACCATTTTTCAATTTTGGGCACATTTCCTGATGTATGCGGGTTATAGTGGTGCAACCTATGTATATGCATGTTGTATAGTAGGAAAGGTGCATATATGTGGAAAAATTAATATTTTAGCTCTGGGATTTGCAAAAAAAGGACTTCAAGTCTACATAGGGAAATGGAAAAAGACCTTCTATGCAATATTTCATGGGCTGAGGAAAATCTTTCTATAACACTTTGCATTTCTATTTACCTTTCATTCACTTCCTTTGCTAGTGCGCCATATTGTCTCTTATTCCATACTAACTGTGATCCATGTGCATTGCATCTTTGACATCAATGAAAACATATGATCTTCCTCTACTTTTGCACCATATTGTCCTATGCGCCATACTGACTATGCGCCAAGTACATTACATATTTGACATCAATGACAACATATGCTCAACAAAGGAAACTTCTTCTAGGTGTTCAACACTATAAGAACCTATTCTATAGATAATTTCCTATTGTTTATAACTTTCGATGTATCGTTCTAGTGTGCTAAGACCATAATGGATTTTCTTCCGTAACCCATAATTTTTTATCTCATTTTTTTCAAAAATAGGCCACCTACATCCTCCCCCCCCC
>JASDQU010735282.1:447022-460047 GCA_032191745.1 Picea mariana
TCTAGATTCCACAAGGGGAGGAGTTTCGTCTAATGTGCCCCTTTTGAAGAATCTCTTGTATGTGATGCCTGATTACGTCATTTTCCATCAACAAGCGATGATAGACCGGTCTAGTAGACAGAGGTGCACCGAGGGTCAAATCAATTGGATGCTTGACTTAGCAGTGCGTCAGTACCCCAGTGGGTGAGGAGAAGATGTATCCATATTCTTCCATGATCTTTTCCACTTGCTTCTATTGCAAAGAGAGACTTCGTGTAGAGGCCAAGGATGTGGCAGTGACCCTTTTCTTACTTTGAGCATGGATCACAAAGAAGACGAACTTCCCGGTCTGCGAAATGACCTTGTTGCATTTCTTAGTAGAGATTAAAGAAATAGATGTAGGCGGTGCTACCTCTGGTATCCTGTACAATTTTCTACCCAAAGTAATAATAACGTTGCAGGGTCTAGACTCATACACAACATAACGCGTCCACAAATATGGTTGTCCTAAAAGAACATCACAAACTTCAAGGGGAGAAATATCACACAATACCTCATCTTTGAAAGGCTTGATGTCGTAGGGAAGAAAATATTGTTGGCTAACATGGAGATCTCTTCATTGGCGAAGCCAACCAATGGTGTAGGGTTGTGGGTATAGTGTCGTCAGTAGGTCTATCAAGTTGACGATCTCTACTGAAATCAGGTTCTTCAGACTGTCACTATCGATAATGAAATGAATATGATCCCCCTTTACCCACATATGTGAGTGAAAGAGGCATTCCCCTTCCTCTGGTTCTTCTGGTTCGCTTGGTCGGACATTGGTGGTAGTGACAGTGGCATTGGGTTCAACATCGATAATCTTCTTCTCTCCTTCAGAATTTGATTCGGAATCAGAATCGACCTCTGACTTGGAAGCCTTCAGCTCAACCACAAGTGACTTATTGGAGTGATATTCTTCAGTGTTGTGCCAAGGGATGTTATGGTACTCACACCATTTTCCTGTGTCCTTCATCTTCTCATTGCCCTTCTTGTGTTGCATCTTAAACTGGTTGTCCTGAGAGTGGCCATCTTTGATCTGTCCCTTGTTGTGTGTGTTGGGGCCACCTTTGCCCTACCTCGGCTGTGAGGAGTTTGCAAATCCAAACTCTCGTCTCTTCTGCTTAAATATCTGCTCGAACTTGACAACGTATCTATAAGCCGTACCCAATGAGATAATGTCCAGAAACTCCATTTTTGTTTGAATGTATCTATGCAAACAACTGTGGTATTTGAGCACCAGATGTCACTCAGAGTCTTTGATACCCAATTTGGTGTGTAGGGTATGGAAAATATTGGTGAAACCTGGTACTGTCTTCTCCCTTTCTTGACGCAGGGTAGTCCATCTGGTGTACTGGTCCTCGTATCTTCCAACATGGTAGTTTTGTTCTTTAATGGCATCCCAGAAGGAATCCCATGTAGGGGAAACCACAAATATTGCAGATTCCTTTATGGCCCTTTGCTCAGAGTAAGTGTCCCACTAGTCCTTAACATGGGGGACGACCTTGAGGAGTGCAAAATTAATCTTTTTTCTATTGAAAAAATTGTGGACCGAAAAATACCCTTCGAGCATATTCAACCATTTATCTACAACTTCCACATCTATCAGTCCTTCAAATAATGGAATATCAAATTTTAACTATACCTTGAAGGGGGTTGCATGGCCGCTTGATGAAGATGCTTCTCCTATGGGTAGTCATTGAAGGACCTATGCAAATTTGTCCATCATTTTGTTCCTTTGTCTCACAAGGGCTTCCTCGAGCAACATTTTAAAAGGATCTCCTGCTCCATGATATTTATTTTCGTCTCCCATGGGTTTTTGTTAACCTCGGCACTGCCGATATTGCAACGACTCGATTGGTTCGAGTCCCAACTTCTTGTACCCAGATCTTGTCGAGGACATGCACGAAGAAAAATAAATGAAGAGAAGACCACTATGATACCACTGATCTGAATTTAGGAGCGGAACAAACTGATTAACAGACTGAATACAATAAACACAGAGATATGAATAACAACATAGATATCCAGTGAACAATATATTCTATTGAATAAATGAAATAGGCTGAAATTGTAAAACAGTAGAACTGAACACTTGCTCGAATGGTGGTAGTTATCTCTGAGAAGAGATGTGGCTACTATGTGCATCCATCTGAGCATAATGATTACAATGAGGCTCCAAATGCCTTTTTGATATTACTCTTTAATGCTAAAACCCTAGACATCCAAAAACCTAACCCTAGGAGGTGAAACGCCAAAACTCAAGTGGGCCCCTATGGGTAAGTTGGTACCTCAACTTCTTGGGGTCGTAACTTTTGCATACGACCTCCATTTTAGGCACGTGATAGCATATTGGAAAGGTATTTCAAAGAACTACACATTACGCCGTCAAGTTGTGACTTTGTCTACAGTTTGACTGTGGTGAGAGAAAAAAACATTGTTTAGAGCTCTAAAATGGCCCTGGAAGTACAACAATATTTGATAACATGAAAACATACAAAATAAGCTAGTTGGATTAGGTGAGAGGCCACCAGTATCCACGTGGAAGATGTGTAGGGCTTCAAACAGCCCCAGAAGTGCAGAACCCACAATTACAAAGAAGTAGAGTAGAACGTGTTGAAGTAAACTGACAAGAGGAGACAGTTGGAATAGGTGGGTGACCACCAATATCCACATGGATCAACAAGGCCCACAAAGAATCAATCTCACATACTTTCATTGATTGTGTCTATGCATTTTTTTAGGTTTCTATGGTGTGAGTTTTTATAGTTGGTATATTTTGGATTAACCACAGTAGAGTTGATTTTTGTCTTTAATGTGAAAGATACCAACTTTGTGTTTATGAATTTCATGTATTGAAGATCATACAGGAAAATCTCAAGCCAAATGTTATTTGGAACAAACACAGTCTAGAGGATTTCCTAAAGGATTGGGTGACAGATAAGTAGTGCAAAATTTTGTAGGCCTACCTATTATTATAGTAAACATCTGGTGGGATCGAAATTCATGCATCTTCATGAAAAAATATATTCCTCTAGAAATAACTGTAAAAATCACTTTAAACATGGTCAAAGAATTTGAAATGGACAAAAAATATATAAATCCTAGAATATTGTCTATGTTAGCGATTAATTATGAAATCCCTTGGGGATTCTTTGACGGGGCTTTTCAAGGTCACCCCCCAGTTTGCGGGGTGGGTGTTGTAATGTACCCAACCTCTAGTTGAGCAACATTACGTGTGGAATACAGATTAAAACATAATGTTTTTCGCTCATAAGATTGTGTGTGATCTGTAGCTTACCAACTACATATCACACACAATTTAACCATTTGATTTATACCATATTTTTAAATGCATCTAACAACCTATATTAAAACATGAATGCAACTACTCAAGCAAAAAAAAACACACATCATTCATATAAACCATTTACACATCAAAATATCATAATAAACACAACAGAGAACTTATATTTTAATAGCTAACCAACTGACTACATATGAAGGATGAACCTCCCATTCATAAGAATTATTGTTAATTTTCTCTCAACAACAAGCCACCCCCGAGCTAAGGCTATGATTCAACAAGGAGAACCATCCCTCTAGCTATCCACTCTCCACACACAGCAGCCCCAAAAACCCAGGTTCCTCTGCATCTGATTGATAAAGAATCCTCCTAGCTACTCTAATAGTGCTCACAACAACCCTCACAAGGCTCTTGAGTCATTTTCTCAACAACAAAAAAATGCTTCATGGTCTTATAACCTGATTTACAGGAACAAAAACCTCTTTCTCAACATAAAACGCAATCCAACAATGGTTTCCTTCAATACCAACATGGCTAGTGCTCTTCACAACACTCATATCCTCTCTTGTTGTCCAAAATCTACAAGTAAAAACTGCTCTCTATGCAAAAACGTGACTATCTAAAAACTGCCCCTTGGCCATATAAATTTCATCACTTTGCTTGCTTGTTTGACTTGACTTACACTCTTCCCCAAGCTCATTTTACTCATGCCCATGCTCTCCAATAAATATGGGACGTGACTCTTCACACCCACCCTCTTACATGAGTTTAATGGTTGGCTTTAGGAACACTCAACAACAAACAAAACGTTTACACAATAATAATAATAATAGCTCGGGAATGTGGGTTGGATTAATACCCATGAATAATTCCCCCTTGGACCCCTCTCTCTTCTGGAATCATAGCCCCCCATCATTTTCATCCCTCTCGTATCAAAACCTACGATTACTATTTTTATTAATTATTTCAATGCACATAATATACCATCTGGCCTTTGGCAATATAAAACCAATACGAGCTCTTTGCCCCACACATCAACTGACCATCTGTAACGGCCCCCTCCATTACGACCTCAAGCGACAATACAATAGGAAAATTTATGTTTTGTTGCATTAGGGAATAACATCACAAATTAATAATGGCATTATTGACAAGAGTGCAATAAATAAAAACCACATTAACTCAACAACAAAAATTACGATGCAAAGCCGACACATCACCGTCGTGAATGATGAACACAGTCGACGCAATATCACAATAATGGTAGCTCGTAATTAGTGTGTTTATACAATTAATCATGACGCGCAAGTATTCTAACTATTTTCATAACCATCCTTCATCATAATAAATTTTCAATGAGCGCTAGAATACTAATATCAAGTCCATCAAGCCTAACCTCAACTAATCAAGGCACCCAAGAAATATAATTTAATTTGAGGCACAAACCCCCAACGCACATGCCATCATCCATAATAAAATTTTCGTCTCAGGCAAGGGACTAATATCTAAACCATACGGTACATTATAAATCAATGCGCGCATAGAGTCCACATCCCCGACTAGCCATACATCATACCAATGAACTGCACGCGAGCATTCTACTTAGATCCATCCTTTACACCTCAATGATTTGAGGCGCCCGAAAATTCACTTAAAAAAAATTCACAAGGTGCAAGAGAGTACCGTTTGAGAATCAATCATACCTTGATAATAATGAAGACTCATTAATAACCCAATGCTAATTAATCTCATCATCCAGTACGTATGGCGCAAGGGAAACTAAACCATAATTCAACATACATCATGATAAACTTAGGCGCAAAAGTGTCAACCATTTAAATCAATGCGAGCATTCAATATAATAACCAGATCACTCATTGATACTGCAAAATCAATGTGCAAGAGNTCCATCTCCTAATTGAAGTTGTCGCGCCACGATTAAATGATTACCTTACTCCGTCCATATCCTGCTTGATAATTGTTGAGACCTCACCGGTACCTCCCAGCCAATGCTAGGGGTACTCTTCTTCCCCCTGAGCCCCCCGAGCCGCAAAGGGGCCACGCACACAAAACCCAAAAAGATATAGCACCCAACTCACCTCATAAGGTCGAGCTACCACTCCCTATCGAGCTGGGCATCCCAACTCCCACAAGAAAAATTAAGTCAAGAAAAATATCAGTAGTGTAACCTTATGCCTACCAGTAATCCTATACTCCTCCTCTGCCATTCCTTTTATAGAGTTTTCTTTGTGATTAGTTTCCAAAACCCTCATTATATTCTTTTTATTAAATTTATTTAGGATAAACCTCCCCTGTACACGTCACCCGATCCCTTAGTTGCACCAGAAAATCGATTTACTAATTAATTAAATTTTCCTATTTCCCTCCCCCACCTAAAAGAGTTCCTAAAAACGCTCCTCGGTGTCCCTTTATTCCCTTAAATTTCTTAAATGACTAGTGCCTTTCTTAAAATCTAGTTGAGTTCATAATTAGAAGGTTCCAAAGACTAGTGTTAGGACCCAAAAATGTCCCTTTTTCACTACATCGTTTTCCCATTCAACCTTCTTATTCCTAAGCTAAATGACTATTATAATGAGTACTAAGACCCTTTTTCCCAAGGTATGAACTATTCATATCACTTTTATATTTTCATTTACTTAGCATGTTTGATTGGTAATGTTCACATATCTTACCCATGAAATGATTTAACTAATGATCAAAATGCTTAGAACAGCCCACTTCGAGAAACTTGCTACTGTTACAGCTATGCGCCAATATTAGAAGTTGTTACATGACTGCTGCAATAGATGCCACCAATCCTGGAAGTTGTTACACGACTACTGCAACAGAAGCCCATCAATCCTGGAAGTTGTTAGAACAGATGCCACCAGTCCTGTTGTTATACGACTGCTACAACACCTGCTGATTAGATATGCTAGCTCACGATGTTGATCAAAGAGAGTTCTATATTTTGTATTAATTATAACAAACGAACAGCTTGAGAATCGGGGATTCTCATGACTGTTCTGTTTATGTTCTATTGAATGAATCTGACTTTAAATAGTAGAGCTTTTGTAATGAAAAGGAGTTTTTTTTACTAGAGAAAGAAAAGTAACGCTTATTGTACACAGACATTTTTGGCAATTGAATGAAAGAGTGTATTGAATTCCTTTAGCAGACTGTAACCTATTTCTTTGAGCGGATTCGGTGAGAAGGAAAGGGCCCACCTTCCTCACCGATTCCCCTCTGTTTTGAATTCTAGATTAGCTATTTTAAATACGAATGATTTAACTGTTATACATTTCTAGAATACAATTGTTATTACAGTTTAGTTCCTTCTTGTTAGATGCGCATAAACTTGTCTCATGAGAATTAGAAGTTGATTGCTGAACATTGTTGGAGAACTGCTTTCCCTTTTTCTACATTAGGTTAAAATCTTGTTTCCGAGAAATAAAAGTGTGAAGTACCTTCTTGCAATAAGTAGATTTCCTTTCTGCAAATAGTATAGAACTTTTTCCTGCAAAAGTAAATTAGAAAGTTAGATTAGAGTAGGCAATCTAGGGTTCTTATACATTCATCAGTTTAGATTGCAATTATGATTTCAAATCTGTAGAACTCCAACTGTATCAGCAGAACTGTGTTAGTGATAATGTTTGTTTCCCTACTACAATTAGATTAGAGATGCTTTCATAAGCTAGCATATACTGTGTACAATTATCTTGAAATAACAGACTTCCCTGGGTTGACAATTTATATTGAACACTTTGATTTTCTATTCAATTAGATAATTAAAGTGCCCAACAACTAGATTCCCTACTATGTTAGACATTCCCCTTTTCCTTAAGTTTCCCCTTTTCTTCTTAGTTCAGATTTAGCAAGTTTAGATATAAACAACAATTTACCTTTTTAATAATTTAATCCTTCATTAAAATTTTACTTTAATTATTAATGTTGGAATTTTCTTTACCCCCCTTCTTGTTATATGTCCATTTAGTTTTTTTTTCACATGTTCTACTTAGACCTAGGTTTTAAATTCACTAGGCTTGGCGACATTTTTTAAGGGAAAAACTTAGTTATTAAACTTTACTCATACCATCATTCATTTTAAGGCCGACCAGGTCCTATGGAGGAATAGTTTTCTAGGTACTATGTTTATTAACTTACCATAGTTAAAAATCGTGATGCGCCCTTCAAGACACACTACAAGCTCCAAGGGTGTCACTCGCTTGCATTCATGTTTTATTCGCGCGACGTGCCCTTCAAGATGCACTACGTGCTCCAAGGATGCCACTCTCCTTTTGATTGATTTCGGTAGACATCAAACCCCTGGAGTCAATACTCTGTCAGGTGAACTTGTGGGAGACTAAGGGCCTCTAAGGAATAAGGACCCTGCCTTATTGCGTGCCCCTTAGAATCATCGTGAGAAACTGTCACAATCTTCCCTCACGACATTGTGGATCTCTAGAACTAGGTAATCGTTAACCTATAGCTCGAGCCATGGCGGGAGTGCTAGTAGGTTGTGGCAGGGATGCTACCACACCTCTCCCTCAATATCTCCAGTTGTCATGTGTGACCCCTTTACTCCTAATGTGAGTCTAGTTAACAAGCTATCGTTAGACTGCATCCATCAACAAAGTGCGTCAACGATAATAATCAACATCATAATATCTAGTCATATGCCACATATGTAATATCAAAACATTCAAACCATAACCGTCCGCTCCTTGACTCGATCCAGAGTCCAAGGAGATCCATCGATGCCATCAGCATCCTCAAACGTACAGAGTCTTGCACACTCAGGAAAACCATTCAATAGCACATGTCGATATAAATATCATAAATAACATATCATCAAATCCACAAACCATGGGTGATTTTAAGAACCCCCCTAAATTTATATGTATAATAAATGGGTGAATCCCCATGATACATAGGAAAAATTGAAGTATATTTTATCAATAATACAATATGTATATATACATTTTTGGTGAATCTTTTAGTCAATTATATAATCTTGTAAAATCTTTGTGAATCTTTCACTGAATTATAAAATCTTGTAAAATCTTGGCAAAACTTTCACTGAATTATAAAACTTTGTAAAGTCTTGGTGAATTTTTTGGTAAAGTATGGTATCATTGAGAAAATAAAAAGAGGTGTTTTCGTAGCCTCACCTGAAGCACCTGAACACTTATAAATGATTCTAAGGTAAACAAGATAAAGCTAATAAGATAGAAAATATGTCAAGCAAACAAAAAACAAATATAATGAAATTATCCACTCAAAATAAACTTCAATTCATTAAATAGAGGTCTGGAAAATGATTACAAACTTCAAAGAAATGTCATCATGTTTACCCCAACTAAAAGGTGATAAAAAAAAATTGGTAAGCTTCTCTATGGTCATGGATATTCTAGAAATTTCCTTGTTCATGACATTTTGATATCTCCTTGGTTTCAGGATTAAAATGCTTAGAAATTAGCTTCATATATATATATATATATATATAAAGGGTTGCGATCGTTTATAAATTGTGACTCCATGTCATTGGTTTAGAAGCTTAAATTTATTGGGTATGCTACACCATCTCTTGTTTTTTTGTGTAGTTTCCTAGTCAAATATATAAAAAATAGTTCCAAGTTAACCTGCATCATGCAAATGATTTGTTGAGTGTTTCTTCTTGCTTTTGATTTTAATAATTCACAATATATGAATAATACAGGGAAAATTTTATGTCATGATTATGGGCATGGAGTGGTGGACTACAAACTTCCTTTTAAGGGAAAATTTAGGGGCACTTTGGCTGCTGGAACAGGCCTAGGGCTAGGTAGAGAGGGACAGGACCACGGGGTCACTGGAGGCAATCAGGCAAGATATTCTGGTAGGGTCAGCAGGTGAAAAATGTCTCCCCCGGTGGGTCCTTCTTTGGTGGACAGAGACCCGACACTCACTAAGGTTCAAAAATCGTCTCTATAGGCTTGTCCAAGAACTCATCTGACGTTAGGTAAGAAACAGTTCTCTTTGCCTCTGCCTGCTTCTTCTATTTTTGATTTGGCACTTCCTTCGGGCACTCTAGGAATAGACTTATGTCCTTCATTAGGTCTTCCTTCTCCCCTTTTGCTTCCCCGACTTGTGTCGGTCTTTTGCTCCCTCGCCCTAGGGCTCTTTTTCCTTCTCCGATTAGCACACCAGTGGTTACTTCTGGTCAAGTGTCAAGTGTTTAATGTTCTTTCACGGACCCCTCGGTATCGGCGACCCTAGCAAATTTTTTCCTTGGGGGTTCTTCTTCCACCTCTGTATCCTTACCTTTGGAGATTGACTCTTCCCTACCCTCCCCTCTTAGTCATCTTGGTGGGACTTTCTCTCTCTCTTCTTTTCAGTCCTCCTCCAGTTCATAGTCTCCTGAGGATTACAGTATCTGTTATACCCTATGCAGTAGGGCTATATTCTCTGAAACTCTGAGTGGTTGCATTGTAGAAGTTCCCTTTGGGGAAGGCTTGGGGTCTCTTACTCGGGCTTTGTCTTCCTCGCGGGGACGGGGCAGATGCTCACACTTTCTTCTGGCTCAAGACCGAGCCAAACTCGATGTGGCTTCGGGCAGGTAATCCTCCATTGAATGGGAACTTAGAGAAAAGAAACCCCATGAGATGGTTACCTCATGAAAATTCTTTCCCTCAACTGCAGGGGTTTGGCGAGCCCGGCTAAAAAATCGTCTCTGAAAAGACTTGTTTCTATAAACAACCCGGACATAATCTTTCTCCAGGAAACCATGGGAGTCAGTGAGGTATTGGTACGTTCTTTGGAATCACTTCTTCCTGGTTGGTCATTTTTGGCGGTTGATGCCAAAGGATTCTTTGGGGGTCTTTCCACAGGATGGAGACTGAAGAGCGACATATGTGATAGTGTTTGGGGCTTTGACTTGGGGATTGGTCTCATTTTATTCTCTGAGGAGCTAGGGCATGCCTTGGTGCTCATTAATATTTACGATCCCTATGCTGAGCGGAAATGATACTGGGATTCTCTGGCCTTATTCCCTTGGCTTTCTCAGGTAGGGGTTATTATGGGAGGGGACCTAAATTTTCCTTAGGAGTGGCTTAGGTTTGGGGCCCCCGTTTGACTCTGGATCCCTTGGCTGATTATTTCACGCATTATCTCGATACATTGGGATTGTTGGATCTATTTCTGGTTAAACTACAGCCAACTTGGAGGAATTTGAGGACTGGTGATGCTAGAGTTTCAAAATGTTTGGATCACTTTCTACTGATGGATGACCTAGTGGACTCCTTGGGCCTTGCTCGTCAATGGGTCGCTAGCGGTGGAGAATCATATCACAACCTGATTGTTTTGGAATTAAGGGGCAGCACCCGACGCACACCCAGCCCCTTCAAATTCTTAGAAGGTTGGCTAAAGGATATTGAGTATCAAACCTTATTTCACAACATGTGGGTTCCCATTGGACCTCTACACAACTCGCATGCAGCAATTATTTTTATGGAAAATCTAAAGAAAGTTAAACAGGATATCATCTCATGGATGCATGAGAAAAGAGTAAAAGAAGAATAGGAGCTTCTCTCTCTTGAAAAAATATCTTGGACTGGTAGGCTGACCCTGATATTGGCTTCAGCTCCAGGGAAGCTAGGGAAGAACTTGCTCAAGTGGAACTTCGGTGGAGAATTATTTTCGCTGACAAGGAAGCTTTCTGGAGACTAAAAAGTTGGGCTATTTGGCTCGCTTGTGGGGATGAGAACACAAAATTATTCCATACTTTTCCCAAAGGCAGGAAATTGAATAATACCATTTGGGGTCTCACTCAGAGGAACGATTAACTGGTCAACACCTTCGAAGGGCTCTCAACCTTGGGGATCTCTCATTTTAAAGAACTGTTCAACGCTTAGTTGGGCTCCTCAATTGGGGAAATTGTGAAAGCAGCCAGATTCTTCCCACGTTTTGTGGAGGAAGAGAAGAGGGACTCACTAATGGCTCTAGTCACTAAACAATAATTACTAGCTGTCATGAAATCCTTCCAGAAAGGGAAGAGTCCAGGTCCAGACAGATGGCCGATTGAATTCTTTCTGGGTTTCTTTGATTTTTTGGGGAACGATATTCTAAAAGTAGTGGAGGAATCTCGAAAAAATGGGCGTATTCACGAACCTTTAAACGCCACCTTTATTGCTCTAATCCCAAAGTCTGATAATCCAGATACTTTTGATGATTTTTGTCCGATCTCTCTATGCAACTGCATCTACAAAATCATTTCAAAAGTCATCAGCCTCTATTTAAAAGATACTCTTTCACGACATATCTCGGGGCAATAGTCTGGGTTTATAAAAGGTAGACAGATCCATGAAGCAATCGAAGTGGCACAGGAAGGCATACACATCCTGAAAATTAAAAATCTCAAAGGTGCAGCGATAAAAATTGATCTCTCAAAGGCTTTCGACAGGGTAAACTGGCTTTATATTCGCATGTTGTTAATTCATCTTGGATTTGGAGTAGCCTTTACAAATTGGATTATGTCTTGTTTATCCTCAGTATCCTTCTCTCTCTTGATCAATGGCTTAGCCACCCCTTTTTTCAAGGCGGAAAGAGGGCTTAGATAGGGTTTTCCCCTTTCTCCACTTCTCTTTTTGCTAGTCGTGGAGTGTCTTAGTCGTTACCTGAATGAAGCCAAATCTGTAGGAAGCTTCAAAGGCATAAAAATCTCTCAGGGATTATACATATCACACTTACTCTTCATGGATGACATTTTAATCTTCTATGATGGCTCAAGATAGGATATTAGAAAACTGTGTGATGGTCTATTACTCTTCAAACAAGCCACTGGCATGGAAATCAACGAACAAAAGTCAAGTATCACTTTCTCTTCGTTGGATGAAGAGGAAACACTTTATTTTGTGGAGATACTTCCCTTTCAAGTCCTTGATATTTATGAAGGGTTGAAATACCTCGGGTTTCTATTAAAACCAGATGAATATAGGAAGATCGATTGGTGGTGGCTTATAGAAAAATTGGAGAAACAGCTTAAATGTTGGATCCATCGATGGTTCTCAAGAGATGGGTGGCTAGTACTGGTAAAGTCAGTATTAGAATCCATTCCGGTCTACTGTATGTATTTAGCCTAGATTCCCAAAGGAAATTTGGATAAATTGAGGAAATTACACTTCACATATCTTTGGCAGGGCAATAAGGACAAAAACGTTTTACCCTGGATACGATGGAATCGGATTGCAAATCCAAAGGCCCTTGGTGAATGGGGCCTGAAGAATATTTTCTTCTTCTCTACAGCTCTCGCAAAAAAATTCTCCTAGCTGTTGATAAATACTTCTAATCTATGGACCCAGGTAATCCACCAGAAGTATATTACTCTACTTTCAATTTTAGATTGGGTTCAATCCTTAAACAATTCTTCAGCGGAGGCTTCTATTATATGGAAGGATTTGATTAAGGTTTTTGCTCTAGTGGGGACGGGTTTGGTGTGGAGAGTGGGTAATGGATGCTTGGTGCACCTAGGCCTAGATCCTTGGCCTGGGAGTTAGCTTGGACATATCCTTCCCGAGGGATTAAGGCAAAGATTGACTTTGGGAGGATTCTTCCATCTGGCACAGGTAGGCGATCCCCTCACTACAAATTTGTGGAATCAAGTATGGTTGGCAGGGCATAGGCTTGGACTCTTAGAGGATGACTTGCTTTTTTGGAACAGATACTT
>JASDQU010735283.1:3470-31864 GCA_032191745.1 Picea mariana
GTAGACGTGGTGGGGTTGGATAACGTCGCCTAGGGTGACGTGGACTTTCCTAGGTGTACCATGTGCCATCGCCTTAATCGGTGAAAGTTGTACTATGTAGCTCCAAAGGATAGAGGATTCATAAGTTCAGGAGTTGTGAGATTGGAAGGAAGCAAGCGTGAAAGCTTCCGGAACCCGAAGTTCTGAAGCCCCGAAGTTCTGAAGCTCCGAAGTTTCAAAGTCTTGGAACTTCGATGCCTAAAGTTCCATAGTGAGTGTTAGCCATTGGATGTTGAGTAGATGTGGATGGTTGATCTGCTCTACATCGCGAGTTCGTTAGTTCGGAACTCGGGAAGTTGTTGTGTAGTTATTTGAAACCTCCCGAAGCACGAAGTCCCAAAGAACTCGAAATTTGGGGCCAAGTATTAGACCAACGTCACAATCAAAGGGGCCTAGCGAGAGGAGATAGCACCTAGGAGATTCCTGATTTGAAAAATTAGAAATCGAGAGTATCAGGCTTGGCCCACAATAGAATACCCGATATGCGAAGCCGCAAAGCGCCTCTCTAGATAAGCGAGTGGTCATGACCCATGATCATATGGATTGGGGACTAAGAGAAAATGGGCCAATGCTCGAAGGATTGTTACAAATTTGAGCAGAGCTTGAAAAATTCTTGATATCTGAACGTTTTCTTAAATCATGTTGTTTTATGAATTCTGTGGGAATTTTTAAGGATTGATGGCCTGACAAATTCCAGTTGACTACACGTTGTGTTTGCAGAGTTCAATCAGTGTCAGGACCGCAATGAATTGACACAGAGTGCAGGAATGGAGGAAGCATAGAATGCTTCCAGTTCAGAGATTGAATAAAAATGAATGGATGTTCATTTGGGAGTTGAAGGATTGAACTCCAATGGACATGGAGAAGAGATATTTAAGGAAGGAAACATGATGAAAATCATTGAAAGATTGCAAAAATATGCCAAACTCACCAAGCAAATAACAGAAAGCTCATGAAAGCTAACGAACAACAGGGAGAATTCAACTTAAGTTTGATGAAGAGTTTGGAGAGAATATAAAAGAAGTTGGATAAGGAGAGTGACTCGAGCAAAACAGGGAGGCGTAAAACCCATGAGAAGAAAAGAAGATCAAGAAGCATTAACATGCATCATCGCCACTCCCCGAAGCATTTCAATAAGGAGGCACACAGTAGTTCAAGCCCATATCCTACCAGAAAACACATGAGATATGGATTGGATGAGCTGAAGGGAGAAATGAACAAGATTAAGCCTCCTACATTTGATGGAGAACACAAGAAGGAGGAAGATGCTGAAACATGGTTGCTTGGCATGAGGAAATATTTTCAACTATAGAATTATTCCTCTCATGTAGAAGGAAGAATTGCAATGTATCAACTAAAAGGAAAGGCATCCATGTGGTGGGATCATCTTGTGCAAGTGGAACACATTAGAGAGAAATATATCACTTGGAAAGAATTCAAGAAATATTTCGAGAGGAAATATTTGACTAAAATATATTATGACATAAAGATGAAAGAGTTCTTTGAACTCAAGCTGGGAAGCATGACCATTGATGAGTATGAACGAAGGTTTTTGGAATTATTGAAGTATGTTACGTTCATCAAGGATGAGACTGTCAAGATTCAAAGGTATCTGAGTGGACTGCCACCTTCCATTGGTGACAAGATCCAGTATGATGACCCTAAGACTATGGAAGAAACTATAAGAAGAGAAAAATGTTTATATGAAAATCAAGGAGAGAAGCCAACTTTCTGGAAGGCTTGGGAAGACAAGAATAAATTCAAGATGGACCAGAGGAATAAGGGAACTAAGACACCTTTTTTAAGAAACAATGCTCAGGGACAACCATCTTTTAGAGAGCCCAGGAAGGTTGAAGTGGGTGGGAAAATTCCAAGACCGCCACCTATGGAATGCTGGGTTTGTAAAGGGAACCATAGGTACAGAGATTTCCCCCATAGAAATGATAAAGTGAGAGATGTCCACAATGTACAACAGGTTGAAATAGTGGAGGACATGGGCAGTAGAATACCCAGGATATACACATCTCTGGACAACAAGCAAGATGAATATCAGTCACACATGATTGAAGTGGAAGGTATGATCAACAACCATGTGTTGGCCATTGGTTCTGGAAGAAAGAGAAGACTAAGGCATAAAATACAAAATGCGATCTGCGCAGAAGAAACAATGACTGATATTGGGTTGAAGTGAGCGGAAGAGAAGAAAAGACAGAGCAAAGTAAGATAAAGAAAGTTGTTGGACGAGGAGATTGAGGACAACAGATCATCAAGGAATATAGATCGTGGACAACTCAGCAAGAGGAAAAATCCACTAGTAGATGCTTTGGAGCACCTCATGGGAAAGAAGGAAAGATAGGCTGGCGAAGCCTTAAAAACGTGGGTCAAGTTGACCTAGGGTTTTAGACACCTAGGGTTTTTGTATCTAGGGTTTTAGACACTTAGGTTTCGGCCTAAGGCTGTCGGTGAGCTATTGTAATATATAAATAAAGGTCAAGAGGACCTGGGATGGGTGGTTGTTATCGTCGTTAGTTCGATGTTGTGATGATGAGTGATTGTTGTTACTACTGAGAGGGAAGTATTGTGCTTGGAGAGCATTCTGTATTGTAATATCTTCAGCTGGGTGCGAAGATCAACCCTGCAGCCGGGTGTGCAGGGAAGGGAGGAAGAGAGAAGAGAGAAAGAGAGAAGATCTGCTAGCTAAGAGCGCAGATAGAACTGTATGCTTTCACTTAACATATTATAAAGCATAGTTCTATGGACGTAGCCCTAGGGAGAGGGTGAAACACATATATATTGTGTCATGAGTGATTGATGTTGTGTTCTTTGTCTTCTGATTGCTCTGTTATTACATGATTGTGCTAGATCTAAGATATACTTTGTGAAGTAGGTTTAAGTTGGTAAATGATATCTAGATGATGTGTTGTTGTTGTATTGGATCCTCTTTACATTTTCTCTTGTTGTAGACATCTGTTGAGCCTCTAAATTGACATCCCCACTACCCTATGATACTCCTCATCTATACCTTTTTGGCTTACCTAAGCTTGGGTAAATGACAAAGAACACTACCATTAGTCGTTGATAAGGTCATAAGGTAAAGTATAATTAATTCATGCATTTTTGTGGTATTATTGAGCTAGGAGATTAAATGTTTCATGTACTAATGCTTCAATTTGCCATGTATATTCTTTGACCTCTAGATAAATCCAGCCTTCCTGTACCAACTCAACAATTTGGTACCAAGCACACCTTCTATGCAGATCTGGTACCGAATCTCCACTATCACGATCCGGTACCAATGGTTGTAGACTGTTGTGATCCGGTACCCCATTTGTGCATTGTTTGGATCCGGTACCATCTACCTATTATGATCCGGTACCAATTCAGGAAGCCGTCTGTACCAAGTTTAGCTCCAGATCATACCCAAGACAATTGTTGGATGATTATTGAACCATAAATGTTTTAGCAAGGCTATGTTAGGATAGTTTGTTGTTGCTTCATCCTCATGCACTTAGTGTCATGAGGATGAAGCTTAGAATATGTAACCGAATAATTAAATTTAACAATTGAGTGATTTGCAAACGATTTCACCTCCTTCTGTTTCATGACTAAGACTGTTTAAATAGTCATGGCAAGAATGGTGGAAGGAGAGAGTTAGCATAATACAGATGTGAAGCAATGTTATATATTGCAGAACATATTCTGGGTGAAGATTAATAGAAGGACGCCATTTATCTCTATGCCTTGATCGTCTATGATTGAATGTGAGCTGAGTTGTTAGCATAGTTTGATTCTATGTTTTGAGGTTTGAGTGAGAGTAATGTGTGAGTTGAAAACAAGTTTATTGTAGACTCTAGTCTCTGATCTGTTGAAGTGGCAAGGGCCCACTGCCCAACAAAGGTCAGCATCTTCATAGATTAGTATTATCATTTTCTTTCGATAGTGTGAATGTTAGATTAGCTAAAGCTTTAATTCCTTCAGATGATAGCAATACAATTTGGACTAGAATTTTAATTATATGATTGTTTAGAGAGCTTTACTCACTCTGTTTTGCATATGCTATGTTTTTATGAATTCAATTTTTAGACATGAATGTTGGTAGCAATAGTTAGACATATTTGAAGGAGAACTAGTGAATTTTACAACAACACATTGTGAACCACAACATACTCAGTATATTGACTATTGAACTACCCATGCTATGTCTTGATGATTGATGTGTGATTTCCTTTCAAAAGTGTGATTGCATAGTTAGTTCTCTGGGTCAGACAATAGAGTTGATCTGTCAAAAGAACTCCATCTCATACTTGCATGTGCCATAATGGAGTAGATAGCCTCTCTGTGAAAGACAACCAACGTGTATTTCCGTTTGCCAGTTTTTTTTGTTCCAAGAATACATAATCTAGAATAGTTCTATGCTCATGACATTAGAATTACCTTAATTACTAGTGTCTTGTAACTCTGTTGATTACGAATCCCAGATTGATAATTAATGAGTGCATTATACTAAACATATAAGTAGCACACCAACATCTATGTCCTGCAACCCCCTATAGCTACTTCAAGTGAGACTGCATCTTCTTCGTAGGTGTTTTTGAAAGGGCCAGTAGTTAGGGATTATTGGTGTGCCATTAGAGATGAACCTTGGGTCTTCCCCTCGACCAAGAAATGGTTCTGTTGCCAGGACCAGGATATTCTTGAGGGAATGTCAAGGTGGTTTCCATTGAAGACAAAGATTCAAAAGTGGATAGAAGAACAAAAAAAGGACTTCGCAGAATCCCATAACAAGAACCCTAAGCTTAGCACTGAGTATTGGTTGGGAAGGTATATCTTTACTGATATACACGATATTTTATTTGGAGGGATTCATAAGGAGCTATATGAGTGGTTAGCCAGGTTAGTAGATACCCAGTTTGAGATCAGATCTAGGCCACCTGTGGTTTGGACATTGGTGCTGATCAAGAAGGTCAAGAGAGTTGATAACGTTGTGTTAGGAGCAATAGGTCACTATTTTGATAGTACCATTGGAGGGTATATCACCGAGTTTTCTATTGATATAGTAGAGTCATATAGCCAAGAAAAAATATATTTTTGTAAGGGACCTAGAGGAAAATGTTTACAATTTCTAAAGTTGAAGATCAAGATGCTATTGCATGAGAAGAACATCTTGAAGATACAGTAGTGGGTTAGGATGAAAAAGGCTAATGTTCAAAAATTCAGACAGTGACAGTGACACATAGGTTGGACATATGCGCAGTGGAAGGACCTTCAAGGAAGTTCCTTTGGTGAACTTGTTTGAGCTAGATCATGAACCTCTTCTACAAGAAGAAGGGTTTTATAGTGGATAAGAGGACGAACTACTGAATGAGGAACATTCAGGGTCCATTGGGCCAAGAGAAGAAAATACTGAAGAACTTCATCGAGAAGAGCCAGAAACTTCAAGGACTGCATAGACTGTTTAATTAAGTTCTATTACACCCCATGTTGTTTCAACAACGTTAAGTAACTAGAGTAACCTAAGTTATCAAAACACTTAGAGCACTAGTACAAGTGGTTCAACGCACACTCAGTCAAGAAACCTAGGAAGATCTATGGAAGATCAGATAAGGTTACCCAGCTTTAGTGGAGATGGATCTAAAGATCCTGATCAACATTGATTTCTATGTGAAGTTGTATGGAGTATTAAGAATGTCACTGACGAAGCTTTTAAACGAGCTCAATTTAGTACTACCTTGAGAGATCATGCACTGAGTTGGTACATGAAACTTGCCCAAGGAACTACACATCTTAAACCGCTAAATCTGATCAAGAATGTGTTGGTTGCAGAATTCAAGAAACCCAAGTCAGAGTCACAATGCATTACATAGTTGAAAGAAATCAAGCAATGAGTAGATGAACCTATTTGGGAGTTTGATCAGAAGTTTAAAACCTTAATAGGCTAACTGAATTTTCAGATCCCATATGAGAAGAACAAGGAATGGTTCATTGCTTCCCTTCTACCACACATTAGATTCCCTCTAATTCAACAAAAGATCGCTTTGTAGGGTGAGGCACTGGAGATTTCCATGAATCTAGAATCAACCCCTATGGGAGAATCCAACTTAGGTATGAGTCAAATTTTAAGCCAGTTAACTAGCTTGTCCCTGCAGGTCGAAGATATGAAGAAGGACAAGGGAAAATATAAGAGAGAAGATATTTGGTGCATTAGATGCAAAATGGAAGGCCATGACAAAGATCATTGTCCCCTATTCCATGAGTACTTGGCATATGGAGCTTTGATCCTTTGAAGCAAGTTAGCCTACCTTGGTGCGAGGTATGTAAAAACAAGCATCACCCTGGTGAATGTTATTATATGAAAAAATATGTTCAAACACCCACAAATATGTATTGCACATTCTGTAAGTCAGTAGGGGATGATGATAGGGATTGTAGGGCCTATGGCCTCATGCATGAAAGATCAAGGGACATATACAAAATTCAAGGTGAAGTACAACAAGAAGGGAACACTGCACAGTATAATTCCCCAGGAAGAGGAAACTTCAACCCTCGTGGTGGATTTATAGGAAGAGGATGGGTAGGAGGTATGGGTTGAGGTAGAAGCCAGATCATTTGCTATAACTGTGCACAACTAGGACATTTGGAAAGGGAGTGTCAAAACCCTTGTACCACTTGCAGCTATTGCAACTCATTTGAACATGTCATAGAATATTGTCCTGTGTTGTTAGCCAAACTTCAGGAAAGACGAGGAGGAAACCATCAAGTACAACTAATCACAACAGAACCTCGCGGAGTGGATCCCAAATTCGTTTTTATCACTAGAGGAGGCGTTGCTACATGAGAAGATAGAATGACTCCAGGGAAGACTATAGAAAAATTAGGAGTCATAAAAGCTGGGGAGAAGACACAAGAGTTTGATCCAAATAAGGAGAAACACACATTTGAGGAAGAAATAAAATATGTTAGAAGAGATTAGGCTTCTTCATCAAAGGCTCGAACATAATTTAGAGAATGTGGCATGCCCCTGGCCTTTGATCAGTTTGCTTCACCCAGAGAAGGAAAAGAGGTAAGTAAGCTCATGGAATTTTTATGCACTTTTATTAATTTGATAAAGGATGAGAGCATTGTACAAGATCTAGAAAACTTGATCAAACAGTATGAGCTAGGAGAGATAGATCCTCTACTGAATAAAGTAGTACATCAACTATCCAAAAAGAGAAGGACAAACAAGGAACTACACCTTAACACTCAAATTGGAGAGTATGATATAGACTATGTGGTCCTCGACTTAGGGTTTGAGGTCATTGTCATGACAAAGAATACCTGGGCACTAAGGAGATAACCTAATTTGATCTATTCCTCCATTAGGCTTAGGATGGCCAATCAACAGGCTTTGAGCCCATTCAGAAGACCAAAACATGTCCTTTTGGACATCGATGGGGTCAGAACATTTGTGGACTTTGCGGTGATATAGATAGTCAATGAGAGCTTCCCTTACCCCGCATTGTTAGGAATTGATTGGGATTTAATAATTCTATTGTTGTTGACATTAAGAAAAAAATAATGACGTTTAAAGGAGATGGCCTTAGGGTCATCCCACCTCTGGACCCTGATGAAGGTCCTAGATACACATATCCCATCATAGAAGAGGACTGTGCATATGAGATAGAGAATATATACAAATTGAACGCAATATAGAAGGATTACATTAATCCTATAGCAGATGGAAACCTAAGCTGGCGAAGTGACAACTCATGTTCATTAGATTCAGAAGAAGCACTGGAGAACTGGTAGAACCAAATGTATGAAGTATCTACAATAAGATGTGCTAGATTAACTAGAGAAGTTCGCTGGATCAACACAACAGTAAGTAACTTTCCCACCTTTGATGGTCTAAACTATTTAGAATCTTTCTTGTTGGAATTCGAAGAAATTGTACCAGTATAACAAAGATTGTTGGCACTAGATGAGGCCTTGAAAGCAACTCTAGCAATATGGTGGGGGACACACAAAAACAACATTACAGACTGGATATAGTGCCACACTTTGATGATAGAGTGATTTTCATAATAAGTAGAAGGATGCAAATTTAGTTACATAGGTCGAAGTTGTCCGAAGGACCATGTGAGAAGTTGCGAGGAATCCTGGAGCACCGTTACTGATGTAGACCCCCTACCTCAGCAGGGTCCACTGACCTCCCGGTCTCTGGATCATTCTTCTTCTGAGATGAATTATCTCTTTGGGATCTTGCTAGAACCCTTTGAATAAATCCACAGGTCCCTCAGAAACCCCACCTATGCGAATGAGCACTAGGCATGAGCTTCACCCTCACACGACCACAATTGGCCTTGGCACAATCGCCTTTCGCAACTAGCAACTCGCGAGTTCATGGGTTGAAGACCCCTGACTCCTCTTTTCCAAAATCTCAATACCTGAGATGATGATATGGGTATAGCCCCTTCTTTGCTAGCACCTCTACCAGTGACCACCGATTAGGGCCTCGATCTAGCACTCCTCTCGCAGCTTCACGACTTCGCGACTTGAAGTATTGAGCCTTTTTTATCCTCTTTCACGAATCCACGAGACACGATAAGTCAACAGAAATTTTGACTCCTTCCTAGGTGACGAGTGTCCACCTGTCAACCACGCAGTCCCCACCTGATAAACGTGACATGTGTTCACCTGAGCCCTCGACACTTAGCACTTCGCAATTCTAGCGATCAGGGTGCAACCCCTTCATCCTCCGAAACCCTGATATATGAGGTAGCGAGACACCAAATCTCATGGCTCTCCTTCCTCCACGATCAATGGTTTAGGTCAAATCGTGACTTTGCGATTCAGGGGTTTGAAGTGCAAAGAACTCCTCCTCCCAGCTCGTGATACCTGAGTTCGTGAAATGGACCGACCTCACTATTTTGCGATCTTGCAAATTGAGGTTTTGGGAGACAAGACCTCTGTCCTTCCAGCTTGCGATACCTGAGATCGCGACGTGGACCAATGGTCCGGATCTTTCGCTTAGTAAATGGCCAATATTGAATCCCAGCTATCTTCCAGATCTTTACCATCTGTCCTCCAAAATGGACAGTACTGATCCTGTTCGGGACTTTGTAGGTTGCGAATCTGAAAGGCTTCTCCCTTTGCCTCTCGATTCCCGGTCCTTCGAAATCAGTGGATCTCCACCACATGTCCTTTTGGATGGATGGTATTGATCTTTTTGGGACTTCATGGATTATGAAGTCGAAAGACTTCCTGTTCCTTCTACTGGGACGATGGTTAAACCTCGTGCACCTTCTCTGGATTTGATGGCTCACAGAGTCGATGCTAGATCTGATAGTTCAGATCCTCCCTATTGTTCTTTGATCTAGCGGTTCTCAAGCCATCGTACTCCAGATTCGATGGTCTGGAATCCTTTCGGGATTTTGTGAATCAGGGATTCATGATGCAGCATATCCACAACCTCTTGCTGCTCCAAGTCCCAAACTCCAAAATGCCAAAACTCAAGGGTTTAAACCCCGTGTATCTTTGCCCGAGCCAACGATTTCCAGGATTTCAACACTTCTCTATGAAGTGTCTCCACCGTTCATCTTCGGATGCTCTCCTGCACACACTCCCAGAGGTTATCCTCTGTGCTCTTTCTTCTGGATCCGATGGTTGTCGGGTCTTTGCACAAGATCTAACGACAATTGTAACTCCTCCTTTGTGTGTTCTCCCCCTACACTTCGTTAACTCAGAAACCTTGAAAATTTTTCTCTGCACACGTTCTTGTCACGCTTTCTCTTCTAAGATTATGGACTTAGAACAAGCCCACTCTCGCACACTCCTGGTGCTCCTAAGATTTTGAATATCTTAGATTCAGGAAGTTTACTTTGGAAGAAAAATTCTTACGCCCAACTAGTGTTCTTCTGCTTGATGCACACCTTGTAGAGCTTACAAAGTATTCGACAACTCTGTGAGTGTCTTCTCTTCAAAACCTCTTCTCTCTCAACTCGAAAGAGTTCCTTCTGTGCACACTTGCACTAACTCGATGCCCTCCTGGCAGAGTTCCTCAGAATCCTCAGTGATTCTGTCTCCTCGGTGAACTCGAAATAGAGTTCTCCTCAATGCACCCTGTGCATGTGCTCAATGCCTGCCTGGCAGAGCTTCCACAAAACTTTCAATAGTTCTATCTTCTTCTGAACTCGAGACAGAGTTCTTTCTTGTGCACACCTTGCACTTCTTCTAGTGAAGTTCCAACGCTATCCTTCTAAGTTTTCCTGAGGCTGTCTTGCCTCTATCAACGCACACCTTGCGGACTCTATACACTACTTGCACCTGGAAACTCTAAGAAAGGAAAATATTGAAACCTCTGCAAATGCTTCACCAGTTATGCGTTCAAAACAAAAAATTCATAATAATATGTGAACGCACACAGACAATTATACAGGAAAAAATGCTCTTCTATTATATTCAGAAATGTCTATACGAAATGTTGACAATGGCTGGACTGTAACAAGTCTTAGCTCTCCTTCTTGAGACCTCTATACTTGGTCTCTCCTATTCTCCCCCTGAACTCTCTCTCTGAGTCTCTACCCCAATTCCTAACTCATTCTCCTTAATTACAAAGAGGGCTCTCTCTCGAGCTTATCCTCCACCTCACTGTTTTTTATCCATCACTCTCACAGAGCGGCTCTTATGGATAAATTACACAAAAGGAGTGTCCAGGCATGTCTACGACCTGGGCTTGCTGTAGGTTAAAGGTTAGGGAAACCTCAACCACTTCCTGTACAAATGGGTGGCTTGGCATTAAAAGCCTTACAACGAAAATCCCCAAATGTGATCTGATCTTTCAAAATTTTGGAAAACGAGAGGGCTTTGTCTCTCTCCTTCATGAATGCATGCTGAATGTGTTGGTTGGATGGCGCTTAGGATGGGCTGGAGTGATGCTCCTACATCATACTCCTCAGCTGGGAGAATCATGATCTCTTGATCATGAGCTCCTCTACATCTCTGCTAAAATCCACCTGGATCCCAAACAGTTCTTTGGAGCTGTCTATCTGCTCCTCTTCCTTGCTATTACTGTTGTTGCTGCCCTATTTCTCTTGCAGGTAATCTTCTACTCATCTTCTCATTGCTGACCGCTTCTGTCAATCGGATCATCAGCCTTCTGATCTCCTCAATTACCTCATCCAGCTGCTCCCATGGCTGGTTCTCTGTATGCAATCTTCTTTACTGCAATTCTGTCATCCCAGTGGGTAGATCATCATGATACCCCCTGCTGCCTTTGTCTCCTTTTTTGGCACTAAGTGGCCACTCTGCTACAGACTCCAGCTCTGTAGTCTCCTCACTAAACTATTGTTTAGCTTCTTCCTATGGCAGTTTTGCTGCTACCATTTCTCTTACTGGCATACTTTCAACTTCTTCCAGCTTCTCCCTAGGCTGGTATGCTCCACTACCTGCTTCCAACTTGGCCTGTTGGATGTGAAATCTTTGCACCATCACCCTCCTCTCCAGGGCTTCCAATTCTTCACATAGACCAATAAAGTACTGAAAATTTTGAGCAATTCTGTTGAATGCTTATCTTCTGCTCTTTGGGAAAACATCAGTGTTTGCTCCACTTCTCCCTCTATGACAGTCACTGCTAGCTATCCTTCTGCTATTGTTGCATATGCAACACATGCTCTAGCCTTAGCTGGGCTACTTGGTAGGAACACCCGAATTCCCCCAGTCATCAGAATGCTCTTCTGATCCTCCTTTGGGATGGTGCAAGTTTTTAACTTGTCATCATCTTCATTCACATGGTTTGCAACACCACATGAATATCCACTCCTTAGCACTCCTTGCTAAGATGAACTCTCCTCTGAGCTCATGAGACCTTCAGACAGTCTCATCTCTTTTCCCCTACCCACCTGGCAATTTGGGAAATTTCTC
Organism: Picea mariana; assembly: GCA_032191745.1. Classification (NCBI taxonomy): domain Eukaryota; kingdom Viridiplantae; phylum Streptophyta; class Pinopsida; order Pinales; family Pinaceae; genus Picea; species Picea mariana. The sequence goes on from JASDQU010735283.1 coordinate 15,411, forward strand.
CTGCCCACTTGGCAGTCTGGGAGACCAAATGGTCCCATCTCGTTGCCCACCTGGTAATTTGAATTTTCAGTACTGCTCCCCTGGTAGTATGCAAGACCTTCTACTGATCTCTTCCCATTTCCCACCTGGCAACTTGAAAGTCCATTGCTTCCCACCTAGAAGTGTATGAGATCCATTGATCCCATCTTCATTAGCACTCCTTGCTGACTCGAACTCATCCTTGAGTTCATGAGACTTTCAGACAATCTCCTATGTTCTCCCTTGCCCACTTGGCAATATGGGATTTTTGGCTTGCCCACCTAGCAGTCTATGAGATCTTTAGCTAATATCATACTATTTCCCTCCTGGCAATATGAATTTCCCCTGCTATCCTCCTGACAGTCTATCAGATCCTCCAATGATCTCATCTCATTTCCCACCTAGCAATTGGAAAATTTATCCCTTCCCTCCTGGCAGTTTATGAGATCTGAAACTGATCTCTCTTCCTCATCATTGAGGGTTTCTCCAACTTTTGGCTCACAGATGCAAACCAACTCTATGTCCCTGAGGCTTTCAGCATACCTCAACCACTTCTTCAACAACCTTTTCTGTCTTTTGGCCAACAACTCCTTGATTGGCCACTTCACCTTCTTTTTCATGGGCCATTCATATACCCATCATGATTTTCCATTCTACTACACCCACAATGCAAGATCCTCCATCCTCGCTCTCATCTCAGTGATTTCTTTATCCATATCTGCTTTACTCATATGGTGGTGGTCTCCTCCTCCACCATGCTCACGACCCTAGTAGCCATTTCCTTGTTCCTTTCTGCCCTCCTGGAAAACCTATGGATCACTCTATGTCTAAGAGCATCTCCATGTCATCCTACAACTTGCTTGGCTGTCTATTTATTGCTGCACACCTTGCAACAATTACCTCAGAGATTTTAACACTCTGCTTCTGATTCCATCTATTGTCATCAGAATTTCTCCTTCTGCCTCTCCTTTGTTTATGAACAAATTAGAAGTCTCCTCTTTCTCTTTTATCTGAAATCTATAGACAAAAATCATCTCTGATACCACTTGATGTGTATCAGAGTGTTTTTCTTCTCCTTCTCTTCCTTCTTCTATCCATAGTATACAGACAGAAAGTGGCTCTGATACCACTTGATGCAAACCCCCTACCTCAGCAGGGTCCACTAACCTCCCGGTCTCTGGATCGTTCTTCTTCTGAGCCGAATTATCTCTTCGAGCTCTTTCTAGAACCCTTCGAACAAATCCACAGGTCCCTCAGAAACCCCACCTGTGTGAACGAGCACTAGGTGTGAGCTTCACCCTCACACGACCACAACTGGACTTGGCGCAATCGCCTTTCACAACTAGCAACTTGCGACTTCGTGGGTCGAAGACCCCCAACTCCTCTTTTCCAAAATCCCAATACCCGAGATGATGATACAGGTATATCCCCTTCTTTGCTAGCACCTCTACTAGCAACCATTGGCTAGGGCCTTGATCTAGCACTCCTCTCACAACTTCATGACTTTGTGACTTGAAGTGTTGAGCTTTTCTTCTCCTCTTTCATGAATCCATGAGACATGATAAGTCAATAGAAATGTTGACTCCTTCCTAGGTGATGAGTGTCCACCTGCCAACCACGCAGTCCCCACCTAATGGACGTGATGTGTGTTCACCTGAGCCATCGACACTTCATACTTCAAAATTCTAGTGATTAGGGTGCAACCCCTTCTCCCTTCAAAACCCCGATATACGAGGTAGAGAGATGCCAAATATCACGGCTCTCCTTCCTCCACGATCGACGGTTCAGGTCGAATCACAACATTGCGATTTGGGTGTTTGAAGCACAAATAACTCCGCCTCCCAGCTCGTGATACCCAACTTCGTGAAATGGACCAACCTCTGTATTTCATGATCTCACAACTCGGGGTTTTGGGAGACAAGACCTCTGCCTTTCCAGCTTGCGATACCCGAGATTGCGATGTGGACCAACAGTTCAGATCTTCTGCTTAGTCAATGGCCAAGATTAAATTTTGGCTATCTTCCAGATCTCTGCGACCTGTCCTCCAAAATGGACGGTCCTAATCCTATTTGGGACTTCGCAGGTTGTGAAGCCGAAAGGCTTCTCCCTTTGCCTCTCGATGCCTGGTCCTTCGAAATCAATGGATCTCTGCCACGTGTTCTTCCAAATGGATGGTACTAATCTTTTCGAGACTTCACATATTATGAAGCTGAAAGACTCCCCCTTCCTTCTGCTGGGATGAGGGTTAAACCTCATGCACCTTCTCTGGATCCAATGGCTCACAGAACTCGATGCTAGATCTGACGGTTCAGATCCTCCCTCCTGTTCTTTGATCCAATGGTTCTCAAACTACCACACTCCAGATCCGATGGTTTGGACTCCTTTCACGATTTCATGAATCGAAGATTCGCGATGTAGCATCTCCATGACCTCTCGCTGCACCAAGTCCCTAACTCTGAAATGCCAAAACTCAAGGGTTTAAACCCCTTGTATCTTTGCCCGATCCAACGGTTGTCGGGATTTCAGCATTTCTTTATGAAGTATCTCCACCGCTCGTCTTCAGCTACTCTCCTTCACATTCTCCCAGAGGTTAGCCTCTGTGCACTTTCTTCCGGATCCGATGGTTGTCAGGTCTTTGCACAAGATCCAATGACAGCTATAACTCCTCCCTTGTGCGCTCTCCCCCTGCACTTTGTTAACTCAGAAACCTTGAAAAGTTTTCTCTGTGCATGTTCTTCTCGTGATTTCTCTTCTAATATTATGAACTTAGAACAAGCCCACTCTCGCACACTTCTGGTGTTCTTGAGATTTTGAATAACTCAGATTCAGGAATTTTTCTTGGGAAGAAAACTTCTTACACCCAACTGGTGTTCTCCTGCTTGATGCACACCTTGCAGAGATTACATAGTATTCAAAAACTCTGTGAGTGTCTTGTCTTCGACACTTCTTCTCTCTGAACTCGAAAGAGTTCCTTCTATTCACACTTTCACTAACTCGATGCCCTCTTGGCAGAGTTCCTCATAATCCTCAGTGATTCTATCTCCTTGGTGAACTTGAAATAGAGTTCTCCTCAATGCACCCTGTGCATGTGTTCAATGCCTGCCTGGCAGAGCTTCCACAGAAATCTCAATAGTTCTGTCTTCTTCTGAACTCGAGACAGAGTTCTTTCTTGTGAACACCTTGCACTTTTGTTGGTGAAGGTCCAATGCTATCCCTCCTGAGTTTTCTTGAGGCTGTCTCACCTTTGTCAACGCACACCTTGTGGACTCTGTGCACTCCTTGCACATGGAAACTCTAAGACAGGAAAATATTGAAACCTCTGCAAATGCTTCACTAGTTATGCATTCAAAACAAAAAATGCATAATAATATGTAAACACACATAGACAGTTATACAAGAAAAACTGCTCTTCTATTATATTCAGAAATGTCTATACAAATGTTTACAATGGCTAGACTATAACAAGTCTCAGCTCTCCTTCTTAAGACCTCTCTACTTGGTCTCTCCTATTCTCCCCCTGAACTCTCTCCCTGAGTCTCTACCCCAATTCCTAACTCATCCTCCCTAATTACAAAGAGGGCTCTCTCTCGGGCTTATCCTCCACCTCACCGTTTTTGAGCCATCGCTCTCACAGAGCAGCTCTTACGGATAAATTACACAAAAGGAGTGTCCAGGCTTGACTATGACCTAGGCTTGTTGCAGGTTACCGGTTAGGGAAACCTAAACCACTTCCTGTACAAAGGGGTGGCTTGGCATTAAAAGCCTTACAACGCAAATCCCCAAATGGGATCCGATCTTTCAAAATTTTGGAAAAGGAGAGGGATTTGTCTCTCTCCTTCATGAATGGACATTGAATGTGTTGGTTGGCTTGCGCTTAGTCTGGGCTGGAGTGATGCTCCTGCATCAGTTACTCAAGAGAAGTGAATGCACACTGGACACAACCCATATCAATTGGTATCTTCAAGAAGAATTATGCCTCATCACTGCAGATTGGGAAGTTATGACTCAGAACTTCCTAACTACCTTTTTATTTGAAAGCCAATACCCTACAGTGGATCAAGTGTTATATATTGTTAGACATAAAGTATTTGAGGGGGCACCTAGCCTCTTGTTGAAGCAAGAAGGGAACGAATGGATTGCACCTCTTTAGAAATTACAGGGTTGTTACAATATCAATGATGATGAAGATGTTGATCCTAGGAAGGTGAACATCACCAAAACAGAAGGAAAGAGAAACATAGAAGGACCATGAGTTGAGATACCTTTCATTGGACAACCAATTAAAATCAATAAAGTCAATATCAGAATAGAGCAAACACCAAAGCTTGCAAATGTTGGAGATTATTGGGATGTTTCCATTATTGACAAGATCACAGAGTTACTGCATGAATATCAGGACTTGTTTCCAACCAAGTTCATTGATATGAAGGGCATTAAAGGGTCCGTGGGAGAGATGAAGATCCCCTGAAGATAGATGCAAGTCCAGTCAAACAGAGACCCTACAGATTGAATCCTAAATATAAGGAGAAAGTGAATATTGAATTAGACAGAATGTTGGAAGCGAGAATCATAGAATCTGTTGAAGAGTTAGAGTGGATTAGCCCTATGGTGGTGCAGGATAAGAAGACTAGAGAAATATGAATCTGTGTAGATCTCAGGAAGTTGAATGATGCCTGTTTGCATGACCCATTCCATACACCATTTACTGATGAAGTGTTAGATAACATGGGAGGAAAGGAGGTCTACTCCTTCATCGATGGATTTTCAGGATACCATCAGATTAGGATTGCTAAGGAAGATCATCACAAGACCACATTTGCCATAGAATGGGGATCCTAATAGTATACAGTGATGTTGTTTGAATTGAATAATGTGTCAACCATCTTTTATAGGGTGATGTTCGAAGCATTCAAGGAGTTTTTACATAAATTTATGGAAGCATATTTTGATGATTAGACTATTTTTAGCTTATTGCAAAATCATATTGAATGTTTAAGACTAATGTTGGATAAGTGCAGGCAATGCCAGATTGCCCTGAACCTGAAGAAGTGCATCTTATTTTTTCCCTTTGGAGTGTTGCTAGGCCATATTGTGTGCAAGCAGGGATTTCTGGTAGATCCATCTAAGATTGCCATTATAGTTGATTTACCCCCTCCTACTTCGGTCAAACAGCTGTGCATTGCACTGGGACATACTGGATACTACATGAAGTTTATTAAAGGATATGCACATATCACAGCACCCATGGAGAAGCTTTTGAAGAAATATTATCAGTTTCAATGGACAAAAGAATGCCATCAGAGATTCGACACAATGAAATAGAAAATGGTTACTATGCCTATTCTGGTTTTCCTAGATCGGAGCAAAGAATTTCATCTGCTTGTTGATGCATCTTCTATCACATTAGGATCAGTTCTCACACAACCATGAACTAGAGACATTGAACACCCGTTAGCCTTTGCTAGCAGAAAACTATCAACAACTGAGATTAATTATACCACCACTGAGAGAGAAGGGTTAGCCATGGTGTATGCACTGCAAAAGTTTCATCACTACATGTTGGGAGGACACTTTAAAATGTTTACTGATCACTCCGCATTGAAATGACTAGTCAACAAGTCAGTTTTGGGGGTAAGAATATGTAGATGGCTTCTTCTCTTTCAGGAATATGATTTCGAGATCATGTTTAATCTAGGGAGAATGAAAAAAGGCCTTGACCACTTGTCGAGGTTGAAACATGGTGAGGAACCTACTAGTTTGGAGGATACACTTTCAGATGCACAATTGTTGGCCATTATAAAGATTGATGATCACTTCGTCAAGATAGTCCAGTTCCTGTCAACAGGAATGGAACCTAGTGAATATACAATCACACAGAAGATACAGTTGGTAGTGTGTGTTGAAGACCTTTCTCTTATAGTTGGACAGCTATATAAGATGGGACCTGATGAGATATTGAGGAGATGTGTTATGGAAGAAGAAAGACCACTGATTTTAGAAAAATCTCACGAAAGCTTCACAGGAGGACACTATGCATGCAAAGCAACAACACAGAAGGTTCTTAGAGCTGGCCTCTGGTGGCCTACTTTACACAAAGATGCTAAAGACTACTATAGATCATGTGATGTATGCCAAAGAGTTGGGAAACCATCCAGAAGAGATGACATGCCATTAACACCCGAACTAACCTTACAATCATTTGAGAAATAGGCCATTGATTTAGTGGGACCTATAAACCCACCAGGAAAGTGCACATGAGCAAGGTACATAATCACTGTGATAGAGTACTTGACCAGATGGGTCGAAGCAAGATAATTTAAAGATTGTAGTGCCACTGCAACTATGCGCTTCATATTTGATGATATCATAAATAGATTTGGATGCATGAAGATCCTTATGAGTGACCAAGGCCCACATTTTATTAATAAGACCATTGAAGCCTTGACAGAGGAATTCGAAGTCCATCATCAAAAGAGCACACCCTACCATCCATAAGCAAATGCGACATTTGAAGTGTTAAATAAGATCTTGTAAACAATGTTGATGGATATTTGCAATGTGAATAGGGATGATGCAGACCCCCTATCCCTCCTCAGGGCTGTGCAACCTCCCGATCAGGATCTTCTGGTTCGGGAGCTGAAATGGATCTTTTGGTTCCAATATGGAACCCTTCGAATGAACACACAGGTCCCTTTTTATCTAGTGACCTCATGATATGACCCAAGACTTAGACCACAATCCTTTTGCGTTTCGGAGTTTCATGATTTTGCGAATCGAGACCCCCTATTTCACGACCCTTGGTCTCTTGAGTACCTGGTTGCCAGAATGCCAAAAAGGGGATCCTCCCTTAACGCTCCACACCTTTCATGTTTTTGATTTTTGGGACTTCACGAGTCAGGACTCTCTATATCTCGACTCCTTCACTCTTGAACTCCCAGTCGCCGAAGTGTCGAAAAGGACTCAACGGCCCTGGCTCGTGCTATTCCTCCGAACACTTTCAGGGTTTTGTGATTTAGGGAATCACGATGTAAGTGTCCCACTCCTTTTCCTTTCAAATCCTTAGTCACCAAAATATTGAAATGGCTCGGTACCTATTCCTTCAGATTTTCACGTTTCGTGAAACTAGATGGCACGGGATGTCTCTACTCCTTGGGATCCCTGGTTGCCGAAATACCGAAATCCCGATGGCCTGAGATCTACAACTCAGATCTCTCTCTCTGATCGATGGCCATGTCTACTTCAACATTTCCCATTTCACGAAACCAAGATACAAGGGATTTCTCTGATCCTTAGAGTCCCCAGTTGCCAAAACGCTGAAGTACTGAAATGCTGAAAACCCGGGGCGCTTGATCAATGGCTCACTACGCCCTCTAGATCTACGGTCAAATATTTTCCTTGTCGCTAACCTCCTCGCAACTCCACTTGATCCAATGGCTTGTGATATTTCATGACTCTCCTCGAGATTTCTCCACCGTCCGTTCAGATCTTCGAGATCTCCTCTCCTAAATCCACACAGTGTTAAAATCTGTGCTCCTACTTCGAATCGAACGGTCCGTGGGATTATCCATCATGATCCAACAATTGACGATGTTCTTCCTCCTGAGCTTTTACTCACTTCTGACTTATAAGATTTTCTAAGTCTTCGAAGACTCGGTCTTTGTTCCTTTCAAGGAATGTGTTTCTAGACCTTGATAACACTTTTTGAAGCGTTATCCCTTCTGAGCTTTGCCTTGTGTAGGCCTCAAATTCCCGTGCACTCCTTGCATCTAAGGGATTCCGATAGCTCAGATTCAAGGAGTTTCTCATAGAGAGACTCCTCCTGATCTCTTGGTGTTCTCTCCCGGCTCGATGCACACCTTGCAAAGCTTCAATGAAGAGAAACAATTGAAACTGAAAAGAAACTCACAGTTCCATCCACTTGTCCATGTAAACAGAAATAACAGGAAAATGCATACAGTCCACACACCATACATTTGAATCAATTTCCCATTCTATTATATTCACAAGTGCCCAATGGCTATAGATTACATTCAAAATTACAGTAATTCAAAAACACTGAGATCTTCTGCTAACTCACAGTTCTCTCTTACAGTTGATTTCTCTCTGTATTGCCCTCTCCCTAACTAACTGGGTGTACAAAATTCTACATAACTCCAAAATGTTTTGAGGGTTTCCCCTGGCTACTTGCCTACTCTAAAATTCATCCTACGCTATATTAGTTCAGTCACTGTCCAAAGCCGAGTGGAAACTCCTACTTTGTTTACAATTTCAAAAACTGGCTTCACAGGGTAAAATTCCACACCGGTTCAAGCATGCCTCAAAAGGTGAATTCTGGTGCTGAGTGCAGGCAGATCCTAAAATCCATTGTAGCTGCCCACGTTGAAGTTTTGAAAGAACTTGGATGTGTTGAATGGTCCTGCCTCTATGCGCTTGACATGATGCTCCTGCATTATACTCCCCTTGACCAAAATTCATGGACTCCTGTCCATGAGCTCCTCTACTGATTTTCCTTGCTTCTGGATAGAAGTGTCATTTTCCCAACTGGCATATTCGATTGGGTGGCCTTTCCATTTGACCAGATACTCAAAATAAGTCTTCCTCTTGGTCTTCTTGCCAACCCTCTGATCAAAAATTTTCTCCATCTACAACTTTTCTTCCACAGGCATCTGCTTCTCCCACTAAATCTTCCCTTGATCCTCTGACCCTTCTATGTCATATTTCCTATAAGGATATAGGTATGAGACATTGACTATGGGTGAAATTCCCACACCATATGGAAGCTCGATCTCATAGGCGTTTGCATAAAACTTCCTCAAGATCTTACAGGGTCCTATCTTCGTCATCTTCAATTTGTTATATGTTCCCCTAGGGAACCTTTCCTTCCTGAAATGTGATAAAATCTTATCTCCCACTTCAAATTGAAGTTCCCTACAATGCTGATCAACTCTGTGCTTGTATTTCTGATTGGAATTCTGCAATTGTTTTCTGATTTGGCCATGGAGTTTCTGCATCTCATCAGCAAAATCCTCTACTCCAACACTTCTGATCTCACCTTGTTCCAAGTCCCTTAACTCAGACACTCCCCTGGGTTTCATTCCATAGAGTATTTGGTATGGACTCCTTCTAGTGCTTCTGTTTGGTGAGTCATTGTATGCAAATTCTGATTGTGGCAGAATCTGATCCCACTGGTTATGATTTTCAGTAACCAGACTTCTCAATAAGTTTCCCAAACTTCTATTTACTACCTCAGTATGCCCATCTGTCTGAGGGTGATAAGCTAAGCTGAAGGAAAAATATGTCCCCATCTTCTTCCATAATGTCCTCCAAAAGTGACCAACAAATTTTGTGTCTCTATCCAAGACAATGCTCTTGGGTAGATCGTGAAGTCTCACAACTTCTCTGAAAAATAGATTTGCAACATGTGTTGCATCACTGGTCTTCTGGAATGGGATGAAATGTGCCATCTTTGAAAATCTATCCACCACCACAAATATGGAATCGAATCCCCTTTGTGTTCTTGGCAATCCCAACACAAAATCCATGCTTATTGCATCCCAAGGCCTCTCTGGTATTGGCAATGGTTGATATAATCCAGTGTTCTGTCTCTTCCCCTTTGCATGTTGAAATATCCTACATCTGTTCACAAATTTTATCACCTCTGTTCTCATATCTGGCCAATAGTATGAACTTCTCAACTGTGAAAACGTTTTATCATGGCCAAAATGTAGATCCAATCCTCCACTATGCTTCTCCTTCAGAAGATTGTCCCTCATTGAGCATCTTGGTACACACAATTGATTTCCTTTGAAAAACAATCCTTCTTGAACCATATACTCTATCCACCGACTTCTATCTCTCAGTACAGGGCTTGTACATGCTTCATAAGCCTCCTTGAAATCTATATCATCATGATACATATCCTTAAGGTGTTTTAACCCCAAGGTCTTCACTTGGAATTCCTGCATAATCAAACATATTCTGCTTAACGCATCAACAACCTTGTTAGCATTCCCATAAATATGTTTTATGACAAAAGTAAAATTTTGCATAAATTCAACCCATTTTGCATGCCTCTGGTTCAGTTTTTCCTGACTGGTTATGAATTGCAAAACTTGGTTATCACTATACAAGACAAATTCTTGCGGTACAAGATAATGCCTCCATTTCTTCAATGCTTGAATTATGGCATAAAATTCCTTGTCATATGTGGAGTATTTCCTCTTAGTCTCATTCAACTTCTCACTGAAATAGACAACAGGTCTATTATCCTGACTCAAAACTGCTCTTATTTCAACTCCACTTGCATCACATCTTACCTGAAATGTCTTCTCAAAATTTGGCAAGACCAGAATTGGTCATTCTGTTGTCTTCTCCTTCAATATGTTGAAGCTTCTTTCAGCCTCCTCTATTCATTTAAAATACTTGTGCCACTTCTTCACTGTATCCATCATGGGTGCACAAATTCCACTGAAGTCTCTAATGAACTTTCTGTAGAAACTTGCTAAACCATGAGAGATCCTTACCTCGAACATGCTTCTTGGTGACGGCCATTCCCTAATCACTTTCACCTTCTCTGGATCCATCTTCAGTTCATTCAAAGAGATCACAAAGCCCAAATAAATGAGTAATGTCTTCATAAAATAGGACTTCTTCAAATTTATCAACAACTTCTCCTACTGTAGCCTCCTCATTACTAGCATTAGGTACCTCAAATGCTCCTCTTTAGTCCTGCTAAATATTAGTATATCATCTAGATATACAACCACGAACTTGCCAATGAAATATTTTAGAATTTCATTCATCAACCTCATAAAAGTACTCGGGGCATTCGTTAAGCCAAATGGCATAACCAGCCACTCATACAAACCTTCATTCATCTTAAATTCTGTTTGCCAATCATCACCTTCTCTCATCCTGATCTGGTGATATCCACTTTTCAGGTCTATCTTAGAAAAGAAGTTTGCTCCACTTAAGCAATCCATTAAATCATCCATTCTTGGTAAGGGAAATCTGTACCTGATGGTGATCTTGTTGATGGCTCTTGAGTCTGTGCACATTCTCCATCCTCCATCTTTCTTTGGGCTTAACACAGTTGGTACTGCGCATGGGCTCAAACTTTCTCTGACCAAACCCTTATCCAACAATTCTTGGACTTGTTTCTTCACCTCCTCATTTTCTCAAGGTGTTAATCTGTACACTGCCTTGTTTGGTAGGCTTTCTCCTGGTATCAATTTGATGTGATGAATGATACTCTTGATGGGTGGTAATGAGTTTGGTAGCTCATCCACCACTATATCAACAAAATTATCCAGTAGCTCCTGAACTTGTTCATGCAAATCACCCATTGATGTACTTGTAAGGATGACTCTGGGCTTCCTCACTACAACAAACTGCATCTCCTATTCTTCCTTGACTTCTTTCAGGAGTTCCTTCTCACTCATGAGAAGTATGCTTGTGCTTGCTTCCTCCTTCTCTCTCTTCTCCTCCATTGGCAACAACATATGCATCCTACCATTCTTCTCCAATGTATAAGTATTTTTTCTCCCATCATGAATGACATTTTTGTCAAACTGCCATGGTCTTCCCAACAAAATGTGGCATACATCTATGGGGATTACATCACATAGGATTTCATATTTATATCCTCCTATCTTAATTTCAACCAGGCATTTTTTATCGATTGTTACCTGGTGTCCTTTTTGCAGCCATGAGACTTTGTATGGCCTTGGATGTGCAGTTGTCTTCAGCTCCAATTTCTCCACCATCTCTGTGGATACTAGGTTGTTAGTACTCCCACTGTCAATGATCACCTTGCATACTTTGTCCTTAGTCTTGCAAGCTGTCCTAAAGAGATTGTTTCTCTGCACTGGCTTCTCAACTTCTGCCTCTGGTTTCAAGAGAACTTTTCTTAACATCAGGGATGCTCCATCCTCCGCTCCTTCTGCCTCAACATCTCTTCGCCTTGCTTTTGAAATGTGAGCTTCCCCTCCTTCCTTCTTCTTCTCAGAACATTCCCAAGACATGTGCCCTATCTTTCCATTGGCATAACATCTTACTCCTCCTCTTCCTCTTCCTCTAGAAGAGTTTCTTCCACCACTCTGTCTCCCTCGTGAACTTCCTCCTCGTTCTGGGTGATTGTGTGGTTTCTCAGCCTCATCCTTAGGTTGATGTGTTTTGTCATGGTTAAATCCCTTTCTTTTGCTTGGGATCGAGCTTTTACCTCTTCCTCGCTGGTTATGTTTTTTGGCCAGCTTCTCCTCTGCCTTTAGTGAAAAGTAATAAGCATTCTCCATAGTTCTGACTGACATCATGCTGAACTCATCCTGGATCTCATATCTCAAGCCATTTGTATATCTAGCATCTTTCTCTTCGTCTCTCTCCCTTTGTCCAGTTCTGATGTTCAGCCGATAGAACTCCTCGGTGTACTTCTTGACTGTCATCCCTTTCTGTCTCAAGTTTTGTAGCTTCCTAAATAGATTGATCTGGTATTCTTTGGGTATGAACTTAGCCTTCAGTTTGGCTATCATACTGTCCCAAATTTTTATCCTCTGTTTTCCTTTTCTTCTCCTCTCAGCCTGAAGTTCGTCCCACCACAGTGTTGCATACCCTTTTAGTCTGGTGACTGCCTGCTTCACCTTCTTCTCCTCATCGACATCTTCATAGTCAAAGTTTTTGTCCATGGACCTTATCCAGTCCAACATTTCTTTAGCATCTAGACTTCCCTCATACATGGGGACCTCTATCTTAGTTCTACCTCCTAATCTGGCAAATGCTCTCAACAAATGTTCTTTTGTAGCATCCTCTCTTGCAGCTTCTTCAAACTCAACCTCTTCACTTTCTGCATCACTGACATCTCCCACGTCAGGTGCTCTTCTCTGTGATGCTTCCATTGTTTCCATTTAAGCATGAAGCTCTCACATCTCACTCTCTACAACACGGTTGATTAAGGGAGGATCTCGTCTTCTTGGCGGCATTGTGTTGACTGCTTGTCACACACAGAGTACAACTCCGAGTTCTTTGTCTCCTCTTTTTCCTCCTTCTCTTGAAGTCTACAGATGAAAAACTGGTTCTCTAATACCACCTGATGCAGAGACCCTATCCCTCCTCAGGGCTGCGTGACCTCCCGGTCAGGTACTGCTGGTTCAGGAGCTGAAATGGCTCTTCTGGTTCCAAGATAGAACCCTTCAAATGAACACACAGGTCCCTTTTTATCTGGTGACCTCGGGCTATGACCCAAGACTTAGACCACAATCCTTTCGCATTTTGAAGTTTCACGATTTCATGAATTGAGACCCCCTGTTTCATGACCCCTGGTCTCTTGAGTACCTAGTTCCCGGAATGCCGAAAAGGGGCTCCTCCCTTAATGATCCACACCTTTCATGTTTCAGATTTTCATGAATTTATGAGTCGGGACTCCCTGTGTCTTGACTCCTTCACTCTTGAACTCCCAGTCATCTAAGTGTCGAAAAGGATTCAATGACCCTGGCTCGTGCTATTCCTCCAAATGATTTTGGGGTTTCGTGATTCAGGGAATCACGATGTAAGTCTCCCACTCCTTTTCCTTTCGAATCCCCTGTCACCGAAATACCGAAATGGCCTGGTACCTATTCCTTTGGATTTTTGCATTTCATGAAACCAGATGGTAGGGGATGTCTCTGCTCCTTGGGATCCCTGGTTGCTGAAATACCAAAATCTCGATGTCCTGAGATATACAACTCATATCTCTCTATCTGATCGATGGCCACATCTGCTTCGGCATTTCACGTTTCGTGAAACCAAGATACAAGGGATTTCTCTAATCCTTAGAGTCCCCAGTTGCTGAAATGTTGAAGTACCGAAATGCTGAAAACTCGGGGTGCTTGATCAATGACTCACTACCCCCTTCAGATCTATGGTTAGATCTCTTCCCTGTCGCTAACCTCCTTGCAACTCCACTTGATCCAATGACTTGCGATATTTCATGACTCTCCTTGAGAGTTCTCCAGCATCCATTCAGATCTTCGAGATGTCCTCTCCTAAATCCACACAGTGTTAAAATCTGTGCTCCTACTTCGAATTGGACGGTCCACGGGATTCTCCACCATGATCCAACACTCGACGAGGTTCTTCCTCATGAGATTTTACTCACTTCTGACTTAGAAGATTTTCTAAGTCTTCGAAGAATCAGTCTTCGTTCCTTCCAGGGAATGTGTTCCTGGACCTTGATAACACTTTTTCAAGCGTTATCCCTCCTGAGATTTTCCTTGTGTAGGCCTCGAATTCCCATGCACTCCTTGTGTCTAAGGGATTATGATAGCTCAGATTCAATGATTTTTTCATAGAGAGACTCCTCATGATATCCTGGTGTTCTCTCCTCGCTCAATGCACACCTTGCAGAGCTTCAATGAAGAGAAACAATTGAAACTGAAAATAAACTCACAGTTCCATCCACTTGTCCATGTAAATAGAAATAACAGGAAAATGCATATAGTCCACACACCATACATTCGAATAAATTTCCCATTATGTTATATTCACAAGTGCCCAATGGCTATAGAGTACATTCAAAATTACAGTAATTCAAAAACATTGAGATCTCCTGCTAACTCACAGTTCTCTCTTACAACTGATTTCTCTCTGTATTCCAGCTCTCTCTTTATTGCCCTCTCCCTAACTAATTGGGTGTACAAATTATACATAGCTCCAAAATGTTTCTAGGGTTTCTCCTGGCTACTTGCCTACTCTAAAATTCATCCTATGCTATCTTAGTTCAGTCGTTGTCCAGAGCCGAGTGGAAACTCCTGCTCTGTTTACAATTTCAAAAACTTACTTCACAGGGTAAAATTTGGCACTGGTTCAAGTGTGCCTAAAAAGGTGAATTATGGCGGTGAGTGGAGGCAGATCCCAAAATCCGTTGTAGCTGTCCATATCAAAGTTCTAAAAGAACTCGCACATGTTGAATGGTCCCACCTCTATGCGCTTGACATGATGCTCTTGCATCAAGGGATGACTAGGATTTAAGAGTACCAACAATACTATGGGCCTATAGAACCACTTGCAAGAAGCTAACAATGCAGACCCCTTTTAAGTTGGTTTATGGTCTAGAAGAAGTTCTCTCGATGGAATATTTGGTCCCTATCTTAATAATTGTAGCCTTTAGAGATATGGATGACACTGGCATTGTTCAAGAAAGGCTCGCGCAGTTGGTCGAACTAGAGGAAGACTGATTCATTACAGGATTCCACCAGCAGGTGCAGAAGGAAAGAGAAAAGGCCTACCATGACAGACATATCAAGAAGAAAGCAATTAAGTAATGAGATCTAGTATTGGTATACGACAACAAATTCATGAAGCATCCAAGGAAGTTTAGAACCAATTGGCTGGGACCATATGAGGTTGTCTATGTTACGGAAGGAGGAGTTGCACAGTTGAAGACCTTGAAAGGAGAATGGAAGGAAGCATTGGTGAATGGGAGTTGGTTGAAATTGTACTATGAAAACCAACTGCCTTTCATCTCTCAGTAAAGCAAAAGGAGAAAGGGTCTAGGTACCAGGTGCAGTTGAAACTGGGTACTAGACACAGAAAAGACAGCCTGCACACATAAGGGAGGAACAAAGAAGAAAGTACAGACTGCATTGCGTAGTCTGCAACTGAAGAAAAGAATAAGGATCAAATCATAGTGCCTCAGGACGAGTCACAGGTGACTGTTGGTGGCTTGTTGGCCCTTGGTTCTCGAAGAAAGAGAAGACTCAGGTAGAAAAGTTGAAATGTGAACTGCGCGAAAGACACAGTGACTGATATTGGGTCGAAGTGAGAACAAGAGCATAAAAGATGGAGAGAAGTAAGAGAAAGAAAGTTGTTGGAAGAGGAGATCGAGGATGAAATATCAGCAAGGAAGATAGATCATGGACAACTTAGCAAGCCAAAAAAGACATCTATAGATGCTTTGGAGCACCTCGCGGGAAAGAAGGAAAGATAGGTTAGTGAATCCCTGAAAATGTGGGTCAAGTTGACCTAGGGTTTTAAACACATAGGATTTTTGTATCTAGGTTTTTTAGACCCTTATGGATTTAGAAACTTAGGTTTTTGTATAAAGGTCAAGAGGACCTGGGATGGGTGTTTTTTATCGTCATTAGTTCGATGATGTGATGATGAGTGATTGTTGTTACTACTGAGAGGAAAGTATTGTGTTGGGAGAGCATTTTGTATTGTAAGATATTCAACTAGGTGTGAAGATCAACCCTACAATTGGGTACATAGGGAAGGGAGGAAGAGAGAAGAGTGTAAGGTAGCTAGAGAGGTAGTAGGGGGGCCCAGAGGGCCCATAGTGATAATAGTGGAGGTCATTCAATGTAAGGTGGACTAGGTCCACTATATTATTAAATAAGGCCCACTATGGTAGTTAGATATAATAAATGTAAGAGGACTTCTTAGAAGGTTCTACTTCTAAAAGATTC
>JASDQU010735283.1:41696-64923 GCA_032191745.1 Picea mariana
GCATTCCAATGTATTTGGTTGTCTAAGCAATATTCTTCACACCTTTTCTGCTATTGGCATCTGATTTACAGTTTCTAAAAGCACTGGTTCATTAAGCTATTTGGATAAGTCATCTCTCCATTGTGCTATCTTAGTATCCCATTGATCCACCTACTGAAAAGTATTCAATTCTTAAATTACCAGGCATACTTAGCTTACAACCCTAAGTAGTTTCCTGGAGTGATAACACAGTCTACATCAAAAAACTCATGTATGTCCAACACTCTGTCCAATCCTGGTCTTCTGATGCAAGGGCATTAGGAAGAAAAACAAAACTTATATTATCATTGTGTTCCTAAATTTAGGTGAAGTTAGCTTGAGTGTTGGCGAGGTGTGTGTTGTAATAATGGCTATTTTTACCAAAATGAACTCTCAAATCCTAGGAAGTTAGTATAGCTGATTTTGTGTGATTAGATTCTGATCTAGAAGAGTGGGGATCCTATTTGTCAGGATCTCAAATAGATTCTTATTATTCCTTTAAGAATAGAAATGTAATCGATCAAAGGGGGGATGGAATAGAAGGAAGACAAGGGTTTACTGTGTGTGTGGTTTCGAATAAAATCTAATTCCAATTGACCCGTGTTTTATGTAATGAAGCCTTCTGTATATGCTTGATTAAGATTCTGTAATTGTTTAACTTGGTAGATTGATCATTTCATTGATCAATCGATCTCTGCAGAAGGATTAGATCTATTTGATCTACATTTGGATGAATTTAGGTTATGTAAAGAGCGTTTCAGTAAGTTGCAACAACGTATTCCTGAGTGAATCACCACATTACAATGCAGATGTAGAGAAATCGACCCCTGTAGCTTAATCATGCATCCGAAAGAGCAGGTTCACGTTTGGGTGAATAACCTCAACCATTTTGCCATGCTTCCAAAAAGAATCTCTGAAACGTTCATTCTAGAAATCCAAATTGTTACAAAGTACTGGATATTGATCTGGTGTTTAAAAACAAAGCGTTATGCCCACAGAGGTAGTAATTGATTAGAGGATCTTTTTGTCTCTTTGATGCCTACATTAATTGGTATTAGAGCAGGAATTTTGATTGGTTAAGTGTCAGTTTTTGCATGTGGTGAAGATTTTATCTTTCACCTGTATCATTACTTGCAGAACAAGATTATCATTCAAGATCTCAGAGTGATCTTTTATGTCAAGTTATGGCTTATAGTATTTGAAGAGGAGGTCGAGGAGGTAGAAGGCCGGTAGAAAATGTTGAGGTGCTGAGATTGATGCAGCGTTTGGAGACAAGGCTAGATGTCATAGAAGGTGACAGACAAAGAGATCCTGATGATGATAGTGAGGATGAAGAACCTCAAGAAGAAGAACCTATAGCTCAAGAACCAGTTGAGTTTAAGTTGTTAAAGCAAGTTCTAGGATCCACCTCAAGACCTAAGCTCGATGTATCAAACTACAGTGGTGGTTTGAATCCTGAAGAGCTCGTTGACTAGATCAATGACATGGAGAAGTTGTTTGACTATGAGGAGATGAATGAGGAGAAAAATGTGAATTTTGCTGTGACAAAAATCAAAGAACATGCATCTTTATGGTGGGATGGTGTGTAGGCAAAAAGGAGAAGGCAGAACAAGCAAAAGATCAAGAGTTGGGACCGAATGATCATAAAACTCCAAGGTAAGTTTTTACCTCAAGATTATCAACTCTCTTTATTTAGACAGATGCAGAATCTTAGGAAAATATTGATGTCTGTAAGAGAATACACCGAAGAGTTTTATAAAGTAAACATAAGAGCAGGTTATATACAAGATATTGCAGAAAAGGTAGCCAGATTTATGAATGGCTTGAGAATGGATATCCAAGATGAAATTAGTATGCTGACCCCAAGGACAATAGAAGAAGTTTACCATATTGCCTTGAAAGAAGAAGACAATATTGCAAGGAGGTAGTCAAATAGAAGAACAGGTCCTAACAAAGGAAGGGGACAACAATCTAATAGAGAAATATCTACAAATCAAAGAGAGGGAACCAGTGGTTCAAGTCATCAAGGACATCAAGAGGATGAATTTAGTGGAAGACGATTCTCTCCTAGAGGAAGAGGCCATGGTAGAGGAAGAGAATTCAAATGTTATAAGTGTGGAAAGATGGGACATCAATCTTTTGAGTGTCCAGAGAACAATAATACAGATTCAAGAAATGTTGTTGTTCTTCCAACAGTAACGAATGTGCAAGAGGGTGAAAATATACCTGAGACAGGTGAGTCTCTTTTGTTGAAGAAAGTGTTGCTGAAAACAAAGAAGGAAGCTGTTGAACCAGCCTAGAGGAAGGCATTGTTTAAAACAATGTGCAAAGTAAAGGGAAAATGCTGCAAGGTAATAGTTGATAGTGGAAGTACATACAATTTGGTGTCCACTGAATTGGTGGAAAAGTTAAATCTGAAAAAGGCAAAGCATCTGGTACCATATAAGGTGTCATGGCTTCAAAAGGGACATCAGTTGTTATTAAACGAGAAATGTGAAGTGGATCTACAAGTAGGCAATTATAAAGACATAATTCTTTTTGATGTTATTCCAATGGATGTGTGTCACATCTTATTGGGCATACCTTGGAAATATGACAGGAACGCCATACATGAAGGAAAAAGGAATGTTTACAAGTTTCAAAAGGATGGACTAAATCAAACTCTGTTGCCATTATAAGAGGAGGAAACAACTATAGAGATTGATCCAAAAGTTTTGTTGATGAGTGGCAAGGAGTTTCTACAGCAGATGTAAGGTAATGAGGCATTTTTTTCTCTAATATGTAAGCCTAAGGTAGTGTTTACAACTACTAAAATTTCATATCTGCCTATTGAAATTCAGGACATACTAAATGAACACCATGATATAGTTGTAAATGACTTACCAGATGAATTGCCACCTAAGAGAAGTATCAATCACCATATTGATCTCATACCTGGATCAAATTTGCCAAACAAGGCTGCATACAGAATGAAACCCCAGGAAAATGAAGAAATCATAAATCAAGTACAGGAGCTATTAGACAAAGGGAAAATCCAAGAAAGTCTTAGCCCATGTGTTGTGCCAAAATTGCTAAGCCCACAAAAGGGTGGAAGCTGGAGAATGTGCACTAACTCGAGGGCCATTGACAAAATAACAATCAGGTACAGATTTCCCTTACCTAGAATCTTTGATTTACTGGACTGTTTGAAGGGTGCAAAGTATTTTTCCAAAATTGACTTAAAAAGTGGTTACCATCAAATTAGAGTTAGAGAGGGAGATGAATGGAAAACAACATTCAAAACGAATGATGGTTTGTATGAATGTCTTGTCATGCCATTTGGCTTATCAAATGCACCAAGCACCTTCATGAGGTTAAGGAACGAAGTGTTGAAAGACTTTATTGGGAAGTTTTTCATAATTTATATAGATGATATACTAGTGTACAGTCAGTCTAAAGAAGAACATTTAAGGCACTTGATTTATGTTATGAATAAGTTACAACAAGAGAAATTGATAATAAATTAAAAAAAAATGTTCATTCTTGAAATATGAACTTATATACCTTGGCTTTGTAATTTCTGAGGAGGGATTAAATATGGACCGTGAAAAGGTGAAAGTTATCCAAGAATGGCCTTCACCTAAGAGTATTTTTGGAGTAAGAAGCTTTCATGGACTATCTAGTTTTTACAGGAATTTCATAAGAAATTTCAACAAGATTAGTGCACCAATAATTGAAACCATCAAGAAGGATAAGCAACCATTTAAATGGACCGCTGAAGTTGAAAAGAACTTTCAGCTATTGAAGAAAAAGGTCACTGAACAACCTATTTTAACCTTACCATATTTTCAAAAACCATTTCAAGTGAAGTGTGATGCTAGTGGGGAAGCCATAGGAGCTGTATTGAGTCAGGAAGATAATCCCATAGCCTATTTCAGTGAGAAGTTGAACGAATCCAGGAGGAAGTATTCATCATACGATAAGGAGTTTTATGCTATAGTCCAATCATTGAAGAAATGGAGGCATTATTTGCTTCCTAAAGAATTTGTCTTGTACTCAGACAATCATGCTCTGCAATATATAATGCAGTAGCCAAAGATAAATCAAAGACATGTTAAGTGGGTGGAGTATTTGCAAAATTTTTCTTTTGTGATAAAGCATATTAGTGGACAATTTAATAAAATTGCAGATGCTTTAAGTAGGAGGGCTTTGATAATACAAGGAAATCAAGTATAGGTTATAGTATTTGACTCTATGAAAGAATTGTATGAAAATGATGCAGATTTCAAAGAAGCACTTGAGGCTTGCAAAGATCCAGCAGTAAGGGATATAACTCCATGGTTAGATTACATAGTGCAAGATGGTTTACTATTTAAAGGCAGTCGGCTTTGTATTCCCAAATGCTCGATGAGAGAAAACTTAATCAAGGAAAAGCACAGTGGAGGACTAATTGGGCATTTTGGACATGATAAGACTTTGGAACAACTGAAACATTTCTATTTTCGGCCAAGGATGAGAACAGAAGTACAAAAGTTCGTAGATAAATGTACAATCTATTAGCATGCAAAGGGAAAAATCCAAAATATAGGTTTGTATGCCCCACTTCCAATTCCCAACAGGCCTTGGGATTCAATTAGCATGGATTTCATTTTAGGTTTACCAAAAACACAAAAGGGTCATGATTCAATTTTTGTTGTTGTAGATAGATTCTCTAAAATGGCACATTTTATTCATTGTTTCAAAACTAGTGATGCTACAAATATAGCTAATCTATATTTCAAGGAAATTGTGAGGTTGCATGGACTTTAAAAGAGTATTGTCTCTGATAGAGACACTAGGTTTCTTAGACATTTCTGGAGAACCTTGTGGAAGAAACTTGGGACAGATCTGAGTTTTAGCTCAACATACCACCCTCAGACTAATGGACAAACTGAAGTGGTTAATAGAAGCTTGGGAAATATTTTAAGGATCTTAGTTGGAGAACATCCCAAACAGTGGGATCAAGCACTCGCTCAAGCAGAATTTGCTTATAATGAATCCTCAAATAGGAGCACAGGATAGACTCCATTTCAGATTGTATATGGAATGCACCCAAGAGGTATTTATGAACTCAGGGATTTAGGGGAGTCTGAGAGAAGAAGTGCAGATGGAGAGGACTTTGCTACAACCATGCATGAAGTCCATGAACAGATAAAATCGAAATTACAGGACAACACCAAATAAAAAAGTAGAGAACATTTAAAGAGGAGAGAGTAGAGTTTTGAAATTGATGAACTAGTTCTGGCACATCTAAGGAAAGAAATATTTCCTAAGAGGGAGTCTAACAAGTTGAAATATAAAAAAAATGGACCTTGTAAAATTCTCAGGAAATTTTCAAACAATGCATATGAACTGGAATTGCCAGCAGGTATGGGAATTTCTCCAATTTTTAATGTTGCAGATTTGTATAAATACAATGCAGGAACAACAAAAGGAGTAGTTGAAGATGGAGACAACAATGAAGTCAGAAAACAAGTTCAATGGAAAAAGCAGATTCCAGCTAAAGTAAGTCTACAACCAAAAAATATTTTGGAAAAGAGAGTGCAGAAGAAAACCAGAGGAAAAGAGTATTTTGAATACTTAGTGAAGTGGAAAGGCCATCCAGTGGAAGATTCAATATGGTTGACAACCACAATGTTCAGAAAAGTGGCACCCATGTAGAAGACCTCATGGATAGGATTCCATGAATCTTTTCAAGCCCAGAAGCCTGATGCAGGGGCATTAGGAAGAAAAACAAAACTTATATTATCATTGTGTTCCTAAATTTAGGCCAAGTTAGCTTGAGTGTTGGCGAGGTGTGTGTTGTAATGATGGCTATTTTTGCCAAAATGAACTCTCGAATCCTAGGAAGTTAGTATAGTTGATTTTGTGTGATTAGATTGTGATCTAGAAGATTGGGGATCCTATTTGTCAAGATCTCAAATAGATTCTTATGATTCCTTTAAGAATAGAAATGTAATTGATCAAAGGGGGGATGGAATAGAAGGAAGACAAGGTTTTACTCTGTGTGGGGTTTTGAATAAAATCTAATTCCAATTGACTCGTGTTTTATGTAATGAAGCCTTCTATATATGCTTGATTAAGATTATGTAATTGTTTAATTTGGTAGATTGATCATTTCATTGATCAATCATTCTCTGCAGAAGGATTAGATCTATCTTATCTACGTTTGGATGAATTTAGGTTATGTAAAGAGCGTTACAGTAAGTTGCAACAACATATTCCTGAGTGAATCACCACATTATAGAGCAGATGTAGAGAAATCAACCCCTGTATCTTAGTCACGCATCCAGAAAGAGCAGGTTCATGTTTGGGTGAACAAACTCAACCATTTTTCCACGCTTCAAAAAAGAAGCTCTGAAACATTCGATCCAGAAATCCAAATTGTTACAGAGTACTGGATATTGATCTAGTGTTTAAAAACAAAGCGCTATGCCCTGTATAGAGGTAATAATTGATCAAATGATCTTTTTATCTCTTTGATGCTTGCATTAGATTCCTTTGTAGAAAAATCCATAACTGGTAGTGCCATGCAAATACCTAAAGACCCTCTTTACTATTGTCCAATGCTCCTTCCCTAGTTTTGACATATACCTGCTCAAAATTCCCATTGCATTTGCAATGTCTAGTCTAGTACAAACCATTGCATACATCAAAGTTCCAACTGCACTGGCATACATAACATGGGACATATCCTCTTCTTCTTCTTGTGTCTTGGGACACTGATATGAAGATAAATTTACACCTATAGGAATAGGAACCTTGACCGATTTACTTCCATGCATATTAAACCTTTGGAATATCGTCTGAACATATTTTCTTTGATTCAACTAGAGTTTCCTGTTTGCACAATCTCTTTTAATCTCCATTCCCAGAATGAAGTTTGCAACACCGAGATCCTTCATGTCAAATTTGGAGGATAGCTGTGATTTCACCTCCTTGATAACATCCATATTATTTCCTACCAGCAACATGTCATCAAAATACAACATCACATAAATGAAGTGATTACCAACCTACTTGGAATATACACAGTGATCATCCCTGCTTCTCACAAATCCCAATCCAAGTATGTAGTGTCAAATGTTTGGTACCACATCCTAGGTGATTGCTTTAGACCATATAGTGACTTCTTTGGCTTACAGACCAACTCTTTCTTTCCCTTCACTACAAATCCTTTTGGCTGCTTCATGTAGATTTCTTCTTCTAGATCCCCATGTAGGAATGTTGTCGTCACATCCATCTGTTCCACTTCAAGATCAAAAGAAACAACAATAGATAAAAGAAATCTAATAGAATTTAACTTGGAAACAAGAGAAAAAATCTCACCAAAGTCAATTCCCTCTACCTGGGAATAACCTTTTTCTACTAACCAAGATTTGATGTATTTCTCCACTTGTCTTTCTGCATTAAAATTCTTCTTAAACAACCATTTTCTACCAACATATTTTCTTCCAACTGGAAACTTAACTATATCTTATGCCTCATTCTTATCCAAGGCATCCATTTCTTCAACCACGACCTTCTTCTAGAGTTTACTATCCTCTAAATTCACTGCTTCCCTGACAGTTTTGGGATCATCATCAGTAATAGATAAAGAAAAATTAGAATGGAAATCATGTGGGCTATACCTTTTTTGTTTCCTTATTTCCCTCACCGATCTCCTCGATAATGGGGTATGAGGTTCTTCTTCTTCTGCTTCATATGATTCATATTTTGCATCATCCAACTCAAACTCTATTTTCTCAGGTTCTTCTTGTCTTGGTAGGAATCCCTATTTAGGAACATCTTTCACCTCTCTAAAAAAAACATCCTGACTGTAAAAAATCTTCTTGTTTTTTGGGTTCCAAAGCTTGTAGCCTTTCAAACCATATTTATAACCAATAAAGATACACTTTTGAGCTTTATTACCCAAATTACTTCTATTTTCCTTTGGAACATGTACATAAGCATCACAACTAAACACTCTAATATGTTCAAGAGAGGGTTTCTTACCATTTCATACCTCATGTGGAGTTTTATCATCTAGCACTGATGAGGGTGATCGATTGACCAGGTAACATGTTGTACCCACTGCCTCTGCCCAAAATTCCTGTTCTAGCTCGACACCACTAAGCATGCTCCTTTATTTTTCCATTAGTGTCATTTCCATCCTTTCTGCAAAATTTCACTCTTTTGAGGTGTGTATGGAGTAGTCTCCTGCATGATATACCACACTTCTTACAAAATTCTTCGAATTCATTTCCGCAGAATTCTATACCATTATATGTCCTCAATACCTTTATTTTCTTCTCTGTCTAATTTTCTACCAGAGCCTTAAACTCTTTAAATTTATCAAATACCTCAGATTTATTTGTAAGAAAATAAATCCCTGTGTTCCTTGAGAAATCATCTATGAATGAAACACACTACAAAAATTTACCTAGTGATGGAACGGGCACAAGTCCAAACACATCACTGTGTATCAACTCTAAGATCTCCTTTGCTCTTGTAGCACCAGATGGGAATATTACTTGATTATATTTACCATATATGAAATGTTCACATAAATCAAAATCCATATTGAAATTAGACATACCTTCAACCATACATTTACCATGTAGTGTTCGAAGGCCCTTTTCTCCAATATGCCCCAGTCTTTGATGCCACAACATGGTCTTCTCTCTAGGGACAATATTGGTCTTGTATTATTTATTTATATGCTCAAGCACAACATAACTATTACACCCATTAGTATAAATGCTTCCCAACAACTTGTACATATTTCCACATTGAACGCTCCTCATCAACACCATTTCTCCTCGTACCATATTGCAAGTGCCCTTTCCCAATACGGTATCCACACCTACATCATCCAACTTTCTTACAGATATTAAGATCCTGGCTAGTTTTGGAATGCACAGAACCCCAGGGAGAGTTCTAATCCTTCCATCTTTTAGCAACAACTTAACTCTTCCATGTCCCATGATTTTGGTTTTCGAGTCATCTCCTAGGAATACATCACCACCATCGTATTTTTCATATTCACATAACCACTCCTTGTGAGGAGTCATATGATATGACACACCTGATTTGATCAACCATACACCATGGTCTACATGTGTACCTGTAGATGCCAGGTAAACATCACCTCCTTCTTCAGTGGAGGTTTTTTCCTCTGTGGAAGAGGTATTATTAGATCCATTTGGTTTATCAACATTCTTAGACTTGCAATCTTTCTTATAATGCCCTGCTTTACCACACTTCCAACATTTCTTCAAATATTTTCCTGGAGACTTAGATCTACCTGTAGATTTAGATCTCCCCCCCCTAAAGACTTACCAGGATTTCTGTCTTGGGTAAAACCTCTTACAAATAAAGCATTTATGTTCTGACCATCCATTCTTTTTCGCCTCATCTCTTTAGATAACAAGGATGAAACTACATCCTCATACTTCAATGTAGAATGAATGGTACTACCAATTGCTACAACCATATTATCCCAAGAGTCTAGAAAAAAACATAACAAAGTAATACACTTATCTTCTTTTGCAATCATAATATTAATAGAGACAAATTGACTTACCAGAGTATTGAAGGCATTTAGATGTTCTGTCACAGAATCTCCATATTCCATCCTAATATGATACAAATTATTTCGAAGAAACAACTTGTTTACCAGGGACTTTGATTGATACAAATTCTCTAACTTATCCCATAGTTCCTTGGTTGTATATTCTCCCAAGACATTCAACAACACCAAATATGCCAGGCAGAGTCGAATAATACTCCTTTCTCTTCTATCCAACTTCTCCCAATCTTCCTTCGATATACCAGTATGTTGTGTACTAGTAGTTTGTGTACTAGTAAGTTGTGTACCAGTAGACTATGTGCCAGTAGACTGTGTACCAGTAGGTTGTGTATCAGGATCCACAATGATCCATTGTTCTTTGTATACAAGAAGGTCCTCCATATTGAGATTCCATAGCTCAAAGTTTTTACCATTTAAATTCTCTATCTTGATTCTATAAGAGCTCACCATTCTTGTTGCTACACTTAAATCACCACTGCAAAAGCTCCCATTGAAACTAGGTCTATCACAGACCCAAGATAAACTTGATCTATCAAGACCGAGCCAAACCCTCAACAACAAAGACGCCCCCCTGAAGCCAAAAATGAGCTTTGATACCACATGTAAGTTTTAAACCTATGAAGTAAAGCAATGCATATTGATTCTTAAGAAAAAAAAAATTAATCAATGGATCATACACATAGTACACAAAGATTTATGCTGGAAACCCTTAACCGGGAGAAAACCAACCTTCCTCGGCGCCACACCATTCAACTCTTCATTGTATTAATTTCACCATTCACAATACAATATTTTGGGTATTTATTAGCTACCAAAACCCTAATCCATTAATATGGGATTAATTTAGAAAATCGCTAAAAATAGAAAAATCCACTAAAATAGCAAAAACCGACCAAAAACAAATTTTAGGGCACTTCCTTGAACGTTGTGCGTAATGAGGGGGGGGGGGGAAACATTCCCCCCCTGGGACCCCCCCAGGAAAGTTCCCGATGCACATGATACAAGGGGTGAAGGAATTTGGGATCGTCAGATGTAGTTGTCAAATCTGACATGCCCACACACACACATGCAAAGAATATAACACATACCCAACAACAAGGTGCTCTACATTAATCTACACATCTTGTAGAGAAGTCAAGGGAAAAGAAATCATCAAGATATTCAAAAACAAATATCAGTAGCATACACATAGGGGGAGACACCCCGACATGGGGAGTTATCCTTTTTCCCATGATGTCAAAGGGAGAGAAAGAGAAATATCATAAGAGTCAAGTGCATGAAGTTAGAGAAGGAGTATTCAATATAGGTATACGTTCAAGGGGGGTCACTCTTTGCTATCAAAAGAGAAGAGGAAATTGGAAAGAAACATGAGAACATAAACATGTGAAGAGAAAGAACCAAAACATGGAAACCAAGAAAAATAACAGGATCATGAAGGCAGGGGGAGAATCCCCAAGGAGAGAGACCCTTTTCCATTGATGTCAAAGGGGGAGAGTGAGAAACATTGATGAGGAGAAATGGTCACAGGGGGAGGAGCATGAGTTTTGGAGAATCAATGTTTCCATCAATGCTGCCATAAATATTGGTGTTTCCATCAATGCCAAAGGGGGGGATTGTTGAATAGTTGGTTTTGACAGTTGGTTGTCATTGATGTCAACCCTTGGATA
Source organism: Picea mariana (assembly GCA_032191745.1). Classification (NCBI taxonomy): domain Eukaryota; kingdom Viridiplantae; phylum Streptophyta; class Pinopsida; order Pinales; family Pinaceae; genus Picea; species Picea mariana. The sequence continues at coordinate 52,971 of JASDQU010735283.1, forward strand.
AGTCCAAATTCCCTAGAGATATGGTTTATATTTATGGTGAGTTAGTGGTCATTGATGGAGTGGTTGATGTCAACAAATGTTATGGGTTCATTTGATGAATTCTACATGAAGCCCCAGATGTGTGGTTATGGTACCCAAAATTGGTTGAGGAATATGGGCATGAAGGATAGTGTAAATGCAGAAAATACACTCATAGATGGATAGTCCTTGTCATTTTGTTTCCGGTGATAGGTGGTTTTATCCCTCCAAAATTCACCCTAGACTATAATTAGGTGATCTTGGTAACATCAAAAGATTTGTAAATGTAAATGATTTTTTAAAAGGTCAAATGGACAAGACTCAAAATAATAAGGTTTTAACTCATAAATATGGGCTAGCATGCACAAGCAAATGAGGTCTTGATTAGCTTCAGTCAATTGTTTAAGGATAAATATGAGTAGAGGGAAGACTTGGTGAGAAGAATGAACAAGTCTGTTATAAGCATCAGGCCTTCTAGCATCTAGGTGAAGAAAAAGATCAGTCACAAGATCCTCTTGAAACTAAACTTTAAAACCCTAAAAACATTTACAATAGCATCATAATCAAACATCCATTATAATACAGCTATAAAATCTCACAAGGATCCTCCATTAATGAGCATTCATAGTAAGAAGAAATAAGAAAATGAAGAGAATTTGACTTCCATTAATAAAAAATTCTCAAGTCCAATTCATTACTAGAGCACATACCACTCAGTCAAAAGATTACAATTCTGGAGCCTCAACTCAACCATTTGAACCTCTTTTCCTCATTTGGATCATGGATTTATAACATAAAGGAAAGGCAACAACTGGAGGTGTGAGATGGCCCATCCTCACATCGGATTCTCCAACAACAACTATCAATCGAACACCTATGCTAACAACTATTAACAAACTGCTATAAAAAAGGAAAAATGTTGGCAATCAATCCAACACGATTTAAATGACACTTCCTCCCTAGATGCACATCTTTGTCCGTTGCTAAGTGTCCTATAGATGTTGTAAGTTGTTATCATGCTGTCAGCTACTATCTCAACTGTTCTCCACATCATCATCCACCTAAAAGAGTAATGAATTCAAACTCCTTGATTCCAGGTGCCAATAGGTAGCGCCACTTTGGTGTATCTCTGCGTAGAATTCGACCTTTGTCAAAAATTTGGTAGAGCTTGCCAAAAATTCGGTAGCGCACTTTGAAATTCAGAGCACCCATCATTACAATGCCCAGGATATTGGGTAGCACCCATGGAATTCACAGCACCCAGGAGATTGGGTAGCGCACTATGGAATTCACAGCGCCCAGGAGATTGGGTAGCGCACTGTGGTTACACTGCTCAGGAGATTTGGTAGCGCTCATGTAGCTCTGCTCAAGAGATTTGGTAGCGCCTGTGTATCTCTTCTGCAAGTTCTGCAATGCACCCCTCTGCACATACATTCCTAAAAATGGTGGAATAGGCAAGAATTTTGGGAACATCATTGTATACATCGTAGTTACATTTAGCTCTTCGACTCCTGCATAATCACTTGGCACCCGACAACTTGCATTTCATTTTTTTTTAAATGACTCAGGAAGCATATCCCATATGTCTCGGGAAATTAGAGATTGTTGTCTTTATATACACAAATTATCGCATAACATATTTGATGAGACAAGTGGAAAGGAATAGGGCTTGGCACTTGCGCTTGGCTTTGTGTGTTGACTTGAAAATTGGGCATGTGGGCCCCCTAATTCTTTTTTAAAATCCATAAAACCCGACAGGCCTGTAGACTTAGGCATAAAGGAGTTTGGTATATTGATAGCTTAGGCTTATATCTTGACTCTAGATATTCTAGATTTAAGTATATGCAATAGATTTTATTTGTAGTGTGACTTAGACATTTTAAAGCACACATCACTCATTTTTTATAATATGAGATTTAAAAAATATAAAAAACAAATAAATATTTTTTATATTTGAAAATCCACCAAGCATAGACTAGGGCTTACCAATTTATTTTTTATTGCAGGTCAAGAGGGAAAATTCAAAGGATTTCTGGGAAAAAGTGATCAACGAGAGATTTGATGAAGAATCTGATGGTTAAGAAACTGGCCAAAAGACTTAAGAAAACGATAAATCAAATAGAGACTGATGAAAACACTCTAAAAAATACCAGTGCATTTTGATCGCTAACAGGTGGCACATCACATGGTTCCTCATGGTTAGGGATATATGGAATTATGATGTTAGAATCCTCGAAGAATGGTCAAGAAGCCCCTACATTGATTACAATTCATTAATGAATAGGTAAAGTGGATGTAACAAGAAAGTCAAGAAGCCCTAAGAATTAGGAAAGAGGTTACCTATGAAAAGTATAAATACACATCATGGAACATTCATTTTACACATACACTTACATTGAATATCTATCTTGTGAAAATGTTATGGTATAGTATTTTGGTCTATTGGTGAATCTGACGAAAAGAATGAGGCAATAGATAAAGTGTGAGGAAAGAGAGAAATTTTTAGAGCTACAGAGTGCAAGGGTTTATCTGAAACCCTAATTTAGTAGGCCCTCACGGTTCATCTTGAGGGTGTCACATGAGGCACCCCCGCGGATTGCATAAGTGACATCACATGATGCCCCACATGATAGGGAATCTTAGCCCCACAAGGCTAAGGAAAATTTGGGGGAAATGTTGGTACCAGGGTGTTGAAGGCCATAGAAGAGTGACATGTCAATGTTATAGTACAACAGATCAGCTACATGTCACATGTATGCTTATGTGATTATATCTTATTCTTGGTGACGGTATGGTACATGCTTGAGAGGCATGTCTTGTTGATGCATGGTACATATTGGTGATATTGGTATGGTACATTGAGTAGTAGTACATCTTGGTTGTATTGGTATCTGGTTTGGTTACATGGTAATGATTTTATGGTACATGCTTGAGGCTTATTCTTGGTACACTCTTGAAGCATTGGCACATAGTGTATGTTTGTCATTGATATTGATACATTGTTGAGGATTACACTTGGTATATGAAAACACATGTATGAGATACACCTCTTGGTGATGTTGGTACTTGGTTGAGATACAACATTAATATTGATTGCTTGATATATCCTATGGTGCATGGTATGGCATGATTGAGTGATATGGTATATGGTTGAGATACGTTGTTGGTACATGGTATGGCACAAGTGTTGATGTACATGGTTGATACATGGTATGGTACATGATTGATATTTGGTATGGTATTGTTGTACATGGTTGATGGTTGAGGCATATGGTGCAGGTTATGGTGCATGGTTGATGCACTCTTTGGTACAGTTGTTGGTGCATGGTTGATGCACAGTTTGGTATAGGTGTTGGTGCATGCTTGATGCACTTATTGTGGTACAAGTTGTGGTACATGATTGGTTCTTGGTATGGTACAGGTTGATGGTTTGGTACATGGTTGAGACACATATATTGTGATGGTATGTTGGTGATCTTGGTACATGCTTGGTAGAGGCATGTGTTGGTGATGTTGGGCATCTATTTGAGAGGTGTCTTGGGTATATGATCCATGTGAGAGGATCTGGTTGATTATCGGTGACAATGATAGGTTGAACAGGTTGACAATGATAGGTTGGATATAGTTACATGTTGAGAGGTTACAGGTTGATGTGACAATGGAAGTTATTGTTGTAGTGACAATTGGTCTACACTTATTTTTAGGGTGAAAGGATGGGGCAAGGAAATGGGGTTGTAGCCTCCTTCCGGTTGGTGCCAGAGAACATAGGGAGTTGTATCCTCCTTTAGGTTGGAGTTTGGGAATTAGGGGGTTGTAGCTTCCTTCTAGTTGGAGCCAGAGAATTTAGGGAGTAGCTTCCTTCAAGTTGCAGCTTGTAAATCAAGGGGTTGGTGCCTCCTTCCAGTTGAAGCTGGAGAATTGGGAAGTTGGTGCTTCCAATGAATGTATTCTTTGATATATAAGAAAGCATTCCATGGTTTTCTCCTATTTTGGTTTCCAAGTAAATTTTGGTGTACTTTGTACTTGATGTGATGTTGCTTATGTTTATATGCTCATGATATATTGATGATACACTGATGATATACTGTTGATAAAGTTAAATATTATATATTGTGGTTAAAAGTGGTATAAGGTGCTCATACTGATTCACCACCCCCCCTCTCAGTATTCAAACATACTATATACAAATAATACAATTATAACATAGATCTCACTCCATTACAATATCAAATAATTTTGATCACATTCATGAGAAGACACATTCACGAAAGAAAAACAGATGGCCCAAATTAAAGAGAAATTTAAAAGAGTCTTTCTATTAAAGTCAAAATAATATTTTGATAGGTAAACTTCAAATATATTTTACTCAAATGCTCAAAATTCAAAGATATAATTAAAATTAACACCAAAACAATTCTCTTAGATTTCTAAAAAATAATATGTCTTTAATAGTCTTATACAAATAAAATTATTCATCCAAACAGACTATGATTGGGCCTCCCATGGACCATAAAATATAAAGTAGAAGAAGAGAAGAGTCGAATGTGAACTGGGCGTAAACAGAGGAAGACATGAAAAGAAGATAAAGGGAACAATCATAATTCAGCTATATTTGTTCTCTAAAGATAAAATATAATTGGATGAATTCTGAAAGGACAAAGATAAGGATGTGATCAATTCAGACTTACTGTAATGGAATGTCTCCTTTCATTTTTGAGTGATTGTTGCTCTTATATTTTGTCTGGCAATAATTTCTTCACCAGTACCAACTTCTTCTATTTGGTTTTCCTCTTGATTAAGGCTTATTAAACCAGTTTTCAATATAATCATGTAAAGAAGCAACGATCACTTCTTGATTAACTTGTATATCAAATAAAGTACCTTCAATTTCTCTATAATCAATTGAAAGTTGTTGTAATGTAATTTCAGTGTCTTCATTTCTATTTTCATACTCAACAAACCAACTTTCAATGTCATGTTCTGTATATTCAACCATGTTGTTAATTTTTTGTTGACAATCCTTTTAATATTTCAACATGTTCTTCAAATTGTTGTCTTGTTTGAAGAATTTAATTCACAATTAGCTTTGGAAAATGTAATTCAATAGTAGTGCCAAAAAGGTCTAGCCCTGTCAATTTAGAATAAGCTTCATCCTTTTTGCTACTTAAACCATTTAAATCACCTAATAATTCTCTTAATATATTGATCCTTTTTATCCAACATGCCTTCAATTGCTTGACACAAATCCGGGAGGGAAAATATTCTTGTTTTCTTTGATACTCAGTCATCCCTAAAATATTTATAACAAATGTAGAGAGTGCATCCTTATAAAACCCTTCATCATTTGTTAAGTCAACTTGTAAATATTCCCTGGTATTTTGAATTTTGGAACCCAGAGAAAAAAAATTATTTTCAAGTCCCAGGTTTCTAAGATAAGAGACATTATTTTTTTAATATTTTCTTCAACATAATGCTTGATCGCAAAAAGTAAATTTGATTCTCCTTTTATCCTTAGCCTTGATTTTGGAGTTTTGTTGGATATTTTTCTAGGTTGGATTGCTAAAGTTGGGGTAGTAACTATCATCAATGGAATTAGATTAAACTCTAATTCCTTGATTCTTTCTTTAAGCCTGGAATTTTTAAATTCCATATCCTCTACAGAAACGTCTAGAGCATCCCCTGTAGCTTTATGAAACTTGACAATTCTTGATGCAGGAAAATTACTAAGGTCAAGTTTAGTGTGAGGTTTTCCCCTTTTGTTTTTCAAACAAGATCTTTGAAGAATCAACTTTCTGGAAGTTTTATGAAATAAATCATTTTGTATAAAAATGGATTCTTCTCCTATAAATACTTCTTCTTGAATGGAAAGCTTAGCTACAAGTTGTTGAGTTTCTTGTAATCTGTGGTCATCATCAGGACATTGAATATTTTCAATATCAATTTCCAAGTCCATATCTTCTATAGAAGCTTCAATTTTAGGTATGCCTTGTTCAACTTCTTGCTGAGAATTGTTCCATTTTATTTTCACTTGAAGTTTATGTGGTTTTTCCTTTTTACCCTATAGAGGGTTTTTGTCACCTCCATTACCTGAATTGTTGGTTGAAGACTTTCTCTATTTTGATGTTGTCGATTGAATATTTTTTTTGGGTGGGCCATTCTTTTGTGAGACAATGGGAGATTGAGAACCTTTTTCATTCGATGTTTTTCCCTTCTTATTGTATCGGTCAGTTTTTCTCAAAATAGTTTCAATATAATTTGTTCTTTTCTCAACAAATTGTGTCAGAGGATCATGACTATCACCTTCTTCTTCTCCAAAAATGCATGTATTATTAAGTGCACTACTATACCCAACCGATGTCATGTGATCAATAAAAATATGTTCTGGGTCAAATCCTTTGATTTCCTCTATGAATTTCAAATTATATTGGTCAAGATGGACTACAAATTCATCAATTTTAGTGATTCCTCTAAACAATATTTCAACAATTCTCCATGGGAGTGGAATAAACTGCTTCATTCTTTTTTCACGGAAGAAATGCAACCAAGATTTATACTGCCTCACAACCTCAATATAAAATAATTTGTCTGGAATATAATATGGAAGAAAAATAGGTCTTTCACGAGAACAATAAATCCTCACAATGTTGTAATTGTCCATATTCTCTATAACCCCCTTTTTGTCCAAGAACGTTAATGCTTCTTGTGATAGTCTGTAAGTGTTCTCTCCAAAAACAATTTTTTGAAAATAGAAACAAATTCATTATATACATCATAAAAATAGTAATTAAACTTTTTTCTCCATAAACCTCGATACCACATTGTGTTTGGATCGATTTTATAGTTCACCCTTTTACCGATACTCAAACCCTTGAATAAATGATAGTAAGTAATAGAAAATATCAAATAAGAGGCCATGTAGAATTTCTTTTTGCTCTTAAAATTTGACAATTATGTAGAGATTTGTGAAGAAATTATTTTTCCCCAATCAAAAATTGCTTCTTCATGAATTGTAAAATATAGGATATAGAGGGCCAACCAAGGAATGGTTGTCGTGGATTCCTAACCTATAACTCTAGTGAAAATACATGCTAGTTCTTGATAGGGATTATTTAATGAACATACCTGAATTCTTGATATGTCTTCTGGCATTGTTGTAGGATCTTCTAGATATTGTTGTAAGATCGCCAATCCATTATCTTTTTCCTTTAGAAAGTTCCTTGCTTCGTCTCCTTTAAATGTAATGGCCGGTTTTGGTAACTTCAACATTTTCCTGAATATTGATGGTGCTATGGAAATAGGGGACTCACTTTGGAGTTGAATTATCCTTATGCTTTGGACGAATTTGTCATCACACTAGGAGATTACTTCTTTACAATAAAAATTTCAAGGACATATCTAGCTAGAGAAATACTTGATGTCCAAATCCTTTTTTCATTTTTCTCTGGTAGAGGAAGTGAGGAATGATAACAATAGGATCTTGACCAGTGACAATTCTAGCCTTCTTAACCAAACAAGTTCAGAGTATCTCCATGGAAAAATTGTCATTTGATATCCATTTTGGTGAAGTTGGCAGACTCTCGTAAAGCTCCTTTGGATGTTGATTTCAAAACAAATCTTTTCTTGGTAATATAACTTAAATCATTTTTTCAATGAAGTGGTTAATATGAATTAAATGGAAATTACCTCGAGAAATTTGCTATTGCTAACAACCTTTTCAAAATTAATTAGCATTTATCTTCCATATTTTTAATATTAAATGAGTATTGTAATATGCAACAAAGGAAATTAATACATTATTGTGGGGAAGCGGGCGTAGAAGGAGAAGGAAATACCAACCTACGAGTCTGCCAACCCACGAACCCATCATGACATGATATATAGAAGAGAGACCAAGTATAGAGAAAAATGTAGATCACGAAAGACGAGGTTCAATTTAGTAATGACGGAGAAAACAATCTAATGAAAAAGAAAAAGGGCCACACCCACGAGTTTGTTAACCCCTGAACCCACCATTATGAAGAGAAACTTGAAAAATTGATAAAGTTATGGTGCAATATGTAGGTGGCAGAGAAACGAAGTGAAGTTTGCATGATGCAGAACTTTGATAAAGAGATTTGTGAACTGGCTATGAGACAAGGATTTTTCTCAGTAAGAAAATAATTAAAGGTAAGACTAAGTTATATATAGGTCAAGAACTGGCTCCAACTATGGGACAGGAACCCCCTGTGGGTCACTGAGAACCCAAAATCTAAACCATTGGGCATGGAGTCAGTCAGTGCAGGAAAAATGAAAATAAATGAAAGAGCACAAGAAGAAAAAGGGAAAGACTATGTACATGTAAGAGAAGAAATGATCAAGCAAAAAAACTCTTAAGATGTTAGTCATTAACCATAAACATATGTATTGTCCCTTTCATGTCTTTGAGAAAGTAAGAGTTATAACCCAAAAAATATTCAATAATGTATGGGTCGATCCATAACGCTTCAAACTTTGTGTGTAGACAAGTATTTTCCTTTGATTTGTTCCACGATAGTATCAATTTCCCTTTTTGAAAGTATTTCATTGTTGTGCTCTGATCAAAATACTTCTTAATGGTTTGTTGTCTTTGATTCATTTTCTTTAATGCTTCAGCTCATTGTTCCTCCAATTTTATCAACTGGTTATATATTTTGTGTAAAGGGGATACTTCATCTTCATCTTCAATATTCATAACATATGTTAACATATTCAATTTCAGATTAATTGGCATTATTTCTTCTTTTCCATATACAAACATTTCAGATTAATGGGGAATTTTTGGTTCTATCCTTTGGTGTTAATTTTCTTTCCCATAATGCATCTGTCAATTTTAAATGCCAATTATTTTGATTGAGATCAATGGTATTCTTAAGAATTTGGATCAAAGTCTTATTGGTAGATTCAACCAAACCATTTACTTCTGGATAATAGTTTGATGATTGTCCCATTATTATACCAAATAATCCACAAAATTTAGTAAACTTTGACCCGATGAATATTGACCCATTATCTGTAATGAATTTTTCTAGAACCCAAAATCTTGCTAAAACATTTTCTTTCAAAAATCTTATAAGCTCATCAGAATCTACCCTTTTTAATGCTATTGCTTCCTTCCATTTTGTGAAATAATTTGTTGTAGTGAGAATGTATAAATGACCTTTGCTATATTTTGGATTTATTGGACCAATCACATCAAGTCCCCATTGAGTGAATGGTTCTTCTATTGTTATGTGTTGCAAAGGCATTATTGATTTATTCATTCTTCATGAATTTTTTTGACAAGAAATTCATTTTCTTATCATTAAATATGAATCTTTAAATATAGTAGGCCAATAATATCTATAGCCCCAAGGGTTAGCTCAAGTGGTTTTGAGCTAGACATGAAGCTATCCCCAATGGAGGAGGTCACGGGTTTGACTCTCTTGTCCCCATTTTGGGTTATGCCTAAACATAACCAGGGCTAGCAGTTTACCCCATTTACCATCAACGATACACTTTGATATTCTTGGAGCATGCATAATATAGGATCAATTTGATTGCTTCCATTCTAGAAACATGAGAAAACATCTCTTCAAAGTCAATACCTTCAACCCGTGTGTATCCTTTACATACCAATCTAGCTTTATTCCTGGTAAAATGTCCATATTTATTTAATTTAATTCTAAAGACCCACTCTGTGTCGATCACATTCTTGCACCTTGGCCTTGGAACCAATTCCCAAGTTCATTCTTCTCTATCTAATCCAACTCTTCATCCATGAAATTTATCCAGAATTCATCCTTGCTGGATTCTTCAAAGTTGCTTGGCTCTATCGAAGATAGGAGTTCTAGGTGCAGTTGATCTAGTGAACAAATTATTCTTCTAGTCTCAACTTCTGCATCTTTTTTCTCGATAATATGATCTAATGAATGATTCTTTTGTATCTTTTTTCTCGATGTCTTTCAAGGTACTTGAAGATATTGTTTTTCTTTCTCTTATGCTTCTAACTTATCTTCTTTATCTTCCTCTTATGCTACTTCTTCTTCCTTTGATTCTTCTTCGTGAACCTGTTCCATTGACTCCTTTTCTTATTCCTTTATTTTTCATCCACCTGTCTCATCAATTGTCACATTGATGTTTTCCACAAATTTGTTGAGACTTAGATTTAAACATTTGTATGTTTTCCTTGTACTCAAATACCCGACAAGTATGCCATTGTCCACACAAGATTTCAACTTTCCCATTCTGTCATCTTCTCTTTTGATATAACATTTATTTCCAAAAACTCTGAAGTTCTTCACATTCACTGGTCTTCCTTTCCATAGCGCATACGGAGTTTTATCACTGTTGTTTTTGAGTATTAATCTATTTTGAATGTGAACTGTTGTATGCACTGCATGTTCCCAGAAGACATCTGTCAACTTGGAATCCATTAACATAGTTCGAGCCATTTTCTGTATTGTCCTGTTCTTCCTTTCGACAACTCCATTTTGAGGTGAACTAGCAACAAATAATTGCCTTTTTATTCCATTCTTGCTGCAGAAATCGATAAATTCATTTTAAGTAAACTCTCCTCCATTATCAAATCTCAAACATTTGATTTTTGAATCCATTTCATTTTCAACCATTTCCTTTTATACCTTGAATTTATTGAATGCTTCTGACTTCTTCTAGAGAAAACAAATTGCAATCATCCTTGTATAATCATCAACCAATAACATAAAATATTTCTCACCTTTTAAACCCTTTGTTCTAGTTGGTCCAACCAGATATGTATGCACAATTTCCAATGTTCTTGTTGTGGAGTATTCCTTTGATTTGAACTTGGTCTTTGTTTACTTTCCTTGTTGACAGTGCTTGCACAATTGTTGGTTGGCTTTGTGATCTGAGGAATTTCTCTAACTACTTCCTTTTTATGAATTTGAAAAGGTTGTCAAAGTTTATGTGATCCATCCTTATACGCCATAGCCAAAATTCATCTTCCTTTCCTAGAAAACACTTTTCATTTACAATTTCACTTAATACATATATGTTGCTTGAAGTTCTTACGGTTGTTGCAACCAATATGCCTGAACTTTCTTTTCTTATCTCACACTTCTGTGAATCAAATACAAGATTGTGACCTTGGTCACACATTTGAAATACACTTAGAATATTATGTTTCATATCTTTCACTAGTAGAACATTTTCTGCCTTGGTATCCTTGTTTCCAATTCTGATTGTGCCTCTTCCAATGATTCTAGATGAGTCATCATTTCCAAAAGAGACTGACCCATCTCTTTCCTTTCTCAAGGTTAGTGTTAAGAACCAAACATCAATATAGCATAGAAAAACCCCAGGAAAAGTACTCAACACCTTGAAAAAGAGATAATTTCAGATAATAAGCCTCTTCGAGGGGGCGACCTCCTTTTACCCCACTTAAATGTTCAAGTACAAGATGATTCAAAATGAAAATGTCTCCTTGGTATATATAGGAGACTAGGAGGTATAATTAAAACTAATGGCCTAAAGCCGACATAAATAAAATAACATTACTAATATAATATACCCCAATTAAGGGGTAATGAGCCAATATTAGGGCTTAACATGCCCCTCCCCTTGAGACAAGTGTTGTCTGCAACGCTTGAGTAACTCTGGATGCTTCTGTATAAAAGACTCATCTTCCCAAGTGGAATCTTCAGCCGGTAGTTTCCTCCATTTAATGAGATACTCGGAAATGGATCTATTCCTCAGCTAGCGAATTCTTGTGTCAATGATGGCTTCAGGCTCCAATATGATTTTTCCTTCCTCGTCAAGTTCTGACAATATAGTTTGAACTGGGATCTTGTCACCTATAACCTTCTTTAAGCATGAAACATGGAAAACTAGGTGTACTCGTGAAGATGCAGGCAACTCCAATTTGTATGCCATAGTACCAATCTTTTGCAACACCTTATAA
>JASDQU010735283.1:65023-122569 GCA_032191745.1 Picea mariana
AATTGATATAAAATTTTGAAACTCGCACCCAAAATACTACAGACTGTCCATGATCCAATGAAACCAGTCCCACTCAATTTGGATACTCTAGCAAGAAGTTATGATTGTTTTACCTGGAACACCTTCTTGAGACTAGTCAATAGGACTAGTCAAATACCCTATATTACACAAGGTGTATCTACAAATTTAATATGACCCAGAATCTGAAATTTTTAGCACAAATACCTTACTAATTTCTGTAAATGTCCTCTAGATTTTAGGGTCTGAAACATTACAAAAAAAAAATTATAGCGAAAATTCCGCAATGAATCATTTCAGGATGATTCCAGAACCCTATCTTGTACATGTTGTATCTCCAAAATTATAAGGTCTCAGGAGCTGAATTTTGATCCCAACGTACCTTGATCCATCTAATAAATATCCTCCAAGTTGTTAGTTATGAAACGTTGTAGAAAAAAAATTATAGTGAAAATGCCACGGTGTTTCAGATGTAGCAGCAAAACCCCAAGACCTTGAGCTTTGATACCATATGTTAAGAACCAAACATCAATATAGCATAGAAAAACCTCAGGAAAAGTACTCAATGCCTTGAAAAAGAGATAATTTTAGATAATAAGCCTCTTTGATGGGGCAACCTCCTTTTACCCCACTTAAATGTTCAAGTACAAGATGATTCAAAATGAAAATGTCTCCTTGGTATATATAGGAGACTAGGAGGTATAATTACAAATAATGGCCTAAAGCCGACATAAATAAAATAAAATTAATACTATAATATGCCCCAATTAAGGGGTAATGAGCCAATATTAGGGCTTAACAGTTAGAAACCTATCCTCATCACATGTCATGTTCTTTGAGAAACCACTGTCAACATACCAACCACATTTCTTGTGTTTAGTTTGTAGAGCGAGTGTGCATTCTTCATTGTTATATTGATTCTAATTTCTTATCCATATTCTTTGGTGAGGTTCCTATCTATGACTGTTGTTATTTTGTTGTAATTCTCTAGGAGGAAATTTCATTCTACAATATTTGGCCATGTGTCCAAAGTTGTTTATAACATCCAGTTCCATTGATCACATTACATACCATTGATTTATTCTTTAAGGACAGTTGTGAGCAAGTTATTCGGTTAAAACACGGTACATTATGATTATCTGTCTTGGTTTATGAGTTTATGATATGATCGAGTATTGAAATCGATATGTTATTTTTATTGATGTATAGCGTTGAAATGTATTATGATGAGTTTTCCTAAGTGTGAAGGAAATGTGACACAATGAGGATGTTAATGGCATCGAAAAACTTCCTTGGATTCTGGATTGAGTCAGAGAGTGGACAATTGACTTTGATTATGAGTACTTGTTTTATTTACGCATGTGTTATGATGATGATTCAATATTGGATTTCATGTATATGAGTTATTAATGTTATTGTTTTCAGTGGATGCATGCATGGTGATGTTTGATAATCTGACTCACATATGGAGTAAAGGGGTCTTACATAGATATCATATGGATGAAGGAGAGGTGTGGCACCATCCATGTCACAGCCTACTAGCACTTCTGTCGCGACCTAAACTGAATGTTAATGACTACCTTGTCCCTGAAAGGTTCACGATGTTGTGAGGGCAGACTGAGACAGTAACTCGGGATAATTTTGTGGAGCATGCAATAAGGCATATTCCTTATTCATCAATAATCCCTTAGTCTCACACAAGGTCGACTAGTGGAGTATTGACTCCAAGCGTCATACAACTTCCAAACCAGTCGACGACGAGTGGCACCCTTGGAGCACGAAGGTGCGTCTTGAAGGGCACGTCGCATGAATAAATTATGAGTCAATAAAAATACTATAAGACCTTCGAAAATAAAATGAATACTCAAACTTGTTAGAATAAAGAATAAAACAATTAATTAGAACTGACAGAAAAGAGAAATGAATTTATATAATTTTATATAAAATTTTGAAAGAGAACATAATAAAATATAAGTTTATTTTTAGGCTTAATAAAATTTTAGAAATGGTAGAAATGGGTCTAAGGGAKATTAGACTAATTAAAATCTAGAGGGGGAGAATAAATTAAGACACATGCAAAATATGTGCATGAAATTAATAAAATGAAAATTTTAAATTAAAATAAATTAACTCATGAGAGAATGGGTTGTCAACATAAAGTTAGTATCATGAGTCAATCAAACTCTAAATCCTAACTAAGAGAAGAGTCATAATCAAAATCCAACTGTAAATTAGTTAGGAGACACAATAAAAGAGAAATTGGGGAACTAAGGGACAACTAGGAGAAAAGCTAGGAACAAATTGAGGAGTGTGAGGGGAAATTCATAATTATTTAAATTAAAAAGGATTAAACATGTGCAACTTGGGGAGAGTGTGACATGTGTTGAGGGTGAATAATATTTAATTTAATTATTAAAAGTTATCTAATTGTGCATGAGAGGAAAAGTGTCAAGGTGAATTTTCTTATAAAATGAATGGTGAGGAAGAAGGAAATTACCCTATGGTTGGATGAATGGAATGTTGTTAAAATTTCTATTGACTAAGTTCATTTGGTGAGTTGGGATGCAAGCTTGTGCAAGAGGTGAAAGCCTCTCCTTGTGAGGGAAAACTTGAGCTAGTTTGGATCTGTAACTCTATGTGTGACCCCTTTGCGGCTAAGGGGGCTAAGGGGGAAGAATAGTACCTCTAGTGTTGGCTGGGAGGTACGCGTGAAGTCGCTTTGTTTAGCAAGCAAGAAGGGACAAAGGAGATAGCACAAGCTCTGATCGTATAGTTGAAATATTACCTATTAAAATTCTTGATTTTGTATATTGAATATGCAAGGGAAGAATGTTGATTATTGACCTAGTGCATGGGTTAATTATATGTGTAATTTACTTATTGTTGAGGAATGGATTTCCAGCATATTCAAATGATTTGATTAATTTCTAAATGATAGTTGTACAAGATTAATTCGTTTAAAGATTTACCAATATTAGATATGAATCACATGAATAGGCGATTCAATGTAATGACATTGGATATATTTTTTGTGCATTGACACCGTTGGGTTTATTAAATATATCTAATTGTTATGTATCGAAAACCGTTGGTTATTCAAACTCGTAAACGTTTTTATAAATTCAAATTTCTGATCTATTAGAAAATACATTGAATCACTGATAGAAATTTTGTTGTTCAACTAATACAAATTTTAAACAAGGTTTTGTTAATCAAATTTTCACCCTTAGGTATTCATTTACTCCTTCTAGAGTTTGTTTTGCATTATTTGCGACTTCATTTTGTTAGTTGTACACGGTGTATTGTTTAATGGTCGTTGTATACTTCCCCGTGAGATATATGCATCACCTGATTGTAATTATGGGTCCGTGGTGGTAGCAAGGGCTTAAAGAAACTGTACAAAAAATGAGACAATCCACCGGATTCACATTAGAGGGATCAGTTTCCTTATGACGACATTTCCAATTTCCTCAATGTGAGCAGGAAGCCACATAATTTTGTTTTTCTTTCCACAAGTAAATCTGTGATAGGGACAAAACTATCCTTGCCTCATTCAATTCATCACAATCCTGAGTGAGAGTTGTGTTACTTCCTGAAGTAAAAGTCTCATGGGGTGTTCTATATCTTCTATGATTCAGTCAAACTTGACAGTTGGCAACTTGTGGTAGCATGTAGTTTCTGTGACTATTACCCCACTGGTCATCGCTCCTTACTTTCCTTATGTTCCTGGTCCTCCTACCTTGACACATGGTGCACATATGCAGCCGTGATCTCCTTCCATGATTCGTGGTGTTGTCTTTGTGATAAGGTAGTTCTTTTGGATTCATTGCATTAGTTTTTTAATTTGACGTTTTGGACCAAACAAATGTGGTCCATCATCAGGAAGAGTTTTAAGATATGAGGGAAATCTGAAAAATCATTAAGTGTATAAATATGAAAAGTTTTTTAGTAAAGAGATGACTTATTAAAAATATATAAGACCCAAAAATATTACTAATCAATTTATTACTAATTAATTTCTAGAATTTGTCCTTGTGGTTAGTGTTGGGATCCAATTTTGTCTAATCTTCCAGCCATCATCTCTGTTTAGAGTGTTAGGTTGTTTTTCAATTTTGATGGCTTCCCTAAATTTCCTATTGTGATAGTGATCTACCTTGGCAAGAATTTTGGCCTCTTCAATACAAATATGATTTTTTGTTTTGTCTGAATGTTCTGCCAAAGCTGAGGGATGAGTGCGATTGTGATTGATATCAACGACATGTTCTTGAATTATAATTCTAAAGGAACGACCTATTTCTCCTATGTATTATTTACCACAAGAGCACGAGATCATATAGACACCCTTCTGTTCAATGGGATCAACAAGGTCTTTCACCAACCTAAGGGAATTCCTAATAGTGTTTATGGGTTTGAAAGTTGCCCCAATATTTTTCTTCTTCAAAATCCTAGCAAGCTTGTCTGTTTTCCCTTGTATGTATGGTAAGAAAACTTTGGACACATCATTATTTTTTTGTACCTTATTTCTAGGTCTTTTAGAGGCATTCTGAAAGGCTCTAAACACCTATTGTTTTTTATAGACATTATCCTTGAAAACCTTGAGGAGGTGGTTTTTCTCTTCATCATGATGTTCATCATTAGATATTTTTAAGTCCCTAGTAGCTAGGGTGTTGAGCACCCCTAATTTTTGGGCAGGGTAATTATGGGATTTGGCATGAAGGCATTGTTCGGTGTGAGTTTTCTTCCTATAAACTTGGTGGGATAAGGATCCATCGAGTCTTTTTGTGACCTTGACATCTAGAAAAGGACAACTGCCTTTATCTTCAACCTCCATAGTGAATTTGATATGACTGGATTGTTTATTGAGGTGATTCACAAATTCATTTAACTTGTCATAACCAAGGGGCCAAATAACAAAAGTATCATCGACAAACCTATTTTAGTATTTGGGTTGAAAGGGTGAGGAAATAAGGGCTTTTCTTTCCAAATCCTCCATGAATAAATTAGCTATGATAGGAGAGAGGGGGGATCCCATAGCAACCCCACATGTTTGTTCATATATGTGACACTGGAAAATAAAGAATGTGGATTTCAAACAAATTTCAACTAACTCGGCAGTACCTTGGTCAGTGACTCTCTTGATGACCTCCATAGATCCATCAATGGGAATCTTAGTAAAGAGAGAAACAACATCAAAACTAACGAGGGTGTCATCCTTTTCCAAATTGATATCTTTGATCTTGTTTACAAAGAATGGGAATCTTGATTATATTTGTGTTGTATTTAACTCAAATGTGGATTGAATCTTTCTATTGGCATAATGATAGCTGCAAACTCTGAGTATTTCAGTGAATTTAGTTAATTATTAAAAATAATCAATTGAATTATGAGATGGACACCTTTACTTGAGTCATTTGTTGCACCGGTATGAAAATAGATGGACACCTTTACTTGAGTGAAGTTGTGAAGAGAGGAGCAATGACCATCGTAGCTAGCAAAAATGAATAATATAGATGGGTCCATAAAAGTGAAGGCCATGGTAATGGTGGAGGATGGGAATACCATTCTTGTGGCTCTCGCAGCGTCATTTTAAGGTAATCTATCAAAAAATTGGCTATGATTGGAATAACTGACACAAATGGTAAAACTACCACTTCTTATCTGATAAAGAATAGGTGTGAAACTAAGGATCTGAAAACTAGGCTTCTTGGTATCATTGCTTATCATATTCATTGTGATCATTAGTTGGAAACTCATGCTAGACTCATGATACTGTTATGTATAGAACTAATGACAAGATGGTTCACTATGATACCGAAGCTTGTGTATGGAGGCTTATTTGCTCGCTCTTGTGAAGGGTCGTTTTGATAAAGTGGTTTTGCTTTTGCAGTTTTTATGATTATAACTAGGGATTATTTCGGACTTTCACAAAACAAAAGGAGATTATAGGGAGGAAAAAGGGAGGTTTTTTTCCAAAATGGTCGATCCTGATTGACAACCTAAATTAGTTAACATTGATGATCCAAATTCTCTTATTTTATCACACGAGGCAATCCAGATGTGCTTGTATTAACTTTGGCATTGGGGTACAAGAATGGTGATGTTTATGCTTCAAAAGTTTAGCTTTCCTTGTTGAATTCATGTGCTAACCAGAACATCCAAAGGAATATTGGAAATATCTTCAAGGATTCTTGGGAGAAATTATGTATATAACTTTCTTATTAGTGTGGCCATAGGGAGTGAAGTGGGATCACCATTAGAGGGTATTTCTATGGGTGAGGAAGGTGATGATGTTGAGGGTCTTGTATGATATGGTCGACACCTATAATGTAGGAAGGTTGACTTGCAATAATTTTCCTTCAGCTGGATTGTTGTGCTTAGCATCATGTAGGCTTCTTTCAAAGAGTATATGTTCTTTTCCTTTTAGAATTAGGCTAATTCCCTTCTGAAGTTATCATAATTTAGTATTGTATAGTTTGGGCGAGCACAACTTATTATATACTATTATAAAAATATGTATAAAAAGTAGTTGAAAAGAATTATATTGTGTGTTATTATCTAATTGTGGGTTTCCTTGACTTAGTTTTCGGTTAACTAATAGTTTCCTATAGTTAGAGTAGACGTGACAGTTATATGTTTTTAGGGTTACTTAATGTGAATTTTTCTCTTAGATTCACTATATATGCAATATATATACATGATATCTATATTGCATTACAAAATCTTAAATCACAAAATGATTTAAGACGTGTTTAAGAGTAAGATAATGTTTATATGTTAGTGGTTTAGGTTAAGATATTATATTAGAATGTGTATAATGATATATGGGATATTGATTACAATAGTGAATCGTTATTATTGAAATTTTTACGTGATAAATTAATGATTTATACACTAACGATTTTATGTTGTAGATTTTATCATAGTAATTTGTAATGACACACATATATATACTACCTTCGATGTTTATTCTTACTCATTAATGTTCATTAAACCAGAGGGTTGTTACATTGTTGCATTTGTAGCATTCCAATTTAGTGCTCAAATATTCAAACCTGTTGTAACTTCTTCTCTGTGTTTCACTAGGCCTTCTTGGATAACCATTTTGTTCATGACTTTCAAATTTGTTTCTGTTTCTACTATTTTCTCTGCAATTTACAACTTTATGTACAAAATTATTACATGCATAGAATAAACCAAAGAACATAGTTTGATACCTGGAAGTTGAAGATCTTCTGAAATGAGTTACTCTTCTGAATCCTTATTCTTCTTGAGGCCTTCTTATTTTTGACTATCGCTGATTCTGAAATCTGAATCTTCTGGGTGGAGTGTCCCTATGATCTTCCTTGTAAAACTTCTTATTGTCTATGCATAGCTTCTTGGTTGTGTTTCTTGATTTTTTGTTTTGGAGCTTGATCCCTTTTCTGTCTGATTGTATCCAACTATGGACTTGTCATGATTTGGCCTTTGACTACTAATAATATACTCCAAAACTTTTGAGTTGTTCTGTATGTTTTTCTTTTGAATATATTTTCTCAATGTGACAATCTCTGCTTCCAAATTTCCAATAATCCCTTATCTTTCTTTAAGTCATTCTTTGAGTTATTCTTAAATTATTTTTTCTTATTCAACTTGAATTTTTTATTTAGTGATCATCTACTCTAGTTCCTCAAAGTTGAAATTTTGAGTTTCCTCTTTTCTTTTTAGTTCTGCCTACAATGACTCTTTTTTCTTCTTTTCTCCTTTTATAACTTCTATAACACTCAACAGTTCTTCTTTGTAGTCAAATTTTGCCACTTCATATTCTTCTTTGGTGCCTTATTCATAGAAATTTTATATTTCCATGAATAGAACCCTTTCTGAATCACTTTTACTATCTTCATCTTCGTCTGATGAGGTGTTTTCTTCTTCTGTGCAAAGGCTTTTCTTGAAAAATCTATTTTTGGTTCTTTTTCCTTTGTACATTTGTTTTCTATTTGAATCATCTTCTTCATTTCTTTTCTTTTTCTTATGAAGGCATTTGTTAGCAAAATGACCAATGACATCACAATTAAAACAAATCAATGGAATCTTACCTTTGTATTTGTCACCAGTTCCCTTTTTCAGTCTTTTGACGAAGTTGGCTACTTCTTCATCATCTTATGAGATGTCACTGTTGCTGCTATATGAATTTGCCTTTTTCTTTGACTTATTGGATTCTTTGAATGATGCTTCTTTTGTGACTGGATTCTCTGTTCGGTTCTCATTTCATAGGCTGTGAATATTCCATGTAGCTCATCTATGCTTATCGAGTGAAGATCTGTTATTTCTTATAGTGTTGAGATATTAGGATCAAATCTCATTAGAAGAGATATTAGCACTTTTTGAACAATTATAGATTCATTAACTTCTTCTCCCAAACCTATGATTGCCTTCACTATTTCATCAACTCGTAAAAACTAAGATGCATTATTTTCATCTTATTTCATCTTCAACTATTCAAATTGACCTCTGTAAGTTTGAAGCTTTGCTTCCTTGACTTTTGTGTCTCTATCATAAGCATTCTGAAGTTTATAAAAAATCTCCTTTGTTGAGCTACAATGCATAAATTTGACATATACCAAATCAACCAGACCATTCAGGATAACATATTTGACTTTGGAATTATTTAAATTGAGATTCCTTCCATTTTCATTTGTTGGGGGAATGACAAGTTCTTTGTATCCATATACTACTGATTGTCAAACCTTGAATCATTGTGCATATATATATGTTTTCATCCTTCTACTCTAGAATGCATAGTTTTGTCCATCAAATTGTGGTATTCCATTTTTATACATATTTTTGGTCTCCATGATCTACCTTCCAATGGTCAAACCAATTCTTGAAGGAACCTACTCTGATACCAATTGTTGTATTACTGAGAGGGGGGGGTGGGGGGGTGAATCAATAATAGATATTTTTAATCCTTTTAACCATAGTATGTAAGTGTTATTTATGTTTACGATCAATATACCATTATCGTTCAACAAATGCAGAGTAAATAAACCATGAACAATGAACAATCATACACATACACAGTACACCAGTATTTTTACGTGGAAACCCAATGCGGGAGAAAACCACAGAATGTTTTTTCTTATATGTCTTTAAGAATTACATTCATTGGAAGAACCAACTTCCTTTGTTCTCCAGCTGCTACTGAAAGGAGGCTCTGACCCCCTATATTTTCATGCTACAACCTGAGGGAAGCTACAACTCCCCAATTCTATGGCTACAACCAAAAGGAGGCTACAACCCCCTTTTCTCTCTGGCTACAAATGGAAGGTGTCTACAACCACCTATCCTTGCCCCATCCTACCACCCTAAAATATAAGTGTCAAGTAAATGATGAAACCACTGCCACACTGTCACTGTGAGATATACCAATGTAAACATGTACCAATCTGTGCCAATGACTTATAATCAACTTGTACCAAGAATCTATAGGAAACGTGTACCAATCTGTGCCAACAACCTATAATCAACTTGTACTAAGAATCTATAGGAAACCTGTACCAATAACCTATACTCAACCTGTACTAATAACCTGTACCAACATATAACAAATATACCAACAACCTGTACCAACATATACCAAATATACCAACAACCTGTACCAATAATCTATACCAACATATGCCAAATATATGTCTTTAAGCATGAACTAACCATATACCAATATCACCAACAAATTCATCTCACAAAACACCTCAATATATATCAATAGAGATTGCACATGTACTAGCCATGTACTACAATAGATCTTCCTCAAAACCTTTCACTACAACAAGTACTAACAACCAATAGTGTCTCTAAGAAGATGCCCAAACTCACAAGATCATACCTCATCCATATACAAGAAATTGCCTCAAATGTGTATCCAAATATGTGCTTATAACAAGGAACCATAACACTACTGAGAAAGTACAATAATTATCAACAATACCCTAATAAAGATATATCAATCCATACACTAGGGTTTGTACCATGCATCCAAACTATGCCTCAAGCATATTCTCCAAAATCACAAGATATGCCTCAACAAAATATCTTATGGAGTGTGTCAACAACAACTAACAAATACACCAACAATAATCCACTATAGATCTCCCTCATACATCATGTAAAAACCAACCAACATATCTTCAAGGACACATTCCCAATCTCCCATGAGAAAATCCCAAACCATCATTAAAACCAACTACACATATCATACAATATACCTTTTCATTCCTGTAGAAGATTGTGATGCACCTGGTCACTGTCATAGTTGCTTGTAGCTTCCCTTTAGCCCCTGCAACCTGAACCCTGGCTCATATATGAGTTTTGGTAGTGCCTCACTTGTCAAATAAGACTGTCTACCGAGTCCTCATTCGACATCAGTAGTGCAACCCACGAGGACCTCAATATTTAGAGTTTTTCAAAAACCCTTTCCTTCTGCATCTACAAAACTTTCATCAAAATTTCTTCACTTCCTCATATTCATGATGCTTCATATTTGTCAATGATATACCTGCAATAAACCTTTCACAATATATTAAATGTAATCAATAGGTGCTAATAGGAGACCCTTTCTCTCTTATATATACTCTCCAAGTAGCTTCCTCAAGGGCTTATCTTCTAACTCACTTTACCCAACTTCCTTATTTTAGGGCCAACCCACTTCTAACCACTTGTCCACTTACAACCACTTTATCCAAAAATAGTAAGTTCTCCACTTTTAGTTGTGACTAATTTATTTTTAATTATTTTCTTAATGCAACCACTCAACCCATGATTAACTCCTAGTTTCACCCACTTGACTAGTCAACTTCTTCTAGTAGCTTATAGGATAATTTGACTTCTTTGACCTTCTAGGGGCTTCTAGATAACTCAAGAGGGTTCTCCAACTTCATAAGGCCATAACTATCTAACCGTGAGGAGTTATGTGACATTCCACATATCATCGGAAATGACATGACATGTAATATCCATCTAGAATAGTCTCACCTGCAAATACACTGATCTTCATACCTTTATACCTAAAACAATATTGAGTCCTTTAACCATACTATTGGGGATACAAGAATTTGCTACCGGACTTGATTCAAGGGTTGACATCAATGACAACCAACCCAATAAATCAAAATTTCTCTGTTGCGATGTTTTCGATTGAATATTCTTTTTGGGTGGGTCATTCTTTTGTGAGACAATAGAAGATTGGGAACCTTTTTCATTCGATGTTTTCCCCTTCTGCTCGTATCGATCAATTGTTATCACAATAGTTTATATACCATCTATTATTTTTGAAACAAATTGTGTTAGAGGATCATGACTATCAGCTTCGTCTTCTCTGAAAATGCATGTATTAATAAGTGCATTACTATACGCAATTGATGCCATGTGATCAATAAAAATATGTTCTGGGTCAAATCCTTTGATTTCCTCTGTGAATTTCAAATTATAATGGTCAAGCTAGACTGCAAATTCATCAATTTTAGTGATTTCTCTCAACAAGATATCACCAATTCTCCATGGGAGTGGAATAAACTGCTTCTTTTTTTTCATGGAAGAAATGCAACCAAAACTTATACTGGCTCGCAACCTTAATAGAAAATAATATGTCTGGACTATAATATGGGAGAAAAATAGGTCTTTCACAAGAACAATAAATCCTCACAATGTTGTAATTATCCATATTCTCTATAATCTCGTTTTTGTCCAAGAAAGTTAATGATTCTTGTGATAGTCTAGAAGTGTTCTCTCCAAAAACAAGTTTTTTGAAAATAGAAACAAATTCATTATATACTTCATAAAAATAGTAATTAAACTTTTGTCTCCATAAAATTTGATACCACATCATGACTGGATCTATTTTACATCTCACCCTTTTGCGGATACTCAAACCCTTGAATAAGTAACAGTAAGTAATCGAAAATATCAAATAAGAGGCCATATAGAATTTATTTTCTCTTTTAAAATTTGACAACTGTGTAGAGATTTCTAAAGAAATGATTTTTCCCCAATTGAAAAATTGAATCTTCATGAATTATAGAATATATTATATAGAGGATAACCGAGGAATGGTTGTCGTGGATTCCTTACCTGTAAATCTAGTAAAAATCCATTCTAGTTCTCAATAGGGATTCTTTAATGAGCTGACATGAATTCTTGATATGTCTTATGACGGCAACGGATGGTAACCCTCACAGTTCCACCCTGCTCTCACCAGGACCTTCTCTAAAACTCGGCCCGAAGAGTCCAAGCTCTTCCAACTTCCCTTCGGAGTTACCCACAGTTATCTCTTCATCGACCTCCCCTTCGCAAATCAGGAAATCGGCATTCGCGCTAACGTGAACCCTATGCACACTCCTCGTGCAATTCAAAACTCTGAATCCCGATCCCCGATGGTCAACGGTCAACGCTCCCACTCTATCGGGGATTTCCCTATCGGGAAATCGAAGTAGGCGATGTCACGAATCCTTGACATCACAAAGTCCCGAACCCCGAACTCCGATAGCACATGCAGGCTTGTCTCTTCCGCCTTCGAACTCCGGTATATCACCACCTGTACTCCACTAGAGTCTTCAGGTCCCACACTACCACGTCCTCTTTGGGATTTTGCGGATCGTGAATCCACGATACAAGTTTTCTTCGTGGTCAAAAACCCCGAAACGCCGAACACCGAAACCCTGAAGTCCGACTTCTCGGGATCGTGCGCCACCTGTCCTTGCCCTGATCGACGGCTCTAATCAATTTGGGGAATCATGACTCGCAATTTTCACGGGGTATGAATTCTCACCTCACCAAACCCCGAATGTCGAAACCCCGAAGTCCGATGGACTTTAATTCTTCACGCCTACGCCTATGGTTTAACTTCCACGCAGGTTTACTGAGATCGAACGGTCCGCGGGGTTTCGCAATTCTTCTCCGCTGAAATCTGACCGTCGATTCCTTTCCTTGGAGATTTCTCCCTGTTCCAAGCTTTGCCCTATTCGAAACTTCTCCTGGGTTTGTTCCCCCTGTGACGAGAAGGAACTATCCCTCCTGAGCTTCTACGTTTCCTTCCTTGACTTGGAAGGATTCTACACTCCCAAAGACTTCGACCCTTTGCTTCTTTTCTGCCTGCGAACCCCTCGACTTGAGTCTTGCCTGTACGTGTGAAAATGCTATCCTTCCAGAGCTTCTTCCCTTTGAATCCTCACGGGATTCTTTGGCTTCTGCACTCCTGCAGATTCTTCGCATGCAAAGCGCTATCTGTCATGAGCTCCCACAAACACTCAGACCCCTTGGGGGGATTTGATCCTTCTTCTCCCTCAGATGGAGAATTTCAATGCCTTCCTGGCTCCTTGCTCAAGCAACCTCCATGTTGAGTCTTTCTGGGTATTCAGCAACCCAATACAGGTCCCTCAGTGGACTCTGCTTCCTCCAGATGATAGAACTCAATGAGTTCCTTCCTCCTCGTATCTGTCTACAACCCTCCTCAATGCCCTCCTGGCGGAGCTTCGCTGCCACAGAACACCCAATAGTTACGCTTTCACCTTGTGCTTACCTACTTTGCTCGACATCCTCCAGACGGAGCTCCTCAAAATCCTCAATAGAATTCTGGTCTTCCTAAACTCACAACAGAGTTCTTCCCTCGGTGCACGCTCAATACCCTCTTGGTAGAGCTCCTACAGAACTTCTCAGAGGTTCTGTTTACAACAGTGTCTCAGCTACACTGTCTTGACGATTGAGGTGTTCAGTAACCCCAAAGTCCTCCTTCAGTATGAGTTGTTGACTTCAGTGCTGTGCCCTCAGCACGTCTCCGTCTGACTCCTCTGAGTTCAGAAGTGCCTCCTCTGTGCACTGGGATTCAGAGTCTCAACACTCTGTCACGCCCTCATGGCATGAACCCTCAAAGACCTCTCCAACCTGAAATCAAACCAACTCCCTGCAAATACATGATAACAATACACAATTGTAGCATATAATGAACACATACATACAGACATGCATATAATGACAGACTGATGCAGGAAAAACTGCTCTGTATTAATAGTGGCGAATGCCTGTGTATTTTACAAGGTGTTCCCGAGCTCCCCTCAGCTCTACATGCATTCTCTCTACATGTATATCTCTCTCTCCCCCACAAAATGAGATCTCCCTATCTCTTTTACCTGAGGTGCTCTTAGCACTTCCCTCCAGGATTTACCTACTCTAATTAATTTACAATCAATTACAATAAATGGGTTGTCTAGTCTGCTATCCAGAACTAGATCTCAGCCAGATGTACTATAAAGGCCAATCCTAAAAACCACATGAATAAGCACGGCTTCCTATGGCTCACCAACCTAAACCATTTTATTACATTCAATACAAATATAAATGAGGTTGCGCCTCCCTTCATCCTTTGAATGCATGCACTCTGACGTGGCTAGCTGGCTGGCTGAATGGAGAGATTCTTCTGCATCATACTCCACAGCTGCAAAAATCATGAGCTCCTGCTCATGAGCTTCCCTTGTAGCTGTTGGGATCCACCTGGGTCCCAAACAAGTCTTAGGAGCTTTTGCTCTACTCCATTCTGTTGTTGTTGCTGCGGCTTCCGCTGCGCTGCTGCTGCTTCCTTTTCTCTACCCAGCTTCTCCTCGCTGGTAGTCTGTGCTGACCTCAACATCAGCCTTCTGATGTCCTCTATCTCTCGGTCCAGCTGCTCCTGTGGCTGGCTCTGCCTTTGAAATCTCCCCAGCTACAAAATATTTTGGCCATTGGGCAGATCATCATGATCTCCCATGCCATCTTTTTCATCTTCATCTGTGGCCCTCAATCGCCACTTTACTGCAGTCTCCAGTTCTACAGTTTCTTCCTGACTGGCCTGCTGCTTAGTCATCCTCTTTTCTGACAGCTCACATTCTGTCAGTTCTCTTGCTGGCTCTGGATTGTTCAACCAATCCTCCAACATTTCCAGCTCCATCTCCCATGGAGAAATAAATCCATCTACCTACTCCTTGGCATCTTCTGCTGCTAGCTTAAGCACTGCAACTTCCTCAGCTCTCTTGCTGAATGTGTTGAGACATTCCTTAGAATGCTCTCTCTCTCCTTCTGCTCCTGCAATCTCCCCTGTTGCATTGTTTTCAGCTTCAGTGCTGAAATTGCTGAGCCATTCCTTAGAATGCTCATCTTCCTCCTTTGCTCTTGCTTGAGCTTTTGCTGTCAACTTTAGTGCTACAGCTCCTTCAGCTTGCTGGTTGAAATTTTTGAGTTGTCCCTCCGAACACTCATTCTTCTTTGCATTTTCTTGGGAAGTCCCAGATGCCTGCTCCAACTCTTCTTCTTCAAAAGTCATCTCCAACTGTGACTTCTCTGTTGTTGCTGCATGTACGACAGAATTTTCTGTCTCCTCCTGGGCAGATGGTAGGAATATCGAAACTCCCCCAATTATCAGTATACCATCCTGATGTTCTTCTTCTCCTGTCAGCTTCATCTACTGATCTTCTTGCGATCTTATATGCTCTGCCAGCTCTCCTGGCTGAGTCTGACTTCTCAAATCAGCCCTGCCCATCTGTCCATATGGGATGCTTTCACTGCTGCTTCCCTGGCAGATTATGAGATCAACCGATCCCATCTTCATCAGCAACCTTTGCTGAATTGAACCCTCCCTTGAGTCCAAGAGACTCTCAGATAGTCTCAATTTTTCATCTCTACCCTCCAGGCAGCTTAGTACGCTTCCGCTGCCCTCCTGGCAGTCTTCGAGATCTTCGCCTGATCTCCTTTCATCGTCCAGTTGGCAATGCAAAGTTTCCTCATTGTCCTCCTAACAATCCATGAGATCTTCAGCTGATCTCATCTCTGTTTCCTTGCCCAACTGGCAATTTGAAATTTCCTGGTTGTCCTCACGACAGTCTTTGAGATCCTCAACTGATCCCAATTCGTTGCTCTCCTGGCAAACTGGAATTTCTTCCTTTCTGCCCAACTGGCAGTATTTGAAACCATCAGCTGATTCCAACTTATCCCAATCATCGTCATCATCACCATCATCACCATCGAGACTTTTTCCTGTCTCTGGCCAACAGTAACAAATCATGTCTTCTTATGTGGCCCTGAGGCTCTCAGCATACCTCAGTCATCCTTTCAATAGCCTACGCTGTCCTATGACCATCAGCTGCTTGACTGGACATTTCACTTTTGCCTTCTTCATTGGAAATTCACGCAGTCGTCTCCTCCTTCTATCCTGCCGCATCCGCAGTTCCATCTTCTCTATGTATACTTGTAATTCATAGAGCTTTCTAGTCATTTCTGCTTCGTCTGCAAGCTTTTCTGCCTTGCTTTTCTTCCTATGGCCTTCAGTAGCCATTTTGTTGTGTCTATCTGTCCCCTCGACAGATCTGCTGCTGTCACTCCAGCAATCCTGAGTGCTCAGCTTCCTTCTACAGACTCCCTCTGACTGTCTACGAACTTCTACCTCTGGCAAGCAAGTCCCCACAGAGTTCTCAACAACCCTATCTTACTTCATCTGCAATATATAGATGAAATCCCGCTCTGATACCACTTGACGGCAATGGATGGTAACCCTCACAATTCCACCCTGCTCTCACCAGGACCTTCTCTAAAACTCGGCCTGAAGAGTCCAAGCTCTTCCAACTTCCCTTGGGAGTTACCCACAGTTATCTCTTCGTCGACCTCCCCTTCGCAAATCAGGAAATCGACATTCACGCTAACGGGAACCCTATGCGCACTCCTCGTGCAATTCAAAACTCCGAATCCCGATCCCTGATGGTCAACGGTCAACGCTCCCACTCTATCGGGGATTTCCCTATCGGGAAATCGGAGTAGGCAATGTCACGAATCCTTGACATCACGAAGTCCCGAACCCCGAACTCCAATAGCATGTGCAGACTTGTCTCTTCCGCCTTCGAACTCCGGTATATCGCCACCTATACTCCACTAGAGTCTTCAGGTCCCACACTGCCACGTCCTCTTCGGGATTTCGCGGATCGCGAATCCACGATACAAGTTTTCTTCATGGTCAAAAACCCTGAAACGCCGAACATCGAAACCCCGAAGTCTGACTTCTCAGGATCGCGCGCCACCTGTCCTTTCCATGATCGACGGCTCTGATCAATTTGGGGAATCGCAACTCACGATTTTCACGGGGTATGAATTCTCACCTCGCCCAACCCCGAATGCCGAAACCCTGAAGTCCGATGGACTTTAATTCTTCACGCCTACGCCTATGGTTTAACTTCCGCACAGGTTTACTGAGATCGAACGGTCCACGGGGTTTCGCAATTATTCTCCGCTGAACTCTGACCGTCGATTCCTTTCCTTGGAGATTTCTCCCCATTCCAAGATTTGCCCTGTTCGGAACTTCTCCTGGGTCTGTTCCCCCTGTGACGAGAAGGAACTATCCCTCCTGAGCTTCTACGTTTCCTTCCTTGACTTGGAAGAATTCTACGCTCCCAAATACTTCGACCCTTTGCTTCTTTTCTGCCTGCGAACCCCTCGACTTGAGTCTCACCTGTACGTGTGAAAACGCTATCCTTCCAGAGCTTCTTCCCTTTGAATCCTCACAGGATTCTTTGGCTCCTGCACTCCTGCAGATTCTTCGCGCGCAAAGCGCTATCTGTCCTGAGCTCCCACAAACACTCAGACCCCTTGGGGGGATTTGATCCTTCTTCTCCCTCAGATGGAGAATTTCAATGCCTTCCTGGCTCCTTGCTCAAGCAACCTCCGTGTTGAGTCTTTCTGGGTATTCAGCAACCCAATACAGGTCCCTCAGTGGACTCTGCTTCCTCCAGATGATAGAACTCAATGAGTTCCTTCCTCCTCGTATCTGTCTACAACCCTCCTCAACCCCCTCCTGGCGGAGCTTCGCTGCCACAGAACACCCAACAGTTACGCTTTCACCTTGTGCTTACCTACTTTGCTCGATGTCCTCCAGACGGAGCTCCTCAAAATCCTCAATAGAATTCTAGTCTTCCTGAACTCACAACAGAGTTCTTCCCTCAGTGCATGCTCAATACCCTCTTGGTAGAGCTCCTACAGAACTTCTCAGAGGTTCTGTTTACAACAGTGTCTCAGCTACACTGCCTTGACGATTGAGGTGTTCAGTAACCCCATAGTCCTCCTTCTGTATGAGTTGTTGACTTCAGTTTTGTGCCCTCAGCACGTCTCCGTCTGACTCCTCTGAGTTCAGAAGTGCCTCCTCTGTGCACTGGGATTCAGAGTCTCAACACTCTGTCACGCCCTCATGGCATGAACCCTCAAAGACCTCTCCAACCTGAAATCAAACCAACTCCCTGCAAATACATGATAACAATACACAATTGCAGCATATAATGAACACATACATACAGACATGCATATAATGACAGACTGATGCAGGAAAAACTGCTCTGTATTAATAGTGGTGAATGCCTGTGTATTTTACAAGGTGTTCCCGAGCTCCCCTCAGCTCTACATGCATTCTCTCTACATGTATATCTCTCTCTCCCCCACAAAATGAGATCTCCCTATCTCTTTTACCTGAGGTGCTCTTAGCGCTTCCCTCCAGGATTTACCTACTCTAATTAATTTACAATCAATTACAATAAATGGGCTGTCTAGTCTGCTATCCAGAACTAGATCTCAGCCAGATATACCATAAAGGCCGATCCTAAACACCGCCTGAATAAGCACGGCTTCCTATGGCTCACCAGCCTAAACCATTTTATTACATTCAATACAAATATAAATGAGGCTGCACCTCCCTTCATCCTTTGAATGTGTGCACTCTGATGTGGCTGGCTGGCTGGCTGAATGGAGAGATGCTCCTGCATCATCTTATGCAGTTGCTGTAGGATCTTCTAGATATTTTTGTAAGAGCTCCAATACATTATTTTTTTCCTTTATAAATTTCTTTACTTTGTTTCCTTTAAATGTAATGGTCGTCTCTGGTAACTTCAACATTTTCCTGATAATTGATGGTGCTAAGGAAATAGGGGACTCACTCTAGAGTTGAATTATCCTTCGGCTCTGGACGAATTTGTCAACACACTAGAAGTTTACAATCAAAAAATTCAGGGACGCATCGAGCTAGAGTAATACCTAATGTCCAAATCCTATTTTCATTTTTCTTTGGCAGAGGAAGTGAGGAATAATACCAATAAGATCTTGACCAGTGAAAGTTATGGTCTTCTCAGCGAAACAAGTTCAGAGTATCTCCACATAACTATTGTCTTCTGATATCCATTTTGGTGAAGTTGGTGGACTCTCATAAAGCTCCTTTCAATGTTGATTTCAAAATAAATATTTTCTTGGTAATATAACTTAAACCCTTTTTTCAATGAAGTGGTTAATATGAATTAAATGGAAATTACCTTGAGAAATTTGCTATTGCTAACGACCTTTTCAAAATTAATTAGCATTTATCTTCTGTAGGATTTAGCATTAAATGAGTCTTGGAATATGTAACAAAGGAAACTCATACATTATGGTGGGGAAGCACGAGTAGAAGGAGAAGGAAATACCAACCCGCGAGTCCGCCAACCCGCAAACCCATCATGACTCGTAAATTGGCTAAATATTGTTTATTGATGAAAGTGGAGAAAAATACTAAGTGTTATGATCGGTCGGTCGAACTTGAACATAATGGAGAATTACAAAAAATGAAGACCCGCGAACCCACCATGACATGATATATCAAAAAGAGACTAATTATAGAGTAAAATGTAGATCACAAAAGATGAGGTTAAATTTAGTAACGATGGAGAAAACAATCTTATGAAAAAACAAAAGCGACACACCTGCGATTTCGCTAACCTGTGAACGCGCCATTATGAAGAGAAACCTTAAAAAGTGACTAAGTCATGGTGCGATATGTAGGTGGCAGAGAAACGAAGTGCAATTTGCATGACACATAACTTTGATAAAGATATTTGTGAACCCGCTATGACACAAATATTTTTCTAAGTAAATAAAATAATTAAAGGTAATACTTATAAGATATATATAGGTAAACATGAACATATAACAATAAAAATCTACCGTGCATATCACTAACAAGTCACATCAAAAACAACAAAACATTAATTCCACTAGAAATACTCCATCGCCTGAGAGAATCCCAAACACCCTTTTAATCAATTGTGAGTCTGGTTCAGTTTAAATGGCCACCAAGATAGATTTGGATAATTTTATTGATAATATCATCAAAGGTTATTTGCATATCCCTTTGAAAAGTATCACCTGCATTTATTGAGTCGAAAGACATTCTTTCATAAGCAAAGGTGCCACAATATGTGGTAAATGTGGTTTTATATTTTTCAGCCTTTTGAGTCAAATCTGATTATAACTTGAAAATCCATCAAGAAGGGACATCATTTGTGATCCTACCACTTGCTAAAAAATGAGTTCCATGTTAGGAAGAGGAAAATTGTCTTTCACACTTGCCCCATTTAATGCACAAAAATCAACACATAATTTTATATCACCATTCTTATTTCATATAGGGACAAGGTTAGATACCCATTCATAATACTTTACAAGAAATATAGTATGGGTGTTAATAATCTTTTCAACTTCCTTTCTAATAGTAGCTTATAACGCAAGATTAATAAGCCTTTATCTTTACCTTACTAGTTTTTCTTCTTCCTTGATAGGAATAGCATGTTGAATAATGTTAGGATAAAAACCATGGAGATCATCATATGGCCAAACAATGACATCTTTGAATTCACAGAAAATCTCCATGAATTTCTATTTTTATTTCTCTTAACACTCGGCTCCAATATTTAAAATATTTGGGTCTTCTTGAGTCCTAATGTTCATTGAAACGATACTTCCAATTTTGATTTTTGAATCGTCCTCTTCCTTTTCCTTTTTGTTGCCAACATCATTAGTCAAGAATGAGATCTATAGAGGAGTCAATCCTTTAGGAAACTTATTATCTTCTAGAGATATAATTTCCTTTCATTTTATTGGCTCATTCTGCAAGAATGCACAAATACTTTCATCATCGGGAGAAACTTTCCATGATTCTAAATTATTAGGAAAGTGAGAACGATATAGACATAAATGTACAATCATGCCTCCGAGGAAGTAATTTCCTTGTAGGTCTAGCTACAAAAGAAACAAGCCTATCAGCCATATAATTCAAGTCTCTCCTAATATGAGTGATTTTAAAAGATAAAAGATTGGAGATTAAATAACACACTACTTGTGTATACCTTTTAAGCAACTTGCTCGAGGGGTTATACATTCTTCTAACCAGATTTACAACAAGTTCATAATCCCCCCAAAAAGTAAGATTATACCAACCAATATTGAAAGAGTTTTGAGTTCCAAGAATCAAGGCTTTAACTTTTGTGACATCGTTAGTATATGAAAATTCTAATCTGTAAGAAAAAATATGAATATTTCCCATACGATAATACAATACTATGTTCGCTCCATTACCCTCACTTGAACATGCACCATCAAAATGCATGTGACACATACCATTCTCAAGATCTAGAGATGGTGAAACATAATCATTATCTTCTTCTAGAAAAAATGAGTATACACCAATGTCTTCCACAATATAATTGACATGAGGTTGTGGAATAATTTTTATGTAGGGAGAGATTCATCCTTCCCAAATATGATGATGTTATTTCCATTATTGGGAAGGAAAATGTGCGTCCCATCTAGTGAAATATATCCACTAGTCAATGCTTTCCAATATCTTCCCAAAATCATGGAATAGTTGCTGACTGGCATGTCAATCACTTGAATATTACAAGTGGTTTTTATCTCTGGGTGGGAACACAAAATTAATGTCACATCCTTGATTTTACCAATTGTATATTGTTTTTGACTATTGTAAGACAACATACTCTTTGAATTTCCATTTGTATATGAGAGACCCAAATCTTCCATGATGATCTTAGACATGACATTAGGACCTGATCCGCCATCAATCAAACAACAATGGGAAATTTTATCCAAAATATTTATAGATACATATAAGGGACGATTTTTAACATAACTTGTAGGATTATATACATCTACTTCATTTATGTACATTCCTTCTTCATTATGTTATTTAGATAAACTAGTGATAGTGGAAGTTTTACCTTCCATGAAATCTTTCAGATGCCTTTGTTGTTCATGGACGATGACCATATCCAATAAAGATGCATCTTATTTTATTGTATCCAATTGCTTCAAAATATCATGCTTAGATGAAGAAGAGGAGGTAGAAACCTATTGACTTGGGTACCCCTTGTAACCTGAGGATTAGTCTGTTGGGAGGATGAATTATGGGAAAAAGTAGTCTTGGGAGGACCTCCCTTTCCCTTGTTTTCATAATATTTATTTTGGCTGTCAACCATCATGAAATCCTCTTCGTGAGCCCAATATAAGGCATCAATAGTTGTATCAATTTTCTTGTCAAAGACGCTCTCTCTTGTACTCAGCTTGATCTCACAAGTATTTTCATTGTGATTTTCTTCACAAAAATTGCATCAAGTTCTAGAAAGAATAGCCTTAAGATGAAAGTTATTAGTTTGATTCCTAAGGATGGTTTGGGCATAAGTTTTAGATAGAGAAGAGGTGGAGGCCACCCTTTTTATCTCGAAAGCAATAATCCATTTTCTCATATCCTGGACCAGTTGTAACATAGTTGAAATATCATTCAGTTTGGCAAAGTCTTCAACATGAAGGCTTGTTCTTGCCAATTGTTCCTCAAATTCTAAACAAGTCTATAATTCTTATTTCAGACTATTAACATTCTTTTTCTCTATCGTATTACGATAGATAGAAGGAAAGGTGTTATAATAGTGCATTAATGTATCTTGATTATGAGATCTAATTATTTTTGGAATCTGATTGTATAATTTGATGAAACACAAATTGAAAGAGTTAATAGTCTCACCTTTATTATAGAAAATATTGTTGTAATATCTAAGAAAATATGTTGGAATTTGAGGTAGTCCATAGGTTGATTTGAACCAATACAATAATTCAACCCAAGTTGAAAATATCTTGGGTGGTAATTCAAAGAAATCAACCACATCCTTTCCTTCCAAAGAATTGAAAAAAGGTCTAATACAAGTATAATTTTCATTTGCTCCAATATTATGGCATGCATTTGAAAAAGTGATAAGATGTTCATTAACTAAAATAGTTCTATTACCAAAAAAAATTGGTAAATGATCTTTGAATTTTGGAAGAGGTGTAGTGGTTGGAACCATATCTAAAGGAGAAGACACATGCCATGGAGTAGTGTTTTCAACCTCCTCAAATTTAAATAAATCGTATTGTTTGATAACTTTAGAAAGATTTGTAATTGACAAAACAAGATTGTAGTGACTATACATGCTTCTGATTAGAGAAGAAGCAATAGCTTGTGAAGAAGTGGATCCACCTGAGTCACTGGAACCATCAAAAGAAGTCATTGTGGGTTTCCTAGGAAGAAAGGATATTGAAATACTTGTTTCTTCAGATGAAGAATATGAAACATATCTTCTAAGACTTGGCTAAAGATTCTCTAAAACTTCCTTTCTCCTTCCTATTTCAAAGAAATGATCGAATTCAGGAGATTGGCCTCTTAACTACCTTGACAGATGAGACTAGGTGGTCATAAGACAACAATTTACTAAGGAGGCTATCACAACCCCGCTGCGGCGTAACAAATTTTCGCCTTTTCTCGAGGGACAGAACCCTCGAAAACCTATGGAGCTTAGCACAGGCTGCAGATGCCACCTTTGCCTCGACAGAGTCTCTGCGCAACCTCCCAGTCTTAAGGTTCGTTCAGTTTCCTTTATGAGCCGAAACGGCTTCTTTTGATTCCCAGCTAGAATCTCCTTCCAATCGATCCACAGGTCCTTTCGGAAGCTCCTCTGTGCGAGCAGCACTAGGCGTGAGCTCCACCCTCTCCGAGCAACCATAGTGCTATGACCAAGGCCTAACCCCAAAAGGTACTTGTCACAACTCGCAGTCTCACGAGTTCGCGAGTCGAAACTCTCGACTCCTCCTTTCCAATCTTGCGATACCCGAGATCATGAAATGGGTATAGCTCCCTTTTGTCAGTGCCCTCCGCGCGTGACCACTGGCTAGGCTAAACACTAGCTCTTGTCGCAACTCGTGACTTCGCAAGTCGAAGGGTTGAACCTCTGTGCTCTTATCCCGTGAATCCCTGAGACGTGAGAAGTCAACAAAGTGTTGACTCCTTCTCCCCAGACGACGCGTGTCCGCCTGTCAACCACACGGGCCCCACCTTGCAGTCCTACCACTTGTCCCTTCTCTTGTACCTCGACTCTCGGCACTTCGCAACTTCTGCAGTCGAGACGAGGTCCTCTCGACCTCTGAACCCCCGAGTGCGCAATATGCGATGGGGTTCCTAATCCAACAGTCCTCCCGCAACCTGGATCTAATGGCTGTCTCCGCTCCTCACTATTTCACAACTTCACAAGTTGTGGTGTCCAACCTTGGCACCTTCCCTTCACGAAACCCCGAGAAGCGATGTTATCTTTCCCTCTTGCATTCTCGCTACTCGTGACTTTGCAGGTCGAAGGGTTGAACTCTCATTCCCTTATCTCACGAATCCCTAGATGCGAGAGGTCAATTGGTGTTGACTCCTTTCACAAGGTGACACGTGTATG
The DNA here is from genome assembly GCA_032191745.1 of Picea mariana. NCBI lineage: Eukaryota > Viridiplantae > Streptophyta > Pinopsida > Pinales > Pinaceae > Picea > Picea mariana. Next base: position 89,641 of record JASDQU010735283.1, read on the forward strand.
CCTATCTATCGCACGGGCCCACCTTGCGGTTCTACCACGTATCCCTCATCCCCAGCTTCGGCACTTCGTGACTTCACTTCCTGAAGTGCTACCTCCTTTGTATCCCGACACCCGAAGTGTCGAGATCCCGAACTCAACGTTACTCCTTATCACAACTCGCAACTTCGAGAATTTTGGGACAAAAGTCTCGACCTCCTATCCGTCGATATGCTGAAATGAAAAAATTTCGACATGTCATCAACGCGGGTCCCACAACGGAACTTCCCGCCTTTTTGGAGTTTCAAACTTCACTAATTCGTGAATCCTGATGCTAAGCTTTCGGTTCTTCAACCCATGAAACCCCGAAATACTGAGTTCCGATGCACTTCACCAATAACTGGCTCACACAAATCCTTTCGCCCCTTCGGGACTTCGCCTTTCGTGACCTCGTGAATCTTGAGGCAAGGGTTTTAACCCTTCAACTCACGAATCCACGAAATGAGATTACGCGAGTGATCCAATGGTCCTTGTCAACTCAGATCCTACACTCCAATTTTCCGAACTTAAAACTTGAAAAATAGGCTTACCATAACTCCCCTGCTCCTCTGCAAGATCTGACGGCTCTCAGGACTTCGTGAATTCTCCACAAAGAATTCCAACCGTCCAATGCCTCCTTGATGACTCTTGCGAAGCGACACGGTATTCCTTCGCTACTATTTCGAGATTTCAAGAGGATCATTCTTCCTCGTACAGGGTTACTAAGACTTGCACCTTCAAATCCTTTTCTAGGTTCTTGGTGAGCTTTCTAAGAAGGGTGTCTCTATGGGGAGATCTATCCAGGGTATTACCTGAGACGGATAAGGGTATAGATTTCCTAAGAACATACTTGAATTCTAAATTAATTCAATATGTGTATAAATAGCGATTTATAAAGCATAAGCCATACGTAGTATTTCCATTATAAGTGTGCAACCACCATTTCTAAATCAAAACACTACACAGGCAGTCTTATACTCAAACCATTCATAAGACTGCACAAACTGTGAGCATACATGTCAGCATATAAATTTCAAGATGCAAATGTAAAACACTTATCAGAAATAACACAAGATGTGATTGCAACTGCTGAGAGGGGTGCTCGTTTCCACCCAACCGTAGGCTCAATGACTCCCAATGGATTTACCACTAGCCACCCCTGAGCTGAGACCACGATGTTGCGAGACTGTGTCTCTGTTTTCTAGTGATCAAGAATGAAGGTTACTCTCCTTCTTCTCCGCTATCACTCACTCTGTATTTTTCGAGAGTTCTTCCTCTCTTATTTCCCTTGTGTCTTCCCTTGATTGCCCACACTTCCTGCCTTTTCTCTGTTCGGCGAGGTTGCGTGTGGCACAATTTTCCTCACAGTGGTCAGATCTGAGGACTCTACGGATGGGTGGTTCACCTGCATCCCTCATTACTCATGAGGATCCCTTTACCTACCAATCCTGACGAGTCATTTAATTCGGGGCCAGCTAGCCGCTCTTGGTTCTCCAGGCCAGTGAAGTCCAAATATGGTATTGGTTTTGGTGGAAGTTAATGCCACCATTCTAGGTGCCTTCCACCACCTTTCTCCAGCCATCGTGGTCTCTTTTTCAGCATATTCCCTCTCAGCAGTCCTGCAATATATATTCATAATATTATTCACATTCATCGACCTTTTTCACAAGGTCCATTTGCATCACACATTCACATTTTTTAGTTTGCCACAGTTCTTGGCCAGTATAGTTATTTTTATAGACTGGGGGGAAACAGGATGTTAGAATTCCCTCCCCCTTAAAGGAACATTGTCCTTGATGTTCTTATCTATCAACATGGCATGCATGTACAGAAGTAAACAAAATCGGATATGCCCGTCTCATGGCATCCTCCATTTCCCATGTAGCCTCATCTGGGCCAAAACGTCTCCACTACACCTTGACCTATGCAATGGTTCAGTTCTGAAGCGGGGTTTCCTTTCTATCCAGTATGCATTGAGGTTCTGATAGAAATTCTCCCTCCAGTTCCACCTGAATCATAGACCAATCAATTATATGGTTAGCATCATGTACATATTTCTTCAATAATGAGACATGGAAAACATTATGTGCTCTGACTGTGGGAGGAAGTGCTAGCCTATAGGCTACAGGTCCCACTCTATCTAGAACCTCAAAGGGTCTACAATAACGAGGTGCCAACTTGGCACAAGCTCCCATTTTTAGAGAACTCTTCTGGGGTCTAACTCTGAGATATACATGGTCTCTCGTTTTGAACTCTCTTGGAGTTCTCTTTTGGTCGGCATAACTTTTCTATCGGTTCTGGGCGACGTTCAGGTTTTGTTTTATCTGAGTCACCTGTTGTTCCATTTCTTTCAACATGTCGGGTCCAAAAGAAATCGTGTTTACAGGATTACTCCAGATGACTGGAGTGTTACACGGTCTACCATAGAGGGCTTTGAAGGGGCTCATCTTCAAGGATGTTTGGTAGTTGTTGTTGTAGGCTAATTCTACCAGTGGCAGGTAGTCTTCTCACTTCCCAGGTTGATGCATTACATGCATTCTTAGCATGTCTTCAAGTATTTGTTTCACTCATTCTATTTGTCCATCGGTTTGAGGGTGATAGGCGGTGCTAAACAACAAATTGGTCTCTAAGCCAGCCATCAGTGATTTCCAAAAGTTAGAAGTAAATTTCATGTATCTGTCAGACACGATCTCTTTTGGCATACCATGCAGTATGAATATCTCCTTCATGAATACCTGGGTGATGTCTATTGCCTTGCAAGTCGACCTGATGGGGATGAAGTGAGCAGACTTGCTCAATTTATCCACCACCACCATAATGGCATCATTTTGTTTTCTTGAGGTTGGTAATCCAGTGATGAAATCCATGGAGATGGTTTCCCATTTCCATTCTGGGATTGGTAGAGGTTGTAATAATCCTGTTGGGTGTCAGTGTTCTGCTTTAACTTGTTGGCACTCTATGCATTTGGCTAAGTACTTGGCTATTTCTTTCTTCATTCCAGGCCAATAGAATTGTCTCCTAGTGGCCGTGATCATCTTCCGGTATCCTGGATGACCAGAGTAGGGTATTTTATGTAGTTCATCTAGTATGAACTTCTTCAAGTCGTCACAATCTGGAATATAAAATATTCTTCTGTAAGTGAGCAGACCTCCTTCGGTCATCTGGTAGCCTTCATATTTTACTCCAGCAAGTTCTCGCTGTAGGTACATGGTCATGGTCTGGACGAAGGGATCTATTTCCTGTGCATTTTTTATTCTTTCCTTGACATCTGTCTCATAGGTTCTCACCGCTGCCAGGTGAATTGTTTTCATACTTCTGATAAGGGCATCGGCCACCCTATTTTCCTTTCCTTTAATGTGTTTGATCTCGAAATCAAACTTGCTAAGGAGGGCCATCCATCTAGCTTGTCTAGCATTGAGATTTGGTTGATCAAATAGGTATCGCAATCCATAGTGATCTGTCATAAGTATAAATTTTATTCCCAGGAGGTAATGCCTCCACATTTTCAAGGCATGCACTATGGCAGCCAACTCTAGATCATGGGTCACATAGTTGACTTCATGCTCATTCAATTTTTTGGATTCATAGCAGATCACACTTCCTTTCTGCATAAGGACTCCTCCAAGCCCTTCCTTACAGGCATCTGTGCACACAAGGAAGTCAACTTCTGGATCGGTGATCTTCAGCATGGGCGCATGGGTTAGTAGATGTTTCAGGGTTTGAAATCTTTCTTCACATTTCTGTGTCCACAGGAATTTTGTCCCCTTCTTCTGGAGGGTAGTGATTGGACAACCAATCTTGGAGAATCCTTTTATAAATATCCTATAGTATCCTTCTAATCCCATAAAGGATCTGATGTCTGAAACATCCTTTGGGGTAGGCCATTCCATGATAGACCTGATTTTGTCAGGGTCTACCGCTACTCCTTCTTCAGAGAGAACATGGCCTAAGTAATATATTTCCTTCTGGAAAAATTCCCATTTGCTGAATTTGGCATAGAGCTGATGTTCTCTTAGCACTTGCAGCACAAGTCTAAGATGCTCTTCATTCTCTTTTCTGTTCTTAGAGTAAATTAATATATCATCAATAAAGACAAGCACAAATTTGTCTAGAAACTTGTTGAGTACATTGTTCATCAAGCACATAAAAGTGGTAGGGGCATTGGTCAACCCAAATGGCACCACCAAAAACTCATAATGACCATACCTCGTTCGGAAAGCAGTTTTATGGATGTCTTCACCCTTGATTCGGACTTGATGGGATCCCGAACTCAAATCAATCTTNTTTTATGGATGTCTTCACCCTTGATTCGGACTTGATGGGATCCTGAACTCAAATCAATCTTTGAGAAAATAGATGCACCCCCCAATTGATCGAACAGGTCATCGATCCTGGGCAAGGGGTACTTGTTCTTTATGGTTACCTTATTGAGTTGCCTATAATCTATACACATTCCAAGGGTACCGTCCTTCTTTTTCATGAGCAGGACTGGTGCTCCCCACGGAGACACGTTGGGTCGAATATAGCCTTTATCCATCATTTCTTTTAATTGCATCTTGAGTTCAACTAACTTGAGTGTGCTCATCTGGTAGGGTGTCCTAGACACCGGCACCGCTCCTGGTGCAATTTCTATCGAGAATTCTATGTCTCTTCTCGGAGGTAAACCTGGTACCTCTTCCGAAAACACATCTTTGTATTCTCTCAGGATAGGGTGATCGTCAGGGCTTGGTTTGTCACCTTCGATTGTTTTCAACACCTGTATTGCATATAGGGGACATCCCTTTGGGTAATACTTTCTCATTTGCAGAGCTGATATTGGTCTCACTGAGATAGGTTTTTGGATCCCTTGAAGGGTTATCTTTTTCCCTTCTTTACTTACACATTCTAAGGTTTTATGGTAACAGTCCAATATGGCTTTATGGGTGGCTAGACAGTCCATACCAATCAGCAGATCATACGATCCCAGGGGCAATAAGTTAAGGGTTGTTTGGGTGGAGAATTCACCCAACATTAATTGGCAGGCTAGTATGACCTCTGCTATCCTCCTTTTGGTGCCAATGTCTAACTGTACCAACCATGGCTTGGTATGTTTTTGTGGCTGTAGTTTACACTTGTCAATAGCTTTAGGGGCTATATAACTGAAATTTGAACCAGGATCAATTAAAACAAACACTAGGTGGTTGGAAATCATACCTTCTATTTCCACTACTGAAGCTTGGTGGTTGGTTTGGTTATTATCCAAGGTTGCATAAATTTGTGGCACACTCCTGGCCACATCATTGATGGTAGTGGCTTCTTGGATGTTATAAATCTTCCGACTATTATATTTTCGGTGTGGACAGTCTCTTAGGAGATGTTCTTCTCTGCAACCCCAACATTTCAGAGGTTCTCTTTTTGGGTTATCAGTCTTCCCTGATATGGGTCCAGAAGTTTTATTTCCGCTCAAGGAGGGAAAATTCTGTTGGTGCATACTCTGGGCTGGGAAGCTCATTCTTGGGCTCTTCTTATAGTTCTTAAACCCTGGGGATTTAATTCCCCTTTTCCGAAATCTTGAACTATTCTTCTGTTTCCATCCTTCGCGAGGTTCTGCTTGATGCCCAAACTGTTCATGACAATAGGTTGCCTTTCGAATAGTGCCTTCTAAAGTCTTTGGCTCATCAAATTCAATTCTATTTCGATAGTCCTTAGGTAGTCCACTGATGAAGCGTTGCACCTTTGCCTTTTCCGCCTTGATATAGGGTACATACCTCAACAAATCAAGGAATTTGTTGACATATTCTTCTATAGTGAGTTGTCCCAGTTTGAGTTCATAAAACACTTTAGTCTTTTCGTCAAAATATTTTTCCGACAAATACTTCTTCCGGAAATATTTCTCAAACTGTTCCCAAGACAGGTCCTCTTCATGAACCCCTTTCATATTCTTAAGGTCTTCCTACCAAATGGAAGCCTTTCCATTCAAGTTGAAGGTGACCACTCGGGCCTTCATATTTTCTAAAAAGTCATGGACTCTGAAATACTTCTTTAGTCCAAGCAGCCAGGCCTCTGCTTCCTCTCCCTTATTTATTTCACCGTCGAAGGAGGGTGGTTTGGCTTTTCTGAATTCTTCGAATTTATGATCTTTGGAAGACTTTTGCTTCTTCTGTTTCCTTTGGGGATAGGAACTAGTTTTGCTGCTAGAAGAGCCCTCTGAATCGCTATCTTCCTTCTCAGAGGAATCATTCGATGCTTGTCCTTTACCTCTGGGGTGGACCTTTTTCAAGGTGCTCCTCTCAATGTGGCCACTGATATGACCATGTTTCTGAGTTTTAGGTTCATGCTGCATTTGTCTTTGTAGATCGGATAAACTCTGCAGTAAAACTACGTTAATTTCTATTTTCTTTTCTTGTTCTTTCATCATCCTTTCATTGTCGGCCTTGTAGCTTTGTAATTCGACCATGAGACTCCTCACAGTCTCGGATAGATCTGGAGGGGTCCCTGCTGCCCTCCTTTCATCGGACTCTTCGTCTCTATTGTGGGAGCCTTCTCCCACTTCATGGTGAGTCACCATACTATGCGTTGATAATTTCCCATGATTGATCTTCCGCTTGTGTGCAAGAGGAAAAATGCTGGTTGTTAGTCAATATTTATATTTATTTATAACCAGTACATAATTCATATTTTCACATGTACACACACACAATAGGGATTTTTCATTCTCAACTTCATCTTTTAACTAGGGAGGTTAAGATAGGGGGGTTACTCTTTTTAAGAGTGTTCTGAATGGAGCTTCTGCGCAACCCATTCATGAGCCCAAGCAGGCCAAGTGTTGTAACCATGCTCTGATACCAATTTGTCACAACCCCACTGCGACGTAATAAATTTTCTTCTTTTCTCGAGGGACATAACCCCCGAAAACCTACGGAGCTTAGTACAGGCTGCATACGCCACCTCTGCCTTGACAGAGTCTCTGCGCAACCTACCGGTCTTAAGGATCGTTCAGTTTCCCTTATGAGCCGAAACGGCTTCTTTTGATTCCCAGCTGGAATCTCCTTCCAATCGATCCACGGGTCCTTTCGGAAGCTCCCCTGTGCGAGTAGCACTAGGCGCGAGCTCCACCCTCTCCGAGCAACCACAGGGCTATGACCAAGGCATAACCCCAAAAGGTACTTGTCGCAACTCGTAATATCATGAGTTCATGAGTCGAAACTCTCGACTCCTCCTTTCCAATCTTGCAATACCCAAGATCATGAAATGGGTATAGCCCCCTTCTGTCAGTGCCCTCCGCACGTGACCACTGGCTAGGCTAAACACTACCTCCCGTCACAACTCCGACTTCGCAAGTCGAAGGGTTTAACCTCCATGCTCTTATCTTGCAAATCCTCAAGATGCGAGAAGTCAATGGAGTGTTGACTCCTTCTCCCCAGACGACGCGTGTATTCTTGTCAACCACGCGGGCCCCACCTTGCGGTCCTGCCATGTGTCCCTTCTCTTGTGCCTTGACTCTCGGCACTTCGCAACTTCTGCAGTCAAGATGAGGTCCTCTCAACCTTCGAACCCCCGAGTGCATGATATGCGATGGGGTTCCTAATCCAACGGTCCTCCCATGACCTGGATCCAACGGTTGTCTCCACTCCTCACTATTTCGCAACTTCGCAAGTTGTGGCGTCCAACCATGGCACCTTCCCTTCATGAAACCCTAAGAAGCAATGTTAGCTTTCCCACTCATGTTCTCGCTACTCACGACTTCGCAAGTCGAAGGGTTGAACTCTCGTTCCCTTATCTCACGAATCCCCGAGACGCGAGAGGTCAAAAGGTGTTGACTCCTTTCACTAGGTGACACGTGTCTGCCTATCTATCACACAGGCCCACATTACAGTTCTACCACGTGTCCCTCGTCCCCAGCTTCGGCACTTCACAACTTCGCTTCCCGAAGTGCTACCTCCTTTGTATCCCGACACCCGAAGTGCTGAGATCTCGAACTCCTCGTTACTCCTTATCGCAACTCTCGACTTCGGGACTTTCGGGACAAAATTCTCGACCTCCTATCCGCCAATATGCTGAAATGTTGAAATTTTGACACGTCGTCAATGCGGGTCCCACAACGGAACTTCCTACCTTTTTGAAGTTTCAGACTTCGCGACTTCATGAATCCTGATGCTAAGCTTTCAATTTTTCAACCCACGAAAGCCTGAAATACCGAGTTCCGATGCACTTCACCAATAACTAGCTCACACAAATCCTTTCGCCCCTTCGGACTTCGCCTTTCGCAACCTCACGAATCTTGAAGCAAGGGTTTTAACCCTTCAACTCGCGAATCCACGAAATGAGATTACGCGAGTGATCCAACGGTCCTTGTCGACTCAGATCCTACGGTCGGATTTCTCCAAACTTAAAACTTGAAAAATAGGCTTACTGTAACTCCCCTACTCCTCTACAAGATCTGACGGCTCTCGGGACTTCACGAATTCTCCATGGAGAATTTCGACTGTCCAATGCCTCCTTGACGACTCTTGCGAAGCGAACACAGTATTCCTTCGCTGCTATTTCGGGATTTCAAGAGGATCATTGTTCCTCGTACAGGGTTAATAAGACTTGGGCCTTCAAATCCTTTTCCAAGTTCTTGGTGAGATTTCTAATAAGGGTGTCTCTATGGGGAGATCTATCCAGGGTATTACCTGAGACGGATAAGGGTATAGATTTCCCGAGAACAGACTTGAAGTCTGAATTAATTCAATATGTGTATAAATAGTGATTTATAACAAATAAGCCATACATAGTCTTTCCATTATAAGCGTGCAACCACCATTTCTAAATCAAAACACTACACAGGCAGTCTTATACTCAAACCATTCATAAAACTGCACAGACTGTGAGCATACATGTCAACATATAAATTTCAAGATGCAAATATAAAACACTTATCAGAAATAACACAAGATGTGATTGCAAATGCTGAGAGGGGTGCTTGTTTCCACCCAACCATAGGCTCAGCAACTCCCAACGGATTTACCACTAGCCACCCCCAAGCTGAGACCACGATGTTTCGAGGCTATGTCTCTGTTTTCCAGTGACAGAGAACGAAGGTTACTCTCCTTATTCTCCACTATCACTCACTCTATATTTTTCCAGAGTTCTTCCTCTCTTCTTTCCCTCACGTCTGCCCTTGATCGCCCACACTTCCTGCCTTTTCTCTGTTCGGCAAGGTTGCATGTGGCATGATTTTCCTTGCAGTGGTCAGGTCTAAGGACTCTATGGATGGGTGGTTCACCCCCATCCCTCATTACTCATGAGGAGCCCTTTACCTACCAATCCTGACGAGTCATTTAATTCAGGGCTAGCGAGCCGCTCTTGGTTCTTCGAGCCAGTGAAGTCCAAATACGGTATTGGTTTCAGTGGAAGTTAATGCCACCATTCCAAGTGCCTTCCACCACCTTTCTCCAGCCATTGTGGTCTCTTTTTCAGCATAGCCCCTCTCAGCAATCCTACAATATATATTCATAATATTATTCACATTCATCAACCTTTTTCACAAGGTCCATTCACATCACACATTCACATTTTTTCGTTTGCCATAGTTCTTGGCCAGTATAGTTATTTTTATAGACTGGGGGGAAACAGGGTGTTACAGAGGCCTATTTCGACTTTCCTTTGAAGGGCTTCTCTTTGATCTTGAATTTCAATATCATGGGCTATAGTCTCCCAAGAACGTTCAATTTCTTTGTAGGTATGTATGATTTCAAGAATAAAATAAACAATACAAGATGCATTACTTATTTGGTCAGGAAACCTCAAGTTAGGTTTTTTTCAAGAAGGCAAAGTCATTAATCAAAAGAATAAAAAAATGAAAACAAAGAAAAAGAACAGTAAAAGATACTCCCCAATATGATCGCCAAATAAATGTTGAGGTGAGGAATGGCTATATCCTCACTCAAGCATTTTGGAATCTCACTAGGATAGGTGAGATAGGCGGGATTGTTACCCTCGGCTTATAGCATGTTCAAAAATATCATTCAACCCTCAAGAAATAATTTCTTGGGCCTAATGTTATTATCAAATTTGTATGTGTTGCTATAAAATAAAATTTAAAAATAGAAAAAGTTCTTGTAAATGAAATTTTATAAGATTTAAATGAATAAATATAAGATAACACACATCTAAAAACTCAATACACAACAAGTCTCAAATGGAGAAGAAATCATAAAATGATTTATCGATATCTTTTCTGAGTTATGACCAAGTTTATCTTTACAAACCCTTGCGAGGGTTTGGACTAGAATTAGACTTAGAAGTCTAAGATGTAATTTTGAATCATACAAAGACAACTGGTGTCTAGAAGAAAAAGACTAAGATTGAAAATAAACTGGATCAATCCAAGCTACATGTGCATCATAGCCTTGACTCTGCAAAATTATGCTTAATCAACACTGAAACTGAATTCATAAATTCTAATCAAACTAAATAGACTATCAATATGAATGAACGACCTTTTGAAGCATGTCAAAAGTCTATTCTTCCCAATGCTTTATTTTTTCCACCTTTAGAGTAACCCTGCTATCAACAAGAGGACTTAGCTCTCAAGAAACTCGTAAATGAATGAATGAATAATAATTCTCACTTTGATGCAAGAGAAAACTTTATCAGAAGTATCTCTCTCTATTTTCTCATGTCCTTCTCTATCCATGCTCTATTCCTTTTATTCTTCAAAAATGAGTTTAAGTGGTTCAACTACCTTTTGTTACTAAAGTTACATAAATTTAGTTAAGATAGGAAAGTTTTATTTATGATAAGGGTAAATAATAATAATAATGTATGATAATTAATAAGTGGGACCCCTATGTCTTTACTTCTTTTATTTTCATCATTTTGAATATTCCTTATAACTCCACAATAATTCATCAATATAAAAATCAACATTATGAAGAAAAAACATTAATTCAAAACATCAACATCTACTTGTATCTCCTAAAACTACATGATATTTTGAGTTTTCAAAATAAATACCATGGATCTACTATCTGTTAAAAAATATTATCAAAGTCAAAGTCGTCATCTCAATACAAAATTAAAATAGTCCACGGAATTGTTTTTAAAGAATTCTTCCCTTTCTTTGAGAAATTCTTCATACTGAGACTTTTTCTCTTCAAGATTCTCTATTTATGTATGCAACTTCCAAAGCAAGTCAACATAATCTATTAAAGGATAGCTTAGATCTCCAAATGAACGTTTATGACTCAATACCCTTTATGTGTTCGTCAATACTAGGACCATCAAATTAGCCAGTAAAATACATATTCCTTGGTGAAACCTGACAATGGTACTAGATTTTTGAAGAAATAGTTTACTTTTAAATGGAGCTCTTTTGTTCTGCTAGGTTTTTTAGGTGGCGATTAAACATGGTTGCAAATTCTGCAATAAGACTCATAAATATATCATATAATATGTCAAATTGAAGCTATTGAAGTGATCTTTCACCTAGTTTTGGTCTGGCCTCAACCTAGCAACCTCACAAAATTCATCTACTCTATAATACTCAAAATTAAGTCGTGGTCGTAACAAAAATAACGCTAAAATAGATGATCTTAGATTACTAATATCTTCACTTTCCATATTTTGATTTGAGCATTTTTTTTTAAATCACATTTTTTTTAAAGAAATCCAAATATATAATTTGTTTCTTTGGATTCCACATAGATAACTTCAAAAATTGATCAAAGTGTTGCAGCTCAATTTGTCCTCTTCAAAATCTATGAAAAAATGCAAATTCTTCCCCTTTTTAATCGAAAAAGGTGCTATGATACCAATTGTTAAGAACCTTAGTGTATAAACTTCAAAGTAACAAATACATGTACACAATAATCAACACCAAGATTATAGAAGAAACTTTTAAAGTAAGTTAACACCATCAATTACCCCTTATGGAAGAAATCACTCCAAAAGTCATGCTTGCTACAATATAATTTCCAACATACTCAATGCAATGATATGTACTTGTATATATACTCACTCATTAGTATTCTTATGCACCTATGCCAACTAACCCTCATTATTACATTTGTTACCCATCAATGATATAGTGGGTGTTTCTCAATTAATATAGCCACATGACATTAATTAATAACTTTACACCAACTACTTAGTGGGCCTTATTCCATGTGATGAAGAACATGAAAACCAAGACCATGATTATATAGGCACTCTTTTCTTGAATGGGAAGCATAGATAGGATATGGATTGCTAGTTTACTCATGGATATCCCATGTGTGACATGAATCTAATCAACGACATGAGTAACTTCATGATGCCATAGTTCATATTTATCTCCCTTAATTTTGGATAGCCAAATGATGTTTAAATATGTGATGCATATTCTCTTCTTATTTTTCAACATCCATTTTCCTTCAATGGAGGGACAAATTTGTTGCACCATCAGAGAAATTGTCATCATAAGATAATGATACCAAAAACAAAATCCAACTTTGACATCTTCAACTTTTACTCTTTCCATACATTAAAATATTGATGAGTGAGTACATTTTTTGGGTGGCCACATACTCAAGCTAGCATCATAGTCATTTGTTGATATGTGGTAGCATGTTTCGGTGATCCAAAAAGGGGCAACAAGCCCTAATGTTTATTATGATTTACTTTTTCAAATGTAATTTTATTGGCATATGACATCTGGATGTTTGATGGATGGTAGAAAAAGAGGACAATTGATTTCATGCATATTTATATTAGAGCCACCCACTAATCCCTTACTTAATGTTACACTGGTGGATTTTTATAACAATAAGAGAGAAAGGTTATTAGAGGATGAAAATCAATTGGAGAGGTATTTTGTAGGGCATAGTGATGGTTTAGGGCTTGATAATGGATTTCCCCATTGATGCTTCAGAAAAAGTGTTTGTATTAGCATTATCCAGTAGTGAATAGACCATGCATGTCACATCACAAATCAACGTTTGTGTGATCATATTTCCTTTTTTGACCATAATTTTACTTCACTTTTCAACCACTTGATATCAAATATTTCAACATACATTTGGTTGCAATTTGATGCATTCTTGTCTTGTTTCATTTCCAAACACAAGGGGAGATCTCATACCCTTGATGAAATGATTACATGGCTACAATAGATACTTGATATCACCTAGCATTTATTCGCCTCTTGTTGAGTAAACTAGGTGGAATAAGCTTGATATCCATGAGCAGTAGATTTCATTTTCTACTATGTTATCCTCTCTTTCACCATTTTGGTCTCGCGCTTCATTTGAAAAGCCTCTTGAGAATATGGTATTAGGTATGAATATTATCAAGTATTTTTTGTAACAAATTTGAATTAAGGACATTTTGTAGTAGGTAATGAGGATGTGAAGTTTTGGATCCATCTCGTCAAAAAAATTTCAGTTCCTTTGATCATATTGCAGGTGCATCAGAGGCAAAGGTTTATATGTGTTCGATATTCTAGAATTATCTTACACCCTTCTAGGCAATTCAATTTGCACATGGAGCCAATTTCTACCCCTTGAAAGTGCACAGTTCATTTTGCACACCTTAAGAGAAATCATTGACCATTTTTCTACCTTGGGAAATTATTTTACACACTTCTAGGAAATGCAATCCACATATGGAGCCAATTACTACCCCTTGAAAGTGCACAATTCATTTTTCACACCTTAAGATAATTCATTCATCATTTTTCACACCTTAAGATAATTCATTCATCATTTTTCATAGGCTCCTAAGGTCAATGTGCAATATATGGAAGCATGCCCCTTTTGAAGATTAGTTTCAATTGCAAAGTCTCGCAAGACATGTTTCTCCCACAAAGGTAACTACTTCTAGAGCTTCCCTCTCATAGGGTGTGGTGTTCCATATTGCATGAGCTCTCTCACTCATCTCATATCGGCTCAAACTTTTTCTTCTAGTTCTCCTTTAGATACATGATCATCTAACCTCACCTCAATTTTCCTCAATAATTTTGGGTGCTTCAGCCTCTGTATATCAACTCCTATATTATACACCTTAGATTCCATATCTTTAATGGTCATGGCACTTTGGTTTATCTTTCTCACTTCAGTTGTTGTGTTATGGCTTCATGTGTGGTTTCTTGATTATACATGGTGTGATGGTTTCATGTCTAGTTTTGAATGTGGTAAACATTACATGTGATCCAATAACACTTCATAAACTTAATAATTTATCATTTTCCTTATTGTGCCATGGGGGACATAGTTTTCCTTTAGATAAGTGTCGTCACATATTGGGTCAAGTTGTGCTACTAAGGATTTGGTTAAGGTAGTGTACTTCATATTCTAACCATATTTAACACTTTCCATCTCTCCCCTTTCCACTTCCATTCCATTCATAAAAAACAAAATCATTCTCGCTTATGGTTGACTTGTCAAATGTCATTTAGCAAAGTCCATCTAAGAAAATGAAGATTCCATTATATAGAAAAGCATAAGTCAAAATACAAAGGGGCTAGATGTGAAGCGCATATAAAAAAGTGAAAAAATAATAAGTATAGCTATGCCACCTCACTAAAAGGCCCTTACCCATAAATCCCATGCTTAACAATTCATATCTAAAAAACGGACTAAGAAACACAAGCAAAAAAATAAAGAAAAAGGAAAATTAAATAAGGCACAGTAAAACAAAGTGTCGATGTGGTAACCCTAGGCCTAGCACACCCTCATGAAATCCATCATCAAAGTAAATGAAAACCCCTAGCTCTTGAAGGCTATCCAAAGAAGACCTACAAATCATATATGACTATGAAAGTTTATTCATAAAGTTTCTCTTTCCCATTCCATAAATTATACATCACATTTACGTACCATTAACTTAATGATCTAGGAAATACCTTTTTATCTTAATATTTGTCGCGTGTAATAAGGCTTAAGGTTTCCCCCTTATGGTAAAACTTAGGAAAATATTAAAATTAAACTAATGTTATCATGTTTCTAGAGGAAATCACTTGTGTGCACTACCTAATTACTTGTATAATGGGGCTTGACTCACCACTATGAACGGGTCCAATGCATTGGGAACTGTGTACATGCATCGAGGGTGGCATCTATGCTTTGGGATTCATGTACTTTCTCTGGGATCCATGGCATTGCATTGGGATCTGTGTACTAGCATACAAACACATACATATGCATTGGAATCCCTCCCATTTTTCTTGGCATCTATTAAACTACATTATGATACATGTCACTACATTGGGATCTATGATAGTGCATTGGGCGATGACAAGGATGAAACCTCATCATCATGTTCCACATGGACTATACTTGGAGGGAACACTTGCTTTCTTGAACATTAATTACCACAAATGTGAGGTTGTTGAGGTTGTTGGGGTTCATATGAGATTTTTTACAAGTTATTATAGGTTGTTATGAGTTAGTTGAGGTAGTTATCACTCTATTTGACCACTCACTTGATGGAGTACCTCATTCCTAGTGCCATGCATGCCATTGGTGGTCATCTTCTTATGGAGAACACCTCTTCTTTGTTGATCTTTCTTCTACACCGTGATTTATTCCTTGCTTCATAGAGGTGGTTAGAAGGGAACACTTGTTCTTGGGCCCCCCTATTGACCATGCATGTGATATTTATGAGGTTGTTAGCTCACATTTGGGAGGGCACACCACTTATTGGATTATTTTTTTGTCTCACAATGGTTTTATACCCTGGCTTTGAAGGTGCCTCTTGTATTTTCCCTTGGTTTTTAGCTAGAGGTTGTATTATCACATGGTTCTCACTCATCGTTTCATGAGGCACCTCATATATATAAGGAGACATATTCTTCATTATAACTCAGTTGAAGAATAATTAGAAGAAGCTTGTCTAACCTTGCCAAATCTATTGTGTAATATTATCATGTTTGAGGGTTTATTCTAGTATTGTATAGGAAGACACTTTGTTTTTTCAAGTATATTTGAGGAAGGAGTTGCTACAACACCATGCAGGGTCCCATGCCACGATGGAGGATTATTATAAGGTATAATTATCTTTTTCCTTACCCTCTTTGATATTTTGTATTCAGGGCTCAAAACATTAATTTTGGACATCTAGGGATTCTAGGATTTTGTTCTAAGGATAATATAGAGTTCATATGATAGCACTTGGATGTGGATTCTTAAATGACCAATCACCCTAAAGTATTTGATCTATCCAAATGTATTATTTTTTGATCACATGGAAATATTTAGATGGTGCATGTGGCTTCAACACTTTAGACCAATTGAATAACCCTTCAAGCTAGACAAGTGACTCCATTGTTGGAATACTAAGAGGGTGGGGGGGACGGGGGTGAATCAATATGAGCACATTTACCACTTTTAACCACAATATATAAACTTCAACTTTATCAACAATATATCATCTATGTATCATCTATGATTTCATTCAATATATCATGAGCATATAATCATAAACAACATCACATCAAATACACAATACACCGAATTTATGTGGAAACCCAAATGGGAGAAAACCACATAATTGTTTCTTATATATTAGAAAGAATGCATTCATTGGAAGAACCAAATTACCAATTCTCAAGCTACAATTGGAAGGAGGCTCCAACCCCTTATTTACAGGCTCCAAAATGAAGGAAGCTACAACTCCCTGAATTCTCTGGCTCCAACCAGAAGGAGACTACAACCCCCTGATTCTCAGGTTCCAACCTGAAGAAAGCTCCAACTCCCTGTGTTCTTCGGAACCGACCAGAAGGAGGCTAAAACCCCATTTCCTTGCCCCACCTTGCCTCCCTGAAATATAAGTGTAGACCAAACTGTCACTACCACAATCACTTTCATTGTCAACCTGTCCCTATATCCAACCTATCACTGTCAACCCATCACATCAATCTGTCACTATCATACCATCAACCTGTCACCACCATTGATACTCAACATCAACAAAACTAGATCCACGATCACCAAGAACACTTCTCAACCAGATGCTCAAATATAACCATACCATGTCTCTAGTCATGTGTCAAATGTGTACTAAGCATGTACCAAGATAACCAACATACCAGACAAGATGTGTGTCTCAACCATGTACCAAAGCATATACCAAACCATCAACCTGTACCATATCAAGCATCAACCTGTACCATATCAAGCATCAACCATGTACCACAACCTGCACCATAACAACTGCATCAAACTTGTACCATACCATCAACCATATACCAACATGTACCATAAATCATGTACTGTGAGATGTGCCTCAAGCATATACCATATCACTCATGATATGTCTCAATCATGCCACACACCATGTAGCATAAGATATCAACATTGAAGTGTCTCAACAAAGTATCAAAGCATGTACCGAGATCACCAACAAGTGCCTCTAACCATGCACCATATCATCAACCATATACCTCAAACAACATGTCAATCATCCATAGACCATGTACCTCAAACATGTGCCATATCACTGATGATATGCCTCAACCAATTACCATAACCATGTGCCAATATATCCAAGATATGCACCAAAAATGAATCTCAGCAGATATACCTCAACCAACATGTACCATGCATCTAAGATGTTCCTTAAAGATTATACCAAAACTCACAAGGACATGCCTGAAGCATGTTCCACAATATCACCAAGATGCAACCTCATAACACACAGAATAACTTACTTTTACATCTGTAACTGACCTGATGCCTCTGATCCTGATACAAAGACCTATAGCTTTACCTCAGTTCTCAACAACCTGACACTAGCATATTTTCCCTCTTCTGTCTTGTCCTCGTGGAACTAAGACTGTTGTCTAGCAGGGCCTCACGTGACGAGCCCTAGACAACCCATGTGGATGCCTCGTGGGACATTAGTAGTTTGACCCGCGAGGATCATAAAAACTAGGGTTTCTTCAGAAATCCTGAAACTTTCGTACTTCTCACTCTTTCCTTGCCTCATATTTCACCGTCCCAAACTTGCCAAAAGAACACTTGCTCACTTAGAGATATTCAATATAATGTATGTGTGAATGTACTTATGAGAGACTCCTTGAGGTGTATTTATACTTTTTCCAAGTAACTTCTCTCCTTAATCTTAGGGCTTCTTGAACTTCCTTTTTACAACCACTTTACCCTTTCTTAATGACTTGTAACCAAGTAGGGGCTTCTTAACCATTCTTTGGGGCTTCTAGCTTCATGAGGGCATATCTCCCTAACCATGAAGAACCACGTGGCGTACCGCCTACTGTTGGAAACGGCACAACGATGACTATCCATCTACGAGTATGTTACATGCAATTACATTGTCCTTCATGTCCTTATTCCTTGATCAACTTTGGGTTATATAACCACACCTTTGGGGCTTCGTGTAGACTTCATCAAATGCACCCATCACATCGGTTGACATCAACCATTCTTGTCGACATCAATGACAACTAACTCACCATCAATCTCGATCACAACTTTGGGGTATCTCGAATGCTCTTAGGGTTGACATCAATGACAACCAACTGTCCAAACCAATTGTCCAACATCCATAGCCCAAGTGGGTAGGCACTGGTCTATTTCCTTGCATTTCTTCATCCCAAACATTTAAAATTTATCGTTCTAGTCTTATTTACCTGCAATCTAGGGTTTTAATTGTTAAATTCTTAGATCTAGATTGCATTTTCAAGTCTCTTGAGTTAAATGTGTTGATCTAGTTTAGACTTGAACGTTACTTGCAAAATCATTTTCCATGCATAATTACCTAAACATTTTTCATATTTTTCTTAGATCTAATGCTTCAAAGTCAAATCTTTATGGATCTAAGCAATACACGAATATGTAGACAAAATGATTTGAGGTTTTAAGTCTGCTTTGTGGTTCTATTAATGCAGGAATGCCTCAATGACCGAGGGTTTAATAAATTGATCCCACACATACTTTGGCAGTCATTTAATTGAGTGTTTCACTATTTACATGGTCAGCTCATCAGTTCATTAAGGGTTTTAAGAGGTGATTTAATGAACTTGGCACTTGTTTCTCTTAAGCGTTCCACTTGCTTTATGCTCTAATACACCATGCCTAGTAAATCGAAGCAAGAACTCGTTCAACGATTTGCTTAAAGGGTACAACGATTTATCTTGATTGCAGGTACATTTGCTAGAAACGACATTGTTTACAGGGATTTTTAACACATTCATTTGGAAACTTGACTAGATTCATGTTCAAACAATCTTTGGTATGTCAAATTAACACTAAATGTTCTTGATGACTTGCATTGTTCTTGCCATTTGTTTTTATGGAATGTATCAATTCTGATACATTCCATTATTCTTTTCTATTGGATCGCCTCACTAAATTTATGCCCAAGGATCAAACCAACACATAAATTTACTCAATGTCTTGTTCTTACTTTATTTCAATGGTTGGCATATTGAAAAAACGTTGATGTCATGCATATATAAAATCTGAGTAATGTCTCTTTCATTCAGGTACCAACCACTCTTATGAGAATGCTATAATAAAGATTACAACATCTCAAAAAGTTTTGCCACTATAAGACAGATCTTAACGCTAGTTTGATGATATCATTTGGTCTGAATTTTTTAAATAGATCAAGATTGACTAAATCACACACTCAGCCAGACAAACTTTCATATTTTAAATTCTATTGCTGGTGCAAATTCTGATTTATTAACAGTCTTGATTAATGGTGCTCATCTATACGATGGTCATTCAAAAGATCATTTCATGATAAGGTTGAATGATTGAATGCTAAGTCTCTTTCAAGTTTCATGGACTGATATACCTTCAAGTTGACAAATTTACATTATTTTACTTGTAAAATTTTTATAACCTTCACCAATACACTCTTCACTCAAACGTTGGTTAAGTATGTCAACATGGTTAAATTTCTGAACTCACATTTGCATGCATATGGATGCTAGCTTGATGTTTCTAGCTTGATGGACTACTTAATCATTTAAATTCACACACTCTGGGCATTTAAATTAATAAAGTTAATTCAACAATATTCATTTCCACCATGCCTTTTCAGGTAGTTGTTTCAATGGGATATGGTTACTTTGACATACTAAATCTGTGATGGTAAAACTCTTAAATGCAATGAATTTGTAATTCTCAGTTTAACATTCATGAGCAGATGTTTTCTTACTAAATCTGTGATGGTAAAACTCTTAAATGCAATGAATTTGGAATTCACAGTTTAACATTCATGAGCAGATGTTTTCTTAATTGTTGATATGTGATAAATTTACTTGGCTGGAAAGTGATATTCTAAGATCTAGACATACCATCTAATGCTTAAACAATAGCATTCTACACTTTACTTACTGAATGTGAGTGATGGTTTCAATTCACTCATTTAAAGTAACACATGTGTTGATGCCATAATGGTTTAAGTTCCAATCTCATTTACATGAAAGCTAGTCTATATAAATTTCTAAGCACTTCATGAATGATTTTGCATCTTGGAACTAATATCGCATTCTTCTTTGGTGGTAGCTCTTACATATCTAAAAAAACAGTATTTGAAAACAAATATGTGGCAAAATCAGTTGAATTCAGCCTTCACTTGATCATTAAGGATTGCAATAACACAATCATTTCCAGGACTCCAACATATGTTCATGATTAATTTCTAATCCACCTTTCAATTGGTAACTTTGTGTTAGATTCTTGTTAATCAACAAAACACTTCGAATACTTTAAATTTTCACATCTTAAGGAAAATCTAGTTGTTTAATTAATAATTCATCATCATCTAAGCTAATTGAACTCCCACCTCTACAATGAATAGCTTGATTTATCTTGCCTGGTAGTTGTTTCTAGGCTCTTCTATTGTGGTTAGGACTTTTACATCTGAGCGAG
Source organism: Picea mariana (assembly GCA_032191745.1). NCBI lineage: Eukaryota > Viridiplantae > Streptophyta > Pinopsida > Pinales > Pinaceae > Picea > Picea mariana. The sequence continues at coordinate 110,499 of JASDQU010735283.1, forward strand.
AATTTGAGCTATAACATTTTCCAATCATTTCTAGGGACAAAGTCCAAATGGGTAGTAGAAATTTGGCTTCAGCACTTTTGGTGAGTAAGATTTGAATACTTTTATAAGTTACTCACCGAGTGACTCCACATGAAAGAGAACTCAAGTGGTGGATACTCTACGAGGAGTTCCAACCAAACCCTCTACCATAGTTTTTATGATCTAGAAAAGGCTTATAGAAGGAGAATAAGAGAAGTTTCTCAAACTTCCTCAAGCAACCATTCAGGAAACTCCTTCTATTGTTCACACAAGAGTAGTCACAATGGCAACGCAACCTTGGGTTACCAACGTTTACAAGCCTCTTAATATGTCTAGAATCCAAGGGTATCCTCACAATATGCTTGATAAGTATAACAAGTGGTTACCAAATTTTTCTAGAAATAACGTCATCATAGCTAAGGAACATGTATCAAATTTATATTGTGCCCTTGGTGAACATGAGGTTCCAAATGAGAATGAAGATATTATGATGAAGATTTTATCATTATCTCTAGAAGAAAATATTAAGTCTTGGTATAACGGTTTACTTGCTAATGGTATTAGGACTTGACAAGCCTTTCGCGATGCATTTATGAAGAGATGGGATATAAAGAAAGATGGTGAGATGATGCTTACACAATTACACAAGATGAAGAAAAGAGATAATGAAAGTGTAAGGGATTTTGATGAAATATTGACAAATTGTGAAAACATTCCCTAACAACTTGAAACCAAGAGATGATGCCATCCTACTCCACTATACAAATGCATTTGATGGACAATTTGGCTTTATGTTGAGAGACAAGTATCCAACTATTTTGGAGATAGCTAAGGAAAATGCAAGTAAAATTGAAGAAAACCTGTTGTCTTCCGAAGTAGGGGCTTTCAACACTTAAAGAGCTTCCACATTAAGAAAGAATCAAATAAATGTTATTCAACACAACTGACCCAACTCTTGATATGATGAAGTCTATATCTGATGATATGAAGTGTGTTGGGTTGATCTAGTGGTCTATATTCCTCAACATTTATTATCAATCTCTGTAAGTAAACTTATGAGACACAAGCACAATATGTGCAGAACTAGTCTTGAAATTTCATATGAACTCCTACTGAAATCAAAACAGTAAAATGTCGGACTCATAAATAGAAATTGGTTATTTTGGTCATGATCACTCAAACTTGATTGTCTATGGTACAAAATCAGATCACAAGTAAATCATTCACTGTCAAAGTATGTCTACTTGCAAACACACTATGTTTTATTCAACCACACTTCAAGGCCAACACAGGTTAATTTGAAATGTGAGTTAAAAGACTGAATGAAAGGTAAATCGCAATAAGGAAATGAGTTGATAAGAAAGACATAAATGAATTGCATACATAGTTTAAATCTGAGCATATTTGTGTGATGACTGTTTGTATGACACAATAGATGAAATATCAATCAATCAAGTTGTTTTTGACATCAATATCAGAAATAATTAAATCACCATACTCAAAGTAACATTGCCTATAAAATATCTTAATCTATGGGAAATTATAACAACAAACATGCATTTACAGGAAATTACAACAAATATGCATCTATAGGAAATAACAACAAATGTGTATCTACAGGAAATGGAGGCAAGTTATGAAAACAACTTCTAAAACAACCCACATAAATACAACATAGACCAGGGAGGCTCTTGGAATATGTTGTTTAATAAAAATTCATACTATGTGAAAGATATAATTCATTAAATTGTTTAGAACTCCTTTGTATTCAACATCAATGTCAAAATCAATAGTTACAATATGTCATCATCCATATGCTTTGACAATAAAAATATATATATATATAGAACTCATACATATGTTCAACCTATTTATATATATGAAATTACATCTAATAGACTTGATATCTATATGCCCTCATCTATGGATCTTGAAAACATATTTTATTCTTTGGCTGGGCACAACCCTTAACATGTGATTTTGAAAATCGTTCGCTATAGGAAATTATGTTTAAAGAAACGATTGTACAACCCACATAATGCACTTTTTGGGAAATCTACCTTAGGAATCGCCTAAATGGGCATGTTCTCGACAAAGCCCATGTTCAGGATTTTCAAGATCTGCCATTATATGCTCACAAATGATATGCAAAACCACATATGTTAACCTATGATTCCTATGTATCTCTGGTAATAACTGTTTGTTGGTAACTCTGTGAATTTTCTGTAATAACTACCTGTCGATTTTGACTTGCATTGACCGTTGGGTTCCGACTGCTGTGAAGGAGGTGAAATAGAAATTTCACCATATTTTTTCATTGATGAATCATCCCCATGTGGAATTTTGTCATTTGAACTAGTGGAGGTACCCAAACCTTCAATTCCTGTAATAATATTGCAAAACAAGGTTAATTCTGGTAAATGTTGAATTCAGGTAGTTTTAAAGAATAAATGACATCTAATATTATTTACAACCCAAAACTAAGAGTTTCATAAAAATAACAACTTATTACCTTATATATTCTTATTGTGCCATCATTTGGGTGAAAGTAGACAAAAGGAGGGGTTTAGATGGAAAATAGAGGTGAATGGGTTGGGTAAAAAGGATCAAAACTTGCCCCCGACATCTCCCCCAAACATAGGATTTTGTATGTCCTCATGCATTCTTATCCTTTGACAATTGCAAATAAAAATTTCTCAAAAGTATATGTGTTGCTTCTCAAATGTCCTCTGGTGCTGGAACATCATAGATGTAGAAGGATAATTGCTTTTGGATTTGTGCTTCTTGAGCTTGTCTGACAGTCTCTTATTCTGTAGAATTTGTTGTTCATTAAAAAATTATTCTTTTTCATCAACTCATGATAAAGAAATCTATCCTTTATTTGGAGGATGTTTCTACACTATCGTTTCCATTTTTCTTCTCTATTCAAACAAAGTGTTGGTTGATGAGCTCAAACCCTCAGGAAGAGCATAAATGAAGGATAAGTAGGAATGAAACACAATCATAAATACACAACGAATAAAATAAGAAGACGAATGTAGCGTGAACAAGTTATGGTTACTGTTTAATATTAGGGAAATCAATAATAGACACATGGTTCATGATTATGAGACCAAAACATAAGCATCGTAAATAAAGGGTCTACATGATAGTCCTGTATAATAGATGATAGGTTTTAGGGATCATGATCATAGGGAAATTTAAAATAATTAGGAAATGGAAAATAACATATATAAGTTGTTTTCTTTTAAATATTTACTCCAAGTTTTGACAAGTAAAAATACTAAAAGACCATTTACCTTGCACACCAAACCTTTACTACTGTGATGAACTGTTGAACTTGGAATATAGCCCTTAAATATTTTTGTTTTGGATTAAGTGCTTGAGACCATAGAATAGAGAGTGCAATCTGAAAATGCCATGTGTTGGAATCAAAATAACATTGATTTCCTGAGAATAGCCAAGGTTGATGCTGATTGTGAAGGATGATATGAAACTTGTGTACTTGTTGGAATAGAAAAGGAGCTTAAATGGCTGAAAATAAACTCGATTCATACTGGAATAGACCATGTTGAAGATTACCTATGCATTCCTTAATTGAAAGAAACTCTGGAAATGTTGAAAAATCATCTCACAAGCATTCTCCAAATGGTTGATCTCAATTTAATTGAGCATAGATGTATAAACCTTAGATGGACTACAGAAAACAATTCATGTAATTACTCCTGAAATTCCTATAATAATTCTAGGAATTGTTATAAAATCTGCTTTGAAAACATTTCCATACATCCCTTATTGTATTTTTTCTGAAAATTGTGTGTGATATTTACTCAAGTTATTCCATTCTACACAAAATCCATGTTTTGGAATTTCCTGATTCAGTCCCATTGATTTGCAAATGATGTGCAAATTTTGTCCCTAAAAACAACTTGCTACATGAAATCTGAAGTTGACATCTTGCTACAAGAATTCCTGTAATTGAATATATGTCTAAATTATGCCAAAACTGGTGTTAGATTTTCATTAGTTTTGTTAACATTAGATTTACCATAACATTTTGATCTTCTTTTAACATTCAATAACCATATACTGAAATAAATAAGCAATAGATAAACAAGCACAAGAAGACACAAAGATTTTGTTGATATTATAGTATATGTGAGAGGTATTAACCTCCATGTGTAACCTTTGGCTAGAATAGAATATTTTGGAAGCAAGAGAAACCCTATATAGATGTGTAGAAACCCTAGAAGACAAGTCGGCTTAGTAAAAGAATTAATATTAAAGTATTAAATTCTAAAAGGACAAGTTGGCCTTGAAAAGTGACAAGAACCACTATAAATAAGAGATGATCTAGTTCATTTGTACACACACTTCACTCACTCTCTCAGTCAAGGATAGTGCAAGTATGGAGCTACAACTGCAAGGATGGAAGGTGGATCTTCTGGGATAGTTCTTGGTCTCTCTCTCTAGCACCATCTAGCCTAAGATGTACACCCTATCCTCTAGTATCTCTTGGTGGTGTTCTTGGTGATATTTCTTGGTGGTATTCTTGGTAAGTGCAACTACAACTACTGCAATTGCAACTGCTGCAACTGAGTATTGTTCTTTTTCTGTGGCTTTGGGACTTTCTATTTGGTTAGCTATCTTTGGATAAAGATGAGCTCTCTTGGTTATATGTTGGTTCTAGTGTTGCATCCATAATCATTCTATCTAGAAAAGGTTATGGTGCTCGGGGGTGGTTGCGTGCCTATGGTTGGGTGAAAATAATGATGTTTTCTATGGTAAAACAAACACATCAAATATTTTAACAGGTTATGGGCCCACACTACCTTCAGGACAGTCTAACCACTGGAAGGTAGCATGGAATCTCTTTGTTAAGCTCATTGTGGCACCAGTTGCAACTGCAACTAGGGTTTCTTATTATTCAGCTACAACAAACCATAATCCAACTCTTTTGGCACCTTAAGTGAAGATTTGGACCTAATTTCTGGATATTCTAGTGCTCCCTAGCCTAGCACACTCTCTGGTGTCATTAGCCAGCAAAAACGTCAAGTTTGAGTTTTTGGTCAAAGTCTAAGTCAAAGGTTTACTTTTGGTCAAAGTTGATTTTTGTGGTCAAAGTTGAAATTTTAGAGTTTCTAGCTTGTTCTAATCATTGAACCTTTTGATTCAGTTTCTAACCTCTTCTTGACAAGATGGTGTCTAGTTTTAGATTAGAAGACAAGCTTAACGATGTTGCAAATTTCAAAGGTATGCACTTGTATATGCTTTTCATGTTATATCATCTAGCAAAGCATGAGTGTATCTTGCAGGGAATGTACAAGAGACCTTGTCCAAGCAGTGATATCGGATTCAATGCATTCATAGGAACAAGTAGCCGAGGCTCCAAGTTCTAGGTTTGATTGATCAAATTGTTAAGTTTCAATTTGCACAATTCAAGTTTGATAGTTGCTATATTACAAGTGAATACTATAGTTAAGACAACAATCTTTGAAGGGTTCTATTACTTCTAGGCATACTTGGTTGTATGCAATTACTATTGATATAGATGCTTATTGTACTTGTTTGCAAAATAAACTAGCATCTCCTCTTGGAGATATTTCTTGTTCCCACGCAGGTCACTTTGGTAATTCTATGATCCTTGTTACCATAGATATGTTCTTATGAAAATTATATTGGAAATATTTTTTCTCTTGTTGTTCTTATTTCGAGAAGGTCACATAAGATAGCTTCGAGAAGGAGCAACAATGACAGTTGCAAACATGGAGTAGATGACTCCATCAAGTGGTGAGGCAGATGATCTCACCAAGTGCCAATTCTAAAGGAAGTGTGGAAAGAAAATAATTTTTGGACATCATCAACTAAGTGGGAGAGTACACCTTAGATGATTTCAAGACATTCTACAAAGAGGTTGGGATTAGGAGGGAGCTCACTACTCCCTACAATCCTCAACAGAAAGGTGTAGCAGAAAGAAAGAACCAATCCATTGAATAATACGTTAAGGAAATGATGAATGACCAGAATCTCTCCATGTTTCTATGGGGAGAAGCAGTTATGATAGTCGTATATGCTCAGAATAGAAGTTCTCATCATATATTGAGGAACATAACTCTAGAAGAAGTTTTCTATGGAAAGAAGCCAAGTGTTGAACACTTGAATATATTTTGCTATCAGTCAAGAAGAAGAATATGGGAAATCAATCCATCATAAAAAATGATGTATGGGAAATTGTTCCTAGACCTGAAGGATATTCTATAAAGTATAAGGTGATACCTGTGGCTAGAGGGTTCTCCCAGCAGAAGGGAGAAGACTGCAATAAGACGTTTTCTCTAGTTTATATATGTACCTCTATATCTCTTGCATCATCCATGGGTTTGAGTTTACATCGTATGGATGTAAAGACTACTTTTCTCAATGAAGTAATTAAGGAAGAAGTATACTTAGAGCAACCTCAAGTTTTTGGGGTACACCCAAGAGAAACCCATGTATGAAGAAGGCATTGTATGGACTCAAGCAAGCTCTAAGAGCTTGGTGCAAAGCCTCTCATTATTCAGTGTAAGTGGGAGTTAGCCTTTGAATTCAATATGAAGGATCTTGGTCTCATTCATTATTATTTGGGACTAGAAGCATAGCATAAACATGGTGAAATATTCTTGAGGCAACGAAAGCATGTTTTAAAGATTCTTCAGAAGTTTGGGATGATGGATTGCAAATACATGGAAACTCCCATGGTGATAGATATGAGGAAGTTGAGAGACTTTGATTCTGATCCAACAGACTCATCCCTGTACCGACAATTTATTGGCTGGTGAATACCCGACCGAACATTTGCTTTGTTGTGAACACATTGAGCCAGTTTTAGGGGAAACCTAAACATGAGCATTGGATAGTTGCAAAGCATATTTTGAGATATCTTTGTGGGATGCTAACCTATGGTTTGAGATATTCCTCAAACAGTGAAGTACAACTGCATGGATTTACTGATTCAGATTGGATAGGGAGTGCATATGACATGAAGAGTACTTTTGGTATGTGTTTCAATTTGGGATCTACTATGATTTCATGGGCTAGTAGAAAACAAAATTCGGTTTCACTCAACACTACAAAAGAAGAATATATTTCATCTTGTGATGCTTGTATGGAAGCAGTGTGTCTCTGTAAGCTGGTTTATGGACTATTTGATCATGTGTTGGATTCGACTGTGATATATTGTGATAATCAGAGCTTTGTGAATATCTCATAGAACGTGGTGTTGTATGACATGTTGAATCACATTGAGATCAAGTACTACTTTCTCCATGATAAAGTCTAGAGGGGAGAAGTGATTATCCAGTATATCTCCACTGATGAGCAAACAATTGATATTTTGACGAAGCCTTTGTCCAAGATAAAGTTTGCATACTTAAGGGACAAGCTGGGACTTGTGGAGATTTCTCCCTTAGTTAAAAGGGAGAAGATGACTTCCTCGGTTGGGAGGGAGTGTTGATATGCGGCATCATGGAATGTCAGTGAGATGAAGATATGTATCATGATAGTAAATATTAGAGATGGTCATACAACTTGGAGATGATACTTGCATCATGCTAGTTATGATCATGATAGTACAACTTAGAGATGATACAGATGGTTGGAGTTGTGGATGATACAATGGCCTGAGGTGCATCGTGCTAGTATAGCTTAGAGATTGACATACAACTTAGATATGAAGTATTAACATCATGCTAGATATGTCCATGCTAGTACAACTTAGAGACTATGCTGGTGAGCTACATCATGCTAGTTATGGCCATGCTAATACAACTTATATATGACATACAACTTAGATATGATGCACTAGCATCATGTTAGATATGTCATGCTAGTACAACTTATAGATGACCATACAACTTAGATATGATGTAGATGTCTCATGTCATTCTAGTTATGATCATGCTAGTACATATTAGATATGACATATAGCTTATATATGATGCATTGGAATCATGCTAGATATGTCATGATAGTACAACTTAGAGATGATCATACAACTTAGAGATGAAACAGTGAGGCACTGATATACATCATGAAAGTATATCTTAGATATGGCATACAAATTATATATGATGCATTGGCATCATGATATATATTTCATACTAGTATGACTTATAGATGATGTAGATGATACTCCAGATCACGCCAATACAACTTAGATATGATTCATTCGCATCATGCTAGTACGACTTAGAGGTGATGCAGTTGATGATGTAGGATGATATCAGATGATATGATTTGATTGTTGTGGAGACTGTATGTCTCTATACAATAGTTGTATGCTACTGTGGTGGATGTGCTCCACTGGTAGTGACTGTGTGTCACTGGTTAGTAGTTGTGTGCTACTAGGAGTGGTTGTGTACCACTGGACAATAGTTGTGTACTACTATGGATAGACATAGTTGTGTTCTATTGGATGGAATTGTAGCAGCTGTATGTTACTATCTGATTTCCATGGAGAATACCACTAGGGTGATTGTCAGCTAGATGGATAGTGAGATGATGCAGAGGCATTAATATACATCATGCGAGTACAACTTAGATATGGTGCATTGACACCATGCTAGTACGGCTTAGAGATGATGTAGATGGTATTCCACATCATGCTAGATATGATCATGCTAGTACAACTTAGATATGATGCAAAGCATCATGTTAATACAATTTAGATATGATCATACATCTTAGAGATGATGCAATGGAGAGGATGGTTCTTGGAGCCATTGATGATATTCAACATCTGTTGGGACAATCATTCTTCTAGGATGTATGTGTGGATTAGAAGAATGGCACTTGTATCACTCTTTTGAGTGAGTGACTTATTCAACATCATGTTCGATTACTTAGATGGAGTATGGCCTCGAGAGATGATGCAGTTGATGCTATCATATGATACTGATAGGTGACGTTGCTTGTGATTTGATCTGTGTGATCATGACATATCCTGTGTGGCTATGGCGATGCTACTTGTTAATATATCCCTAACTAGGAGGGAGTGTTGATATTATGGTAGTTGCGGGAGGTATTAACCTCCATGTGTAACCTTTTGCTAGAATAGAATATTTCAGAAGCAAGAGAAACCCTAAACAAATGTGTAGAAACCTTAGAAGACAAGTCAGCTTAGTAAAATAATTAATATTAAAGTATTATATTCTAAAAGGACAAGTCGGCCCAAAAAAGTGACAAGAACCACTATAAATAAGAGATGATCTAGCTCATTTGTACACACACTTCACTCACTCTCTCAGTCAAGGATAGAACAAGTTTGGAGTTGCAGATGCAAGTATGGAAAGTGGATCTTCTGGGATAGTTCTTGGTATCTATATCTAGCGCCATCTAGCCTAAGATGTGTGCCCTATCCTCTATTATCTCTTAGTGGTGTTCTTGGTGATATTTCTTGGTGGTATTCCTGGTAAGTGCAACTGCAACTGCAACTATTGTAGCTGAGTATCGTTCTTGTTATGTGGCTTTGAGAATTTTGTTTTGTGAGCTATTGTTAACACTTGAATCCTTTAGAACCGAAATGACAACCTCACAAGGATATATATATCCCCTTGCATTTTTATAGAGTTGTTACTCCTCTTTGTTTCAAGATATTCTTGGGATTCTAGATTTTCAAAATAATATAGGACTATGAGAAATTCCGTCGTGATATTCAAAGAAATATAAAGATTGCAATAAAATAAAATAAAATGTTTTTTTTAAAGAGAGTTCTTGAGAGGTGACCAAGAACCTCACACATCACATATTAATAAAGAATATCAAAATTTCCTCACATCCATCATAGTTAAACTAAATATTTTTTATCACTTAAAATAAAATAAAAAGGTATGTACGCATAAGAGAACTTTAATAGAGTAAACACATGTGGAGCTCAAATAAAGAAAATGATAGATCAATATCAAATATTTTATAATCAAAACTCAGAGTTATAAAACGCCCTCAAAACTGATCTCGAAATAGTTCTCTTGGGATTTCTAAAAAATATAGAGTCTTTTACAAATCTTTGAAATTTAAATGTGTTTGTCCTTAGGACTGGGATTGGGGCTCCCACAGACCATAAATCAAATATAAACAAGAAGTAAGTTGTGGAAAGAAGATGGTGAGCAATGACAGAGTATCGATACCTAGAAAGAAGACAGGAAGGAGTTATTAGATTTCAGTTAAACCTTTCTAGTCAAAGAAGCAGAGTAACTGGATGAAAAACTGATAAAGAAAGCAAGATGTGATCATCATAAACTTACTATGATGGTCTCTCCCTTGTTCACTTTATTTTTGTTGTCCTTTTATTTTCCTCATTGACGGTTATAGGAACCATATCAACTGATGCTTCTTGTCCTTCTTTAGTTAATTTATCAATTTCCTTTTTAAACCAATCTTCAATGTAGTTTTTCATTGGTGCAAAATTTATTTCATGCCTGATTTTGATATTGAATAATTTTCCTTCCAAGTATCTTAAGTCATGAGAAATGCCATGTATTTCCTCCTCAATATCTTGATTTTTCATAGAATAAACAGCCAACCAATTATCTATTTATTCTTCATTATATTCAATTATGTCATAAAATTTCTCAGCTCATGACCCTTTTAATATATCAACTTGTTCATCAAATTGTTTCTTTGTCATAAAAATTGAATTGGGAATTAACTTAGGGTCTTGTACCTCATCAATGATTCCTTCCAGATCTATCTCTATGAGTATTTTGAACAATTATTCTATGTTGAAAGTAAGCGTCAGCTCTAGCAGCTTCAACATCTTGCGAATAACTTGTGGTGAAAGGGAAATCAGAGAATGATCTTGGAGCTGTATAATTATTTGAATTGGCATGTTCTTGTCCACACACCATGCAACAAGTTATTTACAATAAAAAAACTTAGGAACACACCTGTTGGCGTTCGGAAGTCACTCCTGGATTGCTAGCAGGAGCAGAGCCCGAAGCCCATCAGAATTAATGTCACGGTTTGATTTAAAGGGAGATCAAACGGAGGGAAACTCGGAACCATATCGTATCAACTCAGAAACCAGACCAGGCATGCATGAACGAATGAGGTCTTGCGTAAACTCCAAACAGTGAATTGCAATAAAGGGCGAGTAGGTGGAAGAGTCACGCGAGAAGAGCGCTATGATCTATTACAGACATCCGGTATGCAACAGATTAAAGAAGAAATGAGTTCAAACGCAAAATCCTTTTACATTCAAACACGTAAAAAACCAGAGGGCACGACAACTCCACAACAAATCCTTTGCTGCAACAGTTGCACTACTGTGAATCCTCAAGCAACAGATGAAACAGAGATGGAAAAGGGAGAGAACTGTTTGTTATAAACCAAGAAATCTCAAACACAGAGGCATAAAAAGGAACCAGAGAATGGCCGAAAACAATACAGTCAGGAGCTTCGCTCTACCATCGATAGATACAAAAATGGCGAAAACGCCTACATATACTCAAACTAACAACAGCGGCGGAACCAAGAAAGTGCATTAAAGGCTTTGCGTCTGCATGGCTTCTGACAACACGGAGCTCTGATCTCTGAATGGTCGTGCAACTTATGACATACGCGATTAGTACCCTGACAGTTTATTCGGCGAAGTCGACGTGCCTTTAATTCGTTACAGGACGTCCCCATTATGGCGGAGACGATGTCTAACCACCGCCAATCGTTACATTAACTGCTTCTTGGGATTGGAGAAGGTTAGGCCAACTCAGCCTTTCGGGATGGGGAAGACTTCTCATGATGCCATCTGAAACAACTGACGAGCTCGAAGGACGGTCATGGGATATGGTGGGAGCAATGACATTGAGGGGCACGTGGAAGAAGTGGAGAGGAGCGAGGGTGATATCAGAGAGGGGTGACGATAGGCCATGTAGAGAGGCGTCTGAGCTGGAACCACCCCTAGGCGAGAGGCTGATGTGGGCAGACGGGGATGCGTGGCAGGCAACGAATGGGTGATGGACGGAAGGGGAGGCCACGCGGGCCAGAGAGGAAGAATGAATAAGTGACACACGGCAACGGGGGAC
>JASDQU010735283.1:122619-165874 GCA_032191745.1 Picea mariana
AACACGTAAAAAACCAGAGGGCACGACAACTCCACAACAAATCCTTTGCTGCAACAGTTGCACTACTGTGAATCCTCAAGCAACAGATGAAACAGAGATGGAAAAGGGAGAGAACTGTTTGTTATAAACCAAGAAATCTCAAACACAGAGGCATAACAAGGAACCAGAGAATGGCCGAAAACAATACAGTCGGGAGCTTCGCTCTACCATCGATAGATACAAAAATGGCGAAAACGCCTACATATACTCAAACTAACAACAGCGGCGGAACCAAGAAAGTGCATTGAAGGCTTTGCGTCTGCATGGCTTCTAACAACATGGAGCTCTGATCTCTGAATGGTCGTGCAACTTATGACATACGCGATTAGTACCCTGACAGTTTATTCGGCGAAGTCGACGTGCCTTTAATTCGTTACAGGACGTCCCCATTATGGCGGAGACGATGTCTAACCACTGCCAACCGTTACATTAACTGCTTCTTGGGATTGGAGAAGGTTAGGCCAACTCAGCCTTTCGGGATGGGGAAGACTTCTCATGCTGCCATCTGAAACAACTGACGAGATCGAAGGACGGTCATGGGATATGGTGGGAGCAATGACATTGAGGGGCACGTGGAAGAAGTGGAGAGGAGTGAGGGTGATATCAGAGAGGGGTGACGACAGGCCATGTAGAGAGGCGTCCGAGCTGGAACCACCCCTAGGCGAGAGGCTGATGTGGGCAGACGGGGATGCGTGGCAGGCAACGAATGGGTGATGGACGGAAGGGGAGGCCACGCGGGCCAGAGAGGAAGAATGAATAAGTGACACACGGCAACGGGGGACAGTGGGTAGAGGGTGAGTGAAGTGACGGGAGGAGGGTCCACCATGGCTAAACACAGGTCAGCTGGAAAGATCATGGTTGCACGAGCGTCGTTGATCCGGGCGCTGTGATCATGGCCGCCGGAAGCTGCATCAACAATTCTGGACCCCCCCCCTCAGCTTAAAGGGAGAAAGGCAGGGGGGGGTCCGGAATGACCTTTTTCGCCGTTGATCCGGGCACGCTCATCTGGGCCGTCGGAGAGATGCACCTCCGATTCTGGACCCCCCCCTCAGCTTAAAGGTCGGAAGGCAAGGAGGGTCTGAAATTCACTGTGCGCCGCTGATCTGGGCGCGTTGATCCAGATCGTCCGATCTTGCTTACTGTTTACCACGGGCGCATGTTGCCCGAGACCTTGGATAAGTGGTTTTTAACCCACCTTTTGATTTCCTACCCCCGTTAGCAAGAAATATCGCTAACAACACCCAACTTGAGAAATTACATATGCCCAAATTACATCTTTTTGTGCAGGAGGAGAGGAATGATATGAATATGTTCTTGACCACTAGAAGTTTTGGTCTTCACGACCAAAGATATTTAAAGTATCACCACAAAATTGTTGTCTAGATGATGTTGCCATAGGTTGATGAGAGTATTTATTTATATAGATAATAACCTCAAATAAATCTTTTCAGAGAGATGATGATAATTTAATCCCTTGGAAAATGGATATTTAATGCAATTTAATGAGTAATTCCTCGAGCCTTCCGCCATTAATGATGATCTTTTTGGAGCCTGCACAACAATTGTTATCATTAAAAAAAACTTAATTCATATTGGGAAAAGAAAGAGAATGGAGGGGATGAATGAGAGCGAGTTTGAATATGGAGTTTTACATGAACCCGCCAACCCGGGAACCTGCAAACCCACGGTTATGGATGATAAAAAATATGTTAAGTGTGGAAAGGCGTTCAGTTGAAATTGCATGCATAAGGAATAAAATACTGAGGGGATTGACACCCATGACAAATATGATGGTCAAAATGTATATCACGTAACTTTAGGTGCAAAGTGAATATCACGAAACTTGGAGGATGAGGGCTTGAACCCACGAACCCGCGAAATTGAAAAAATGGCTAAGTGTAGCAGTGAGCTTATGACATGGGAAAGTGGATGGAGATGAAGGTATGCCAACCCGTGAACCCATCGATTACTGAAATATGACTAAGTATTGTAACTAGAAAGGGAGAGAAGAAAGGATACAAGAAAGAGGGAAACACGAGGAGGTGTAGAAGAGGGAAAAGAAATGGAAAAAACAAGTTGATAAGATCGAACAGGGAAGGAAAACCCAGAAACATGAAATGATCTGAACAATTGGCTCCAACTGTGGGATGATAATCCCTTATGGGTTGTCAAGAATCCAAAATATTCATGACCAGGTGCTTCCATCCATTGGGCTATGGAGTCAAAAGGTAAGGATATACAAACTAAGTAAAAGAAAAATTATGTACAAGGAAATGATAAAATTTTAGGAGAAGAAACCTTTCAAATTTTTCCCATTAATAGGAAGCATTAAAATTTTACCCTTCATATCTTTGAGCATATAAGAATTAAAACCCATGATATTTTCAATGATGTATGGTCCAACCCAAAGTACTTCGAAATTTGTGTGCATCGATGGTTTCCCCTTAGCTTTGTTCCAAAGTAACACCAATTTTCCCTTTTGAAAATTCTTTACGGTTGCATTATGATCAAAATATCTTTTTATACTTTTCTATCTCTAAGAATTTCTATTCAATGATTTACTTTGTTCTTCCTCCAATTTCAGTAATTGGTTCACTCGCTTTTGCATAGGTGAACTATCTTCTGCATCCTCTGTATTAAATACAAAATTTAAGGAATTTTGCTCAAGGCTAATTGGCATTTTTTCTTCTTTCCCATAAACCAATGTGTACGGAGACATCCTAGTCTTGTCTTTCAGAGTCATTATGCTTTCCCACAAAACATCAGTCAACTTCAAATTCCAATTCCTTTGGTTCTTATCAATAATTTTCTTCAATATCTGAATGAGTGTCTTATTAGTATATTATACAATACCATTACCTTGTGAATAATAATTTGATGACTGCCCCATAACAATACCATATTCTGCACAAAATGCTGTAAATTTTGAGCCAATGAAAATGAGCTATTGTCAGTGATGATTTTTTTGGGGGCATCGAACCTTGACAAAATATTAACTTTGAGAAACTTAATCAACTCTTCAGAATCAACCCTTTTTAATTCCATTTCTTCTAGCCACTTTTTAAAATAATATGTATTCGTGAGGATATACATATGTCCTTTTCTTGACTTCGGATTTATTGGTCCAACGAAATCAAGTCCCCATTGAGAAAAAGGTTGTTCTACAAATGTAGGTTGTAATGGCATTGCAATTTTTTTCATTTTCCCTGAAAATTGTTGACAAGATACACACTTCCTTATGGTAGCATACAAGTCCTTAAAAACAGATGGCCAATAAAACCCAGGTCTTATTATCTTATGAGTGGTGGAGGTAGGTGCATATTGTCCACCACATATTCCTTCATGGAATTGTTTCATCAATTCTTGAGCTTTCCTTTCATCAACACATCTCAATAATATACCATCATAGTTCCTCCTGAACAATATATCAGCAATCAACACATATTGACTCGGCTTCATCTTCAATGTTCTTCTCTCTTTAGGGTTCATGGTGACTCAAAATTATCCAAACCTCAAGTAGAATACAATATCTCTATACCACTCTAAATCTGCCATGGGTTCTCCTACTAATATTGAAATCACTCCATCCAAAGAATCACTATTTTCAATGAGCTTACATAAACCATATCATTTAACTGCCTTTAAAGGTTTAATTTCAATATCATATTCTTGAATCTTCATCGGCCAGTTTGCCCATTTTCCTTCTCTCAATTGCTGATTCAAAAGCATCTTCACAGGAGAGGATGGAACATACACAATTAAATGAGAATTTAGTATGTAAGTCCAAAAGTGCGCCACCGTTTTCACAAGAGATAGGGATTGCTTCTCTAATTCTGAATATCTCAATTCATAATCATGAAGGGTCTTGCTCATGAATCTAATTGGCAATTATCCACAATTGGTATTCCTCTGAGTAATAATATATGCAACAACCATTTTTGTAGAGAACGAATAAATGATGAAGTCCCTTGGAAAATATGGGATAATGAGAACTATAACTATAGTGATTTCCTTTTTGATATTATTAAAATATTCTTATGCATCTATGGTCCATTCAAACCTTTGGTCATTTTTCAATAATAAATTGATCAATTTCACAATACTTGCATAGCCAGGGACAAATCTTCGTACAATGTTTATCTTGCCAAAGAATTATTGAACTCCCTTATTATATGATGGGGGGTTGAGTTCATTTATAGCTTTAAATATTTATCGGTCTATATATATTCCTTCCTTGCACACAATATGACCCAATAATTTTCCTTGAGTTACAAAAAATAAACATTTCTTTGGATTTAAGGAAACACCATATAACCTACACCTATCAAAAATTTCCTCAAGTGATGAATGTGATTGCTCCTTGTTTTTTAGTGTACTGTTAAGTCATCTTGATAATCCACCATGAATTTTCCTATCAACCCGTCAAAATCATGATCCATAGCCCTCTTAAATTTAGTTCCTGCAATTTTTAAACCAAAGGGAATCCGATCATATGCATATGTCTCCCGAGGTGTTATGAAAGTTGTCTTTTCTCTGTATTCTTCAACAACCAAGACTTGATTTTACCCAGAAAAACCATCTAACACGGGCATGCAGTCTGATCTCGTGACTTGTTGGAGAAGAAAATCCATGTTAGGCAAAGGATAATTATCCTTTACACTTGATTTCTTAAGATCCCTAAAATCTACACACATCTAAATCTCCCCGGTATTTTTTCTTACTATCAGAGGGTTTGAAATCCAATCAGAATGTCTAATGGGGTATATTATTCCATCCTTCTTTAATTTCTCCAATTCAACCTTTACCAGTGGTTTTAATTTGGGATTCATTATCCTTATCTTCTGCTTGATAGGATTTTCCCCTTCTCTCAAGGGAATAATATGTTGAAATATTGTTTTATCATATGCCTTCAAATCATCATAAATCCATGCGAGCACATCAAGACATTATTTAAATAATGAGACATATTGATCAACTTTTTCAACTGTGCAATCAACTTCCAAATTGACTTATTTTGGGGAACTGTCAGTTCCAATATTATTTTTTCTTATTTCTTGGACCTTTTGGAGCAATGCTTCTTCCAGGAGGTTTTAAGCATGATCTCTCTTGTAAAAAGGGACTCTGATTGAATACAATTCCTTGGGACAACAATTATATGTTTGTCCTCCTCTTCATCGTCATTCATAAAAAAAAATTCCAATTCTTCATCATTCTCAAATACTTGTAAATACTCCTGATTATCAGGTACAGAAGGTTGGAATATTATTTTTACTTGAAAATATGTTTTTCTCTTAACATCGTCCAGGTTTGACAGTGAGGCTGCCAAAGCTAATGAATATGCCTTCTGATTTTTGTCCCTTGGGACGAAAGAAATGTTGAAAGAGCTTAAGGCTTCCATCAATTCATTAACTCTTTTGAAATATAACTCGAGTCTTTCTTTCTTAATCTTATACCTCTGGGTAACTTGATTTATTACCAACTCGGAGTCACCTGTCAAAATTAGATGTTCTTCATTTCTTGTGCAAGAATCATTCTCTGAATCAAAGATTTGTATTCTTCCTCATTATTAGTACATGAAAATTCAAGTTTGATAGCATGTGGATGCACAATATTTCCTAGGTTTACATGGACAATTCCAACTCCACTCCCAAAACTTGAGAAATCTCCATCAAATGACATCCTCCAATAACCTTCAAACTGATTCTTTTGATTATCCATATCTTGAACTTTCTCCATGTATTCAATATTATCCATGTCTAGGATAGCATATTTTCTGATCCTAGTGTCTATATAATATTCCATTAGTTCATTATCCTTATTTTTGAAAGAAAAGGGTCTCTTGGGTTCCCGAGGGACCTTAATCATTGCTCCTTCTTTATCTGGAAGCATCATGAAACTTCCATCGTTCATTGTGTATCCCCTAATCATAGACGACCAATATATTCCT
This sequence comes from Picea mariana, assembly GCA_032191745.1. NCBI lineage: Eukaryota > Viridiplantae > Streptophyta > Pinopsida > Pinales > Pinaceae > Picea > Picea mariana. Next base: position 128,606 of record JASDQU010735283.1, read on the forward strand.
AAAACAACTCCATATGTAGGAGGAAGGTATACCACAATAATATTGAAAACTGTAATAATATGGGGAGTCGTCGTGATCCAAGCATAAAATTTTTTTATTTCTCCATAAGATGGAACTTGTTTGGAATCAATTTCATATACACTTTCACCAGTCTCATAATATTTGGTGCAACTCATGCCCAATGCCTCCATGACTGTTGGTGGCGTAATATTATTGGTTGTGTCCATGTCAACTAAACAATTATGAAGTGCAACATCATGATTTTCAATTGAAATATAAAAAGGTGGGATTTTACCTCTCAACTTGATGGTTGATGTGTTATGGATTTGTTTTTGACTTATAACAACAACCGCCAATCTTCCAGATGGATCATCCAACAATCTCAAAATATTTTTCCTTTGTTGAGGGATCTTTACCACTTCTGTAAAAGGAAGATTTATCCTTAGCTTACTCAAGTCCCCTACAACATTGTATTTAATCTAGGTAGGGTTTGATATCAGGTGTTGCTTCTTGCTTCCAACGCTATCTATCACTTTTTTATTTTCCTTTTTCTCATTCACGTTTTCTTTATCTTTTTCCTTTTCCTTTTCAGAATCATTTTTATTCTTGGATTTATTTACAAACGCTCGTGTATGGGAAACATTCCCTTGCGAGTTAGGGTCATTGTCTCCTTCAAATATATACATGGATGTCTCGCATCCGTCCATCTGTAAAGTTTCAGAACTTTCATCAGGTAAATAATCGTTCCCTTGCTCAATCATTTTCTCATCATATACATCATCCAGAACAACTGTGTTTGGTATTGGTTGTCTGTGAACCCTTTGTCTTTACGGATTATCATTGTTTTCAAACCTCACTCTATTTTCTTGGGGAGGGTTCATTCTCTGCTCTTGGATCGATATTCTCGAATTGTATACATAATTATGCCCCCTGTTAGCACTCCAAGAGTCACTCCCAGACTGCAAATGAGAGTAAGCTTGGTAACATAGAAATAAAAATGCTTGATTGTTTTTGTGGATTAAGAAAAAGAAAACAAGGAAGGGGAAGGACAGTAAGCTGTTGTAAATCAATGATGAACCATTGGGCTATGGAGTCAAGAAAACACCCTTCTCATTAAATGCAATCAATATGCATATCAGATAAAGGTTTATTGGATAGAGGAAGAAAAATATAACACAAAGAAGAACATCCGTAAGGAAGAGATCCTCTCTGCATAAATGAATTCAAGGTACTTGAATATAAACAGTGACTAATAGGAAAAATACATCAGATCCTCATATGCTCAAGAATCCATTAATCAAAGGCAACCATGATCCTCAAGGTGTACAATTCATTCAAGTAAGAAGAAAAATTGGGAAATAAAACAAGAGATACAATTTGATAACACATATATCATGAACCGTCAATAACAGAAATGTTTACAAAAACAAAAGACCCTTAGGGTTACAATGATCACAGGCAAAGTGCCTCCTACAACTCTCTCATCTCTCTTGTTCATGAATCCAACCACTCCCCAAGAGATCTCTCCTTCCTTAAATATAAAATAGCATCCAAATAACCTAAGGAGGTCGAATCCCATCTCCTCCATTGGATTCTAAGCCTTGGATATAGGTGGCAATAGTCAAAGAGACAAAAATCCAACAAATTGTTGATTTTCATGAATTTGTTGGAAGTCATTAATAAATTGTTTCCACCTCATGCATGAGGCCTTTGCTGGAGCTAAATCTTAGGTTTAGGTGTCCCTTGACATCTAACTGATCCTTGAGAAGTCATTCGAACCCTCCTTGACATGTGTCAACCTCCCAACAAGGTGAATATGAAAACCGTGACCGCTACAGAAAATTAGTACGCAGTGCCACTGTGCAGAGTACGCAGTGCCTACTTCTATATCCAATATCTCTCAAACAAAAAAACATTTTGAAAACCTGAGAGAGTTTTTTGTTATTTGGAATGTTATTAACAAAAACCTCCTCCATTTTTCAAAAATACCTTCTCAATTGTTCACAATAAAATTTTTAAGTTAATGAATCAAAACTGGTAAAATAACTCTGCACAATTCATTTTCTGCCAGAATATTATGCAACGCCTATAGGTAGCTCCATTGTGCTGCATCTGTGTGTCAGTTTAGGTAGCATTGTAAAAACCACGGTGCCTTCAATCTTAAACATGTGTAGAGTAATTAATTTCCTTTCATGATATCAAACCCCCTTTACTTAGATGCCTTGGCAGTGCAAAGAGGTAGTGTATTTTACCATTGAGGGAACTGGTATTTAGTAAAACTCCAAAACTCTGATAGTTAGGCCTCTTCTAGATGAGAATTCTTGTGCTAACACCCCCTTATTAATTTGTTTATCTCATTTGTCATTTGTCTGATGGGTCTATTCATTTGTGCAATTTCAATTCTTTGCTTAGTTTCTTGTGCCGCAATAGGGTCTACCGTCACATATGGTATGGTTCCCTTAAAAAATCCTTTTCCAGTTGTTTGATTTTGGATCAGTCGCGGCTTCTGCTCCTCATTCTTTATTGAGCTAGAGGATCCTTGATCATCAATATTTAGGCCTCCCAGCTGCCTCTGTACTTTTCCCAGGATAATATCGGGGTCAACACTTGTCTCAATCATAATTTCTTCCATCTCAGTGGCCTTAATCATTGCTTCCTCCAGGGTATCCATCTGGGATGTTTTGATAGAATTTTTTACATTTGGGGATCATATTATTATAAAAACCAAGTATCACTGGGTCATTAGGTATTTTATCTTTTGGAATCTTACTCAAGGTTTTATTGAACCTGAGATTAAAATCTCGTATTCTCTCATTCTTCCTCAAACCAATATGGGTGAAATTAGTGAGAAGGGTATGATATGCAACTGGAGGAGCGAACATAGTCGGGAACATGGCTTTGAGGTCATTAAATGAGCCAATTGACCTATTGGAAAATTTCGTATACCATTCATAGGATCATCCTGATAAGGTTTGAATAAATAACCTTACCATCACATCATCATATTTAACACGATGAAAATAAAAAACATCAAGAAATAAATTGAGGTGTATTTTGGCATCAATTGTTCTGTATTTGAAAAATTCTTTCAAGGTACCCTTAGGGAGAATATGGAGGTCATGTTGCTCACCTCGAATACTTAAGGGGGAATCTCTTATTCTTCTTTGGTTTCAAAATATCAGGTCTTATTGATTTCTTCCACCACCTCCTCTACCTCCTTGTCTTACTTCATGAGGTTCTCTTCTTGGTTCTTCTCTTGGTTGTTTGTTTCTTTCTGCTGTGTCCGAAGATATTTCAGGAATATGTTTTCCACTTATTATAATACAGAGTTGCTTGTTTTTTTCTGGTAATGGGTCCCTTGTATTCATCTAGTTTCAATACAAACCTTGTCCATGCGCTACTCAAGCTAGTGTTTCATTTCTTTGGTCCTGTCTCTAATCTCTCCTCTGTCTACAAAGGATTTATCTTTCTTCTACTTGGACCAATGTATGCCAAGATATTTCCAATTCTTCCCTGGTCACGACTGCCATTATTACCAAATTATATAGCTAATGTAATATTCTCTTTGATTATTTAATCCAATTCTATGTGGGGTTGATCATCCTAGGGAAAAGTCATGTATATTTTAAAAATGCTAAACCATATTTCAAATTTTCAGTCGTTTCCTAGTATGGTTGCCAAAAATGGTGGCGCTTGAATCCATTAGGACCGAAATGGAAACCTCATGAGGATATATATATCCCCCTGCATTTTTATAGAGGTGGTACTCCTCTCTGTTTCAAGATATTTTTAGGATTTTGGATTTTCAAAATAATATAGGACTATGAGAAAGTCCACCGTGATATTCAAAGAAATATAAATATTGCAATAAAAAAGATATATATATTTTTTTAAGAGAGTTCATGAGAGATGGACAGGAACCTCACACATCACATAGTAAGAAATAATAACAAAATTTCACATCCATCATAGTTAAACTAAATATTTATGATCACATAAAATAAAAGAAAATGGTCTGCACGCATAAGAGAACTTTAATAGAGTAAACACATGTGCAGATCAAATAAAGAAAATGATATATAAGTATCAAATATTTTATACTCAAAACTCAGAGTTATAAAACACCGTCAAAACTGATCCCGAAATAGTTATCTTGGGATTTCTGAAAAATATAGAGTTTGTTACAAAGCTTTGAAATTTAAATGTGTTTGTCCTTAGGACTGGGATTGGGGATCCCGTAGACCATAAATCAAATATAAAAAATAATTAAGTTGTGGAAATAAGATGGTGGGCTATGACAGAGTAGAAATACCTGGAAAGAAGAAAGGAAGGAGTTATCAAATTTCGATTAAACCTTTCTAGTCAAAGAAGCGGAGTAACTGGATGAAAAAATAATAAAGAAAGAAAGATGTGATCAACATAAAATTAATATGATGGTATCTCCCTCATTCACTTGCTTTTTGTTGTCCTTTTATTTTCCTCATTGATGGTTATAGGAACTGTCTCAATTGTTTCTTCGTGGCTTCTTTAGTTAATTTATCAATTGTCTTTTTAAAACAATCTTCAATGTAGTTTTTTATTGGTGCAACATTTATTTCATTCCTAATTTTGATATTGAATAATTCACCTTCCAAGTCTCTTAATTCATGAGAAATTACATGTATTTCCTCCTCAATATATTGATTTTTCACAGAATAATCAACCATCCAATTATCTATTTCTTCTTCATTATATTCAATTATGCCGTAAAATTTCTCAGCTAATAACCCCTTTAATATCTCAACTTGTTCATAAAATTGTTGCTTTGTCATAAACATTGAATTAAGAATTAACTTAGGGTCTTATACCTCATCATTTCTTCCTGCCATATCTATCTCTGTGGGTCTTTTGAACAATTCTTCTCTTTTGAAAGTAAGTGTTGGCTCTGACAGCTTCAGCATCTTGTGAAAAAGTTGCGGTGAAAGGGAAATTGAAGAATGATCTTGGAGATGTATAATTATTTGACTTGGCATGTACTTGTCCATACACCATGCAACAAGTTCTTTACAATAAAAAACATCAGGAAAACACCCATCTCAAGCGATTCCAGATGCCCAAATTACGTATTTCTGTGCAGGAGGAGAAGAATAATATGAATATGCTCTTGACCACTGGAAGTTCTGGTCTTCATGACCAAAGATATTTAAAGTATCACCACAAAAAAATTGTCTAGTTGATGCTACCATACATTGACGAGAGTATTTCTTCAGCTAGATAATAACCTCAAATAAATATTTTCGAAGAGATGATGATAATTTAGTCCCTTGACAAATGGAGATTTGATGCAATTTAATGAGTAATTCCTAGAGCCTTTCACCATTATTGACGATATTTTCGTATCATGTACAACAATTGTTAGCATTAAACAACACTTAATTCATATTGGGAAAAGAAAGATAATTGTGGGGACGGACGAGAGCGAGTTTGAATATGGAGCTTTTCATGAACCTGCCAACCCAGGAACCCGCCAACCCGCGGTTATGGATGATCAAAAATATGTTAGTGTGGAAAGGCGGTCGATCAAAATTGCATGTAGAAGGAATAAAATATTGAGGGGCTCGACACCCAGGACAAATCTTATGGTCAAAATTTAGATCACGGAACTTGGGGTGCAAAGTGAAGATCACGAAACTTGTAGGATGAGGGATTGAACCTGCGAACCCGTGAAATTGAAAAAATGGCTAAGTGTAGCAGCAGACTTATGACATGGGAAAGTGGATGGAGATGAAGGTCTGTCAACCCGTGAACCCACTGATTAATGAAATATAACTAAGTATGGTAACTAGAAAGGGAGAGAAGAAAAGATAAAAGAAAGAGGGAAACAAGGGGAGGTGTATAAGAGGGAAAAGAAATAGAAAAAATAATTTGGGAAGATAGAACGGGGAAGGAAAACCTGAAAACAGGAAATGATATCAACAACTATATTTGGAGAAAGATGAGCTCTCTTGGTTATCTGTTGGTTCTAGTGTTTCTTACATAATCATTCTATCTAGAAAAGGTTACAGTGCTCAAGGGTGGATGTGTGCCTATGGTTGGGTGACAATAGTGATATTGTCTATGGTAAAACAAAAACATTGAATAATTTAACATATTTATCTTGGGAAAACCCCAAACTCGAGGAAAAACCCAACCAACGTTTCTTAGAGAGAATATTTCTAATATTCCAATACAGCCATGAATAAGCTTGTTAGCACAGGGGCAAACCCAGGGTTCAACTCTTAACAACGCACCAAAAAACCCTAACTATTGGCCCTTTTGGCAACACCTGCGAAGCAGATGAAGTCTCACCCGAAGTAGAAATAGGGGGGTTGCAGGACACGGGTGTCTACAACCAAGGAAAACACAAGATGATTCCAAAACAACAATGCAATATAACCTAGATATTCTTTAACAGTGTTATACTTAGCTTCACGATTTAGGTTATGCCTTCTTATCTTTAACAGGAACAATAAAAGTGCAATAACAGTATAAAAGAAAGTAAATCACAATGCATCAATCATATAGAACAAAAAGATTTTACATGGTTAACCCCCCTGGGGCTACGTCCATAGAACTATGTTTATTGATAGATTAGATGAAAACATATAGTTCTATCTATGCACTTAGTTTCAAATCCTTCTCTCTATTCCTCTTTATTTCCCCTCCCTACGCACCCAACTGCAGGGTTGATCTTCACACCCAGCTGAAGATCCAGAATACAAGAATGCTCTACAACAAAAGCACTTCTACCTCTCAATATCGCTATCACCAACAACCCTTTATCACTTTTCTATACCTTTATTTATACATTCCATGACTCTTAGAAAACCCTAGACTGAATCCTAGGTGTAAAATTCCTAGGTCCAAAACCCTAGGTGCCAAAAGCCTAGGTCCACCTAATCCTCCTTTTAGGGACTTCACCAACCTGTTATTTCTTCTTCTTCACGAGGTGATCCAAAGAACCCATTAGTATCTTCTTTTGCTTGTTGAGTTTTCCATGATGTGTCTTCTTTGTTGCCTTGTCTTCCCTGATCTTTTCTTTCAACGACTTGATTTTCCTTACTTCATTCCTTCTTTTCTACTTCCTTAACCACTTCGACCCTTCCTCAGTTTGTGTGACTTCCGTGCACTTTGTACTTTGTCTTTCTTCTTCCTTAATACATGACCAAGGGCCGACAGGCCCCCAACACTCACATGTGACTCATCCCGAGTCACTGCAAGATTGAGCCTTCTGTATTACTTCGACTACAGACTGCACGGAACAACCTATGCTTTCTGCTATGTCCCTCCCTATTGTTTGCAAACTATCTTTTCTGTGTATGGTACACAGTTTCAACTACACTTGGTACCTAGACCCTTCTTCCTTTTATTTTATTGAGAGTTGTGATGCAACTGGTTGTCAGAATACAGCTTCAACCGGCTCCCATTCACTAATCCATCCTTACATTCTCCATTAAGAGTCTTCAATTGTGCAACTCCACCTTCTGTAACATAGACAACCTCGAATGTTCCAAGACAATGTGTACTGAACTTCCCTAGATGTGTCATGAACTTGCTTTCATATAAAAGTACCAAATATCCTTGTTTGAATGCTTTCTTCTTGATATTTCTGTAATGGTAAGCCTTTTCTCATTCTTTTTCTACTTGTTGATGAAATCCTACAATGAACCTATCTTCCTCTAATTCTATTAACCACGAGAGCCTATATTTAACAACACCAGTGTCATCCGTACCTTTAAATGCTCCAATTATTAAACTAGGAACCAAATATTCCATAGGTACTACTGCTTCCTGGACATAGACTAACTTAAAGGGGGTCTGTGTTGTTAGATTTTTGCAAGTAGTTCGATAAGCCCATAACACTGCTGGAATTCTCAAATCTGAATCATCTCTATTAACACTGCAAATGTTAGTCAACACTGTCTCCAAAATCATATTGAAATCTTTGACTGTACTATTCTCTTGTGAGTGGTATGGTGTGCTCTTATGATGGTGAACTTCGAACTCCTGAGTCAAGGCTTCAATAGTTTTGTTAATGAAGTGTGTACCTTGATCACTCATAAGGATCTTCAGGCATCCAAATATGGTTATGATATCATCAAAGATGAATCACGCAGCTGTATTTGCACTACAGTCCTTAACTGCTCTCACTTCTGCTCATCTAGTCAAATACTCTGTAGCAATGATAATGTATCGAGCTCCTGTATGCTTTCCTGGTGGGTTGACCGGTCCCACAAAGTCAATAGCCCATTTCTCAAATGATTGTAAGGTTAAATGAGGTGCTAAAGGCATCTCATCCCTTCTAGACAATTTCCCTATCCTTTGGCATACATCGCAGGCTCTGTAGTATTCCTTAGCATCCTTATGTAAAGTGGGCCACCGGAGGCTAGTTCTGAGAACCTTTTGCATTTTTTCTTTCCCTGCATAATGTCCCCCTGCGATGCCTTCATGTGCTTCTACAAGAATCAATCATCTTTCTACCTCCATAATGCACCTCCTCAAGATCTCATCTGGTCCCATTTTATATATCTGTCCAACTATAAGTTGAAAATTTGCAACACAGACTACCAATTGTTTCTTCTGAATAACTGTATACTCATGAGGTTCCATTCCTGTGGATAGGAACTAGACTATATTGACGAAGTGATCATCGACTTTCTTGATGGCCAACAACTATGCATCTAGTAGTATATCATCTAAACTGGTAGGTTCCTCTCCATGTTCTAATCTAGATAAGTGGTCAGGTCCCTTATTTATTCTCCCTGGCTTGACCATAATCTCAAATTCATACTCCTGGAATAATAATAACCATCTGCATATTCTTCCCCCCAACATTGGCTAGTTGACTAAGTACTTCAATATAAAATGATCAATAAACATCTTAAAATGTCCTCCCAACAAGTAGTGTCTAAACTTTTGCAGCGCATATACCATATCTAAGCCTTCTCTTTCAGTGGTACTATAATTCATTTTAGATGTAGAAAGCTTCCTACTATCAAAGGCTATAGGGTGCTCAATATCGCCTGCACATGGCTCTACCAAAACTTCTCCTAATGCAATGGTTGAAGCATCGACATGAACATGGAATTCCTTACTCCAATCTGGAAAAACCAAGATAGGCGCAGTGACCATTTTCTTCTTTAGTGTGTCGAAGATCTGTTGGAATTCCTCTATCCATTGAAACTTACTACCCTTCTTTAATATTTTCTCCATAGGCGATGTTATCTATGCATAACCCTTAATAAACTTCATTAGTATCAAGTGTGTCCCAATACAGTGTACAACTGTCTAACTGAAATAGGAGAAGGTAGATCAACAATGATAATGATCTTGGAAGAATATACCAACAACCCCTTCTTACACACAATGTGTCCTAACAACACTCCAAAAGGTGAAAATAAAATACACTTCTTCAGGTCTAAGGAAATCTGACATTTCCTACACTTATCTAACATTAATCTCAAACATTCAATATGATCTTTAAGTAGGCTAAAAACGGTCCATTCATCAAAATATGCCTCCAAAAACGTATGTAAGAATTCCTTAAATGCTTCAACCACGACCCTAGAAAAGATGGTTGGTGCATTTTTCAAACCAAAAGGCATCACAGTGTATTGAAAAGAACCCCATTTTGTTGCAAATGTAGTCTTATGTCTGTCCTCCTTAGCAATTTTGATCGGGTAATAGCCTGGAAATCCATTTGTGAATGAATAAACTTTTTGTACTCCTACATTATCTAGAATTTCATCAGTAAAGGGTGTAGGAAATGGATCATGTAAACATGCATCATTCAATTTCCTTAGATCTACACAAATTCTGGTTTCTCCTGACTTCTTATCTTGGACCACCATATGGTTGATCCATTCAGAGTCTTCAACTGGTTCTATGATTCCTGCTTCCAACATTCTATCTAATTCAATCTTAACTTTTTGCTTGTACTTGGGATTCAGTCTGTAAAGCCTCTGCTTGAGAATCCTTGCATCTACTTTCAAAGGAATATTCATTTCTCCCATGGTCCCTTTAATGCCCTTCATGTCTTTGAACTCGGTTGGTGTTGTTGGGGAAAATCACCCTACAGACTAGCAAATAGAGTTCAGACTTTGCATGCAGATATGACCGAAGAGAAATTACTTTCTACCTTCATCCCTAGATTTAAATCCCCTTTTCTTAGTAAATGCATGGAAAGATCAACCTACCTCGTTCCCGGAGTTTGATGTCGATCCTCCGTTGTGCTTGATTCCTTGTTCACAATACTCCTTCCAAAGTTGACCTGCATCCAAGACAAGCAATAACTATGCATGTGTACTACTTATATACTAACGGGTTAGCGATCCAAACATAAACTAATCAAACCATAAAAAGTTTGAATTGGGATGAGAAAAGCACTTTATTTATTACTTTGAATGAGTCAACTTACAAAAGTTGAGACTGATCACCGCTCCTTGAACCTGATCCTGGGTTCCTCTTCTTCTGTCCTCCAACTGCTTTGCTTTGAATCTCTTTTGGCATAAGGAAAGGCTAAAGGGTTGGGACAATGGGAATATGTAAATGGGCAGAGTTTCTTTGATATATTTTTCCCCCTCCAAATGGGACCCCTACCTCTTCTTTTATAGGCTAGAAGGAGCTAGGTATTTGGACAAACCCTCGGCCATGCATGGCCGGGAGTTTCAGTTAACTCACCCATAGCTTTTTGTTTCGTCGGAAACTTTCCTTTTTTTCATGCTTTTGTCGGTCCACGCGGGCTGTTTTGGGTCAGCCAACATGTACACGTGTGCAGTAATGGATTAGGGCGCGTGGGCCTTTATAAAAGAGGATTTTGAAATAGTGCTTTGGCAAAGAAGGGATATGAGTTGACCTGATGCCAGGTAAGCATGTGTGGTGCTATTTAGAGTTATAACATATGCCCCCTAATGTGTGAGGTCATAAGAGCATCTAATGGCCGAAATACATTACCAATCTTTACTGATGTGTTGAACGTTTGAGCCCAAGGATCAGGAACCAGGAGGTGTTGTCTGCAAATAACAAATGTCTCACCGAGGCAGGCATACCCATGCTCGGGATAGAATAGAACCATGGCTACCAATCAAATACACTGTAGATCCATGTCAAATAACTATAAAGAGTAGCCGTGAACAATACACAGTGGAGCTACATCTCGAAATCAGTAAGATATACATATAGAGTATCCATTTTCCAGAAGTTGATTCAGCCTGATGGCTGGAGATGAGATCTTCAGAGCTCGAGCAACAACTTCAAAATTTTCACAACTCGGGTAGGAGTGTAATATGATTGTATGACTGCACTACCCAGAGGTCTTCGATGGCTCGTCCATGGAATTGATAATCTTGATGATCAGACTGAAGGCTTCAGTGATTTCGAACAAGGACTTGATTGGATGTTCAGGATGGCCGGGTATGCGGACAAGAGACATATTGCAGAGGGGCCGACTCAGGCTTAGTGACAAACTTCCCTTGGACAATAGCACAACAAATGATGAGACTCAGGCAACATGTATGTTAATCATAAGTCTACGAAGCAGAAGGCAACGCAAACTCTCCATATGTTTGGAAGAATAACCAAACAATGGAGGACACAACTCTATATAGCGAGAAAAGATTCCTAAGGTCGTACTACATCCCATAGTCTGATGTACAAATGGATAGATGTGCTTTATCCAAGGGCGACTCAATATGCTGCCAATAAAGAAAATACTTTTCCCTTCCTCCTTTTGGGGTATATTTGATTTTTTTGTTCTTTTCAATAATTGTTGCAAAAAAGAATAAAGGAATATTACGTTACAATGGAGGAACGAGTATTGCAAACATACAAGTTCAAGGCACAAGGACAAGACTGATGCTCTAGTAAAATGATACTTGGGAAAAATCCTCCGGTAGCCAAAGGTGTTAAGACGCAGAAGAAAACTGTCACAAGGCTGGTGTATAAGGTATGCAAATGCGGTTGATAAAACACACAATGGTAACGTCCTTCGATGTAAATTTAACGATCCCAGAGAAGGTAAGCTTGGTTGTTTTTCATATTTAGAGAGTCTAAAAAAAAATAAAAGGAGACTCCATTGGGGCACCTTTTTCGAAGATAGTCTAGTCGGTTCGAAAAAGGGTAAACTAGCATCGATTAGACGTCGATTCAAAACCATTTTAACGAGTGTGACAAGGACAAGATCACTCGGCTATTTTTTCATTTTTAAGGAGTCTGAAAAAAGCTTAACTATGGACTCCGTCATGAATGTTCTTCTGGACCAATTTAACGAGTGTGAAAGAATAAGGTCACTCGACAAACGTTTCAATTTTAGGGAGTCTGAAAAGAGCTTAACTATGGACTTTGTGGGGGTTTCTTTTTCATAAGTTTAGTCCCTCAGGCACAAAAAAGGGATAAAATTATACCTGAGAGTACTCTTCTAAAGAACGGAAGTTCCATAAAGTATACCTTTGTTCATACAGTTGACCTTCCGGACCAAAAAATGGGTAAACTACTCCTGGACAGACGTGACTTCAAATGTTAGTTTAACGAGCGTGAAAGGCCACAAGATCGCTCGATAATCTTTTCATGTTTAGAGGGTCTGAAAAGGGCTTAAAAGGAGACCCGCTAGTTTTTGGAAGTCCTGAGGGTGAGATCAAGAGCGAAGAAGAATCATGCAAATGAGGCTCAAAATCATATTCAGGAAAGACTATAAGGACTCCCGAGCCTACAGTGTTTTAGAGACGGCATGGACACTATAATGCAACCAGGAGCTACCTAGGGCATCCATGTTCTGGTAAGCTCTAGTGCCAAGTTGCGACACTGCTAAAGCAGATATGATGGTTCCATGTCACAACCTGATGGGATCGATCCTATGGCAGAGGAAAAATACAACGAGACACAAAAGTCAGGGTAGTAACCTAACCTATATGCTCAAGTTGATTCTTGGAAAAAATTTCATGGACCGTCAAAATTTTCTCAAAACTCAAAAAAAAGTGTCCCAATACCCGATCAAATCCCTCCCATATAATTTCTGAATCACTCTAAATGGTTTTTGGTATAAAGAAACTGATAAGGGAGGCCAAAAAAGTGACAAAAAGAGGCCAAAAAGTCTATAAATAGAAGCTAGTAGCTCATTATCACCATTGTTGATTTGGAAATTGACTCTGGAGCCAAAAGACCCCTTTTGATAAAAACAATGATTCTGGGAGCTACAGTGGATGAAACGAACTTCCGCTTGGACCAAGTAAGTACAAACTCCCCTATCTAGCTATTCAATTCTTTAATTTTTCATTTGATTTTGTTTTTTGGGTGGGCGTCGACCTTTAAAATGTCAGCCCTAGGTCCACGCAGGCTGTCTCTAGACAGGCTGCATGTACACTCGGGCAAAGTAAAGCCTGTCCGTGTGTACACGCGACTGTCACCTCTATAGCACGCGTGGACCCCCTTTTATTGTCAAAAATAACTAAAGAGAAGTCACTGACCCTCCTGAACTTGGTTGTTTTGGCAGGATGTATGTCCACTAGAGGGAAAGGAAGCATGAAGCAATCGGTGATTTGGTTGCGGGAGATACGAATGTCGTGGCCACATTGATGCAATGTGGTTTTCTTAAGTTCTTCCTGTTTCCATTTATGCGAGTGCAACCGAGGCTACTAAATGCCGTGATTGACTATTGGCACCCTGATGCAGAGGCCTTTATGCTAGAGGGGCAATCACTAGTGCCCACCACCGAGGATATCTATTTTTTGACTGGCCTCTCAAGGAGAGGGGAACCAATCAATTTTAAGACATTTCCAATGGGGCCGCTTAATATAGCAGACTTGATATCCCTGCACTGTGAGGCTGGGACTAACCGTTTGAGCTCCCAGGTGCCCATCAGTAAGATCATTGACCTATCGTTGCAAGTGATATTATTGTTGATTGGGCAGATTACTGGTTCAGCAGCCTTGCATCAGGCGTCTCGCACACAGATGAACTGTGCTATCCAGTGCTTGAATGCACAAATTTTTGACTGGAGTACCACACTACTTGAGTGTAGGAAGAGGCAATTGATAGATTTTCGACAGTGGACACAGAGGAACTTCGGGTTTGGGATGAGTTTGTGTTCATTCTTCTTTGAGAGAGTTCCGAGCTTTAGTCCTCGGGAAGTGGTACGAGGACATCAGACCTCTTTTCCTGCAGTATGTATATGGGCAGTATTACTGCTGCGACAGGGTGGTGGAAGGACCAATGAGTCCTTCGACGATTACTTTTTTGCATGGTTGTCAAGACAGATCCCTGTGATCAAGGATTACCCATATACAGGGATAGACTTTTCTAGAGATCCTGAGATACCCATGCCTCCTAGTGAGGAGCGAGGGGAGATGGGTAAGTCTCCACCTTTGTAGTTTTTTTTGTTGTATATGTAATTTTTATGTCGTTTTTGTTATATATATCATTTTTTTATATGCCAGAGTATTTGACGGATATGTGTTTGTTGTATGCAGATGTGGGACCAGTGTGACCTGCCGATTTTTCATGGAACAGGCGTCGTCCTCAGCCAAAAGCCGCAGCTATCGCCGCCGGGGGACCAGCAGTAGTAGGAAACCTCCCAGCTGAGGAGGCTGAGAGGGTACTTAGACTAGTTGAGCGGAACTTCACTGCACTCACTCGCATAGTCTCGATGGCAGAGATAGAGGACCTTCCGCCATCCATGCAACCTCATGTAGTGGGGGCACCTCGGACCTGGGTCCAATTGTTTAGGCGTTTAGCCCATGTTTTGGACCAGTATAATAGGGCTCATAGGCCCTGAACCTATTTAGACTTTTTATGTGCCATGAGCACTACTTCTATATATTTTTTGAGGCCATAAGCCCTGTGACTCGTTATTGGTCCTATTTTTTAGGCGCTTGCATCCATCTATGTACTCTGGTTACTTTATGATGTTATATATGGTTTTTTGATATTTTGTGTCTTATGGATCGTGTGTGCAAAAATGTATTTACATGTTTATGTCAATGTTCTTTTATATGTGTGCAATATGCCAATCTAAAATTTGATTAGCTAGAATATCTATAATTTGGTTTAATCTCCCAGGAACATGAAAATATGTAATATAATGAAAGTTTCATTCTAAGAGACATACTCTAAGGAATCATCGGTGTAAGTTTGGATCATGAACCCGGTATATTTTGTTTAACTGAAACACAACCATTTGAGCGTCAAGATAGACCCAGAGATGAGAGATACCCAATGACAAGGCATCACGAAGCAACTCAATAACTGCACTATATTCGGTGACATTATTTGTGGTGTCACCTAAGCATATACCTCCGAAAGATAACAACTGGCCCTGAGGTGTAAATATTAGGCAAGCTGTGGAGGCAAGCCTCCGAGTGTGCCGACTAGCACCATCTGCATACCCAACGAACACCTCGGAATCACTTGACATCTGCCATATTGACGAAAGATAACATCAATGACACGTCCATAACACTTAAAAGAAACTAAAAAGTAATAATAAAAATACTATACATATGTTACAAAAAGTTACCCACAGTGACCTGCCTATGAGTAATACTGCTTGCGGTAGAGCCCATTTCTAGGCTCCACCAAAGCATTCCCTTCAAAATCAATCAGATGATAAGCGCCCTTTTTTAATACCTCTTTTATGATGAAAGGTCTGAACCACATGGGTTTGAATTTTCCTGCCCCCAGGGGGTCCTTATCGTGGTCATAGACTAGGACAAGGTCACCTTCAAAGAAAATCTGAGTATGAACGGACCTATCATACTGACACTTGACCTTATGTTTGTGAACCTCGTTGGCAAGGGTCGCATCACGACGCTGCTCATTGAGCTGCTCAAGGTGTACTAACCATTCTTCAAGTGGAGAAGTGTCCAACAATAATTGTACTGCCAATTTTAGATATGGGATATGACATTCGATGGGTAAGGATGCCTCCAGCCCATAAACGAGTTGAAAAGGTGAGAAACTAGTTGCAGTCTTAATAGATGTTCGGTAAGCCCATAATGTCGAGTATAACATCAAATGCCAATTTGACTTGGATGAGTTGATAGTTCACTGTAGAATAGTATTAAGAGTTTTGTTTACAGCTTCCACTTGCCCATTGGCTTGGGGGTAGTAGGGTGATGAATTCTCTTGCCGTAACCCAAGATTTGATGTTAATTCGGTCATCATTTGGTTTTGAAAGTGACTTCCATGGTCAGTAACAATCTCTCTTTGGATTCCGAACCTTGCTATGATCTGGTTGAATAAAAAGAGAGCTACAGTCTCTCCATCATCTTTAAACGTCGGCATAGCTTCGACCCACTTAGTGAAGTAGTCGACAGCTACGATGATATAGCGGTGCCCCTCTGCTGAAGGAGGGTTGCAAGTAGTGTAATCAATCCCCCATTTGGTGAAGGGACCAACTGTGATGATAGGAAACATGGGAGAGAGATGTGCCCTCATCTTCCAAGAGAAGATTTGGGACGAATGACGCTTCTTGATCGATTCTATACAATCTTTGATAAGTGTCGGCCAAAAGTAACCTACTCGTAGAATTTTTTGGGTTATTTCCAACCTAGAAAAATGACTGCCACAAGCTCCGGTATGGCAATCGTTGAGCATGATAACTGCCTCCTCATGTGTGAGACATCGACATAAGATGTAGTATACACCTCTCCGATACAACGTATCATCGAGTATGAGATAATTCTTAGCCTGATGGTGTATACGCCGATGCTCATCACGAGAAGAAGAAGTGGGGCACTTCAAAGTCTGGAGATAGATAAGTATATCTCCGTACCAAGGATCTAAAGATGTGATCAAAAACATATCTCCCTATATAGGCGATTCTTCTAGCACAACATCACCTAACTCAACCGGAAGTTCTGAAATAAGCTCTGCGAAGACCAATGACTTTTTGGACTTCACTGAAACGAAGTCTAAGTCAAACTCCTCGAGGATGACTATCCATCTATTGATTTTTCTACCTATAACCCATCGTGTCAACATGTACTGGAATGGATTCACGATAGCAATGACGGTGGTATTGCGAAACAAAACATAATGACAGAACCGTTGAACAGCATGAACTACTGCCAATGCAATTTTTTCTATATGAGAATAATTGAGTTTCGGTCCTACGAGGCCTCGGCTCAGGTAATAGATCACATATTCTAAGTACAAATCATCTTATTGAACTAAAACCATGCCAATGGTTGACTCTGCGGCAGCCAGATATAATAAGAAATCTTTGTTATAATTAGGTGGTCGTAGCAGAGGGGCCGTTGTGAGGGCATGTTTTAATGCATCGAAAGAGCACTGAGCAGCATTGTCCCAGTAAAAAGGAACGTCTTTCTTCAGTAAGTGCATAAATCCCTTGGTGATTTCGGCATAGTTGGCGATGAAGCGTCGTAAAAAGTTCGCCTTGCCTTGTAGACTCTGAAGTTGAAGAATTGTGCGTGGGGGGGGCAGCTGGATTATTGCCTCCACCTTGAGAGGATTGACCATGATCCCTGTTGTTGATACAATGAAACCTAAAAAACATCCTGACGTTATGAAGAAGCTGCACTTGTTTGGATTTAAGCGAATCCTAAAGTAGTGACAACGTTCGAAGATAAGTCTAAGGTGTGTGGGATGATCCGATCTCTTGCAAGATCGTGATGCTAAATCATCTAGATAGGCCTCGACTATATGCTTAAGATCATGAAAAGCAAAAGACATGGCCCACTGGAATGTGGCTCCATCATTTTTAAGACCAAAAGGCATCTTACGATATGTGAATGTACCCCAAGGACAGATGAATGTCGTTTTGTGTTGGTCTTCGGGTTTGATTTGGATTTGATTATATCCCAAAAAACCGTCCATGAAAGAAAAGGATTCGCAACCAGCGCATTCATCAATGCTCTAATCAATGAATGGTGTTGGAAAATTATCTTTGGGACATGCCTTGTTCAAATCATGGAAATCGGTACATACACGAATCATGCCTTGTTTTTTATTGACCGACACAGGATTTGACACCCATTGAGTCAAATGGATAGGATAGATAAAACCTGCCTTTAGCAATTTCTCAACCTCAATCTTGATGGCTGCTGCTTTCTTGGGATTAACTGGACGAAGCTTCTGTTGAACAGGCTTGGCATCAGGATAAGTTGTGATTTCATGTTCAACTATTTTTGGATCGATGCCTGGCATTTCCTCATAAGACCAGGCAAAAACGTCATGGAATTATTTGAAAATATCCGTATAGATTTGAATCTCTTCGGGGGAGAAATCTGCTCTGACAAAAACATTCTCCATGATGCCAGGGTTTCGGGAGATGTTGATTGGTACAGTTTCAGCGATAGTTGCCATATTGCCCTCAGCATAAATTTCATGTGTAGCTAAGAGATTAATAGGACACAACTGATCTCCCGTCATGGTCACGGTGAATTCTCCTGCTTTGATTCGGCTTAACTTTGGGAGAAAATATGATCTGTGATGAAGATATTCCCAAGGTTTGTCCAGACTATTCATTGCTTCGATTATTGCTTCATCAGAAGGTAAGACTAAGTCTAACGAATCAATGTTAGCAAGAGAACCCTGAGCCCAAATAGGCTCTAGAAGTGGATCTAACTCTTATGCAGGAGTCGGATCAGGGTTAGCTAAAGCTTGCTGGACTAAAGAGTATGCTACTTCAGAGGCAAACAAGGGCATGGACATGCCTGGGTGCCCTGTCTCATCCATCATGTCCGATGGGGAAGGAAGTATCCATGGATCCTCGAAGTAAGTCATGCGGAATGACAAAAATTGAAAAATATCAACCTTATGGTGATTAGATATAAATTTGATATCACCGTGAGGAGGTGGGTAATCAAAGGTACCCATCAAGGATGGGCACAAACCAACTCCTACGTTGATGACACCTGGTTGAGGATTATCAATCATCGGGACCATGGATGCCCCCAAAGTTGGGTCAGGTCTGGAGAAAGACAATTGATCGATGGTCACTATCCGACCCTCGTGTGGAAACAACAAGACCCGAAAAACTATAGCAACCATAGCTTGCATAGCATAATTCCAAATTCGTCCTAACAAGAGGTTATAGTCGAGGGGAGCATCGACTACCTCTACTTCGACACACATGGTCTTCCCTCCTAACTACACGGGGAAAGAAGGAACAATTCCGTGTGGTCAGAACGAACGACCGTCAAAAGTAGTGAGGAGAGTAGGTGATGGAGACAAAATGGGCTGGCCAATGGCCTTCCAACATGCCAAAGACATAACGCATGTCGAGGCACCCTCATCGACCACCGTGCGAAAGATATTCCATGTAAAAGTTTTCATGGGATAAGCCACTACTATCTGAAATGCTACATGGTAAGGCAGACGAGGTTTTAAGTCGGTTGTATCTAACATGATGGTACCCAAATTACAAGTCTCAGTAGAGCCCAAAGAGGTTAACAAGGCTTTCCTCTGAGCAGGGAAGCTTTGGAGGACCTCCAAAGCAGACATCGCACAAGGGGTTTGTGATAAATCTTCCACCACAGAGTAGTTCTGGGCGGCCCTTGCGTTTGGGTTATGAGAAGATTTTTTAAATGCACCTTTTGGAATGCGTGTCAATGTTTCTCCCAATGTCTTCTCAATCTGTAGAGGAAGAGATGGGATATTAGCTTCTTTACCCTTCTCAGAAGCACTTGGTTTACTATAATCGTGCGCTCTATTCGATATGAAAGCATCACCCCTAACCATATATACGTTCANTTTTGGAATGCGTGTCAATGTTTCTCCCAATGTCTTCTCAATCTGTAGAGGAAGAGATGGGAGATTAGCTTCTTTACCCTTCTCAGAAGCACTTGGTTTACTATAATCGTGCGCTCTATTCGATATGAAAGCATCACCCCTAACCATATATACGTTCACGGAGGTAGGCGGGTTTCTTGGCTACCCCCTCCCATGCTTATAGAGGCTTGAGTTAGATTTTTCCCATGTTGAAATGGATTAGTCAACACTGCCTGCTATTGCTGTGTGACAAACTTTTGGGCCTCTGCAAGTCGAGGACATAGATGGGTCGGGTGGTCTTCTGCGCACAAGTTGCATGGATACCTCGCCTTCCGTTTTTCAGTGTTGTCCCTGCCAACATTATCGTTGGGTTTTTTATCCCCCTTACCCTTCTTTCATTGTTTTTTCTTCCCTTCAGGCTGCTAGGTGGCCTTTGGGTTAGTCGATTGCACTGTGTGTACTTTCGATGTTTTGGTAGGGGGAGCAGCCAAAGCAATAGTTTGGCTGGTCATTGTGTGTTGTATGGATAACTGTTGCAACTGCTTTGTCAATTGCTCAGTGGGCTTTGTTTGTGCTAAACCAACAATACCATCGGCATGTGGGCCATCTCTCTGTCTAGTTTTATCTAGTATTGAACATGGCACATCTGGCAAGATGTTGTATAATAAACCAGACTGAGAATATATGAGCTCAAACTATTGAGCCCTCATGATGGCATCTTCTTTGGAGAACACCCCATATGTCACGACGTCTTTGGATAACTGCGGGACCAAAGAATTAAGGAACCACTCAAGCAGGAATGCTGGTGGGACTGGTACCTTGATTAAACTCTTCTGGCATCTCCATTATCGGATGTGATCAGAGATATGGTCCGTTGTTGTCTATTCAAAATTGGCGAGCAGCTCTATGCCAACGTCGTATCTCACAGGTAACTGGAAATGGTTCAGAAAATCCATCGCCAGTTCGCCAAAAGAAGAGTATCTTGAGTGATCAAGCTCAATGTACCATTTTGCAACATTCCCTATGAGAGTACGTTGAAACAATCACAACTGTACGGAGTCATCTTTCAATGAATTAGATGAGCACCAAAGATGGAAGGTAGTCACATGATCTCTTGGATCTTCGTTAGGATTGGCTTCGAACTTTGGAATTTCTGAAGGCAACTTCGTCGGCATAGGAGGCCAATGCAGATCATGAGAAATAGGGTCATTCAACAACCTTGTCAAATCTGGAAAGTGTAACGTCGCCAGGAACGGTAGTTTGGGTTATTGCTGATAACCTGGGAAAAAGGGACCTGGAGTTTGACTGGCACCAGGTTGCCAGGAAAAGTTTGGCTGTTGGCCTGGATTCTGGTAGAAACCATGGCCCTGGCCAGTGTACGGATTTTTCATATGTGGAGACATCATCGGCTGATTTCCCAAATAGGACATAGATTGTTGGGCATGCATTGTATTCGAAGGACTTTGGGAGGGATTACCCCATGCTGGTCCCGTGGGGATAGGCATAGTAGTTTGTCCGGGGTTCCATTGATTTTGGAAAGAATTACCCTAGATCGGCATTCCGGAGGAGGGAACGGATCCTTGCCCTAAATTCCAAGGTCCTGCTATGTTTGCCCCTTGTGCAGGAATAGTACCCTGCACAGGAGTAGATTGTCCAAAAATGGGGTTACCCCCAGTTGGGAAAGAGGCTGACGAGAAGGCGTTGTTACCAAACGTTTTGTTCAAAGAAAATGGTGTCGAACCTACTGGCATACTATGCAAAGGTGGTCCTTGACTCCCCGCTCCAAATAAACTATTGTGTGTAGGTTGCCTGGTGGATTGTTGATGCAAACCACCTTAATGGTGGCGGGGGTGGCTCCAATGTAACCGGTGGTAGGCCAAGAAGCCTTCGTGACCGGCGGAGCTCGGGATCCTCCACTGTGTGAGAAGATCCAAGACACTCTAAGGTAGTCTAAACGTTCAAAAGTAACACACACTAATAAAAAAAAAAATCCCTAAGAGATAAGACAAGCAAACACTAAAGTAATTGGAAGAACAGTTACAACAACCAAAAATAGAGCGTGGCCCAATGTCTATCCTAGGTACCGCAGTATACCCTCGCAGTCACTTGTGTATGTCCCTAACAAATATTGGCAACTAGGTTGCCAGCACGCGAACAGTCACCAGGCAAGTACAGTCGAAAGTCGGGTAGACCACAATGAGTAGGGTATCGAGCCCGAAACTTGTCAAGGGTATCAAGAGCAAATGTTCCAGAAGACAACTAAGGACCTTGAATGGATTCGAGACCCATGAATCCCCGTGGCAAATGAAAACGACAGAATCCCAAAACAAGCCCTCTATATGTGTTCTCCACTACGATTGGTCTAGCTTTGGAGGGGTTATCTCTGCTACCTTTCCTCACGCGACCTCGTGTTTATCCCCTGTGTTAGAGGGGGGTCCTGGATAAATTTCACGAAACTAGACTTAGACACTCCCTATCTTAGACTCCAATGTTTGATTTTAAATGGCCTTGAAGAGTTTCCTCTCCAACCTAATCCAAGGCCCTAGTCCTGAACTAGTTTGTGAACCCTATAAACATAAAATTCTAGTAGATTTTAAATTTAGCGTTACTTTTATGGCTTTGTCTTATGTCAAGGGGTACAAGGGTGAAACTAATGATGTGTAAAAGACGAAAGAAAAAAATGAATGAAAAAGCTGGAAACAAAACTTTTACTAAATGCAAAATTTCAACAACTTTTCAAAAAAAAAAAAATATATATATATATATATATATATATATATATATTTTAACTTTTCTAAGATTTTGGAAAACAAACTTAAAAGAATTTCACTCGACTACGAGCTACTTATGATCTAAGTAAACTGCAAAAACTTATGAAATAAAATACTTTTCCCTGGCTAATGATGCAGAAACACACTCTTCAACCAAATGAGAAAATGAAAAGAGATTTTTTTTTTTATTTAAATGTTAGTAAAGCAAGAAAGGGAAAATAGCGACAAGCAAAAAACCAAGAAAAACAATTATGGCCTAAATCACAGATCTCAAAGAATCAGGTCAAAAATCACACACTAGCAATTCTAAAAACAATGACTCTCACACTTGTCTAAAAACCTTTAAAATTCTTTTATTTTTATGAGAAAAAGTAAGCTAAGAGTAAAATTAATCCTAAGTCACTGACTATTCAAACAGAGATTCAAACCCCTGAGAGGAATACTTCTTATCAAAGGAGAGGATGATTGCCTTACCCTTAACAAAAAGTAGCCTGTACAAGCACGCGACTGTTACTCAAACAACACACGTGTGAACGTGCATTGAATAGAGACAGAGGGTGTGTACACGTGGGTTGACCTTGTACAGGCTGCGTGTATATCTAAACTCTGAGAAAAAATGAAAACAGACAGACCAAACTAGGAAGAGACCACTGATATTGATAACCAAGATCCCTTAAAGGCTTGGATACTCTTTCTAATAGAAAAACAAATAATGTAAGGAAAAAATGATAAAGAAAAAACAATCTGAGATAGGACTGCTAGCAAACAAGACTCAGACATAATTCAATAAAACCCCATGAGAATGTGTGATTCTGACAGGGAAGAGGATGACTGCCTCTGAAGTCCTCTGAACTATACATGCTACTGCTACCTCTACAGCTAGCATTCACACGCAGGCTGTAAGAGGGTAGGGCACGGGTACACGCGTGCAGACCTTGTGCAGGCCACATGTACCTCTGTGGGTCCCGAAAAACATAGTCAATCAAAAGACAGGGAAAGTTGGTATGGAAAACCAGACTCCCTGCTAGCTCAGACCTTACAAAAACTAAAAATAAAAGACAGGCAAGAAACACTAGTCTTTAAACTACCCAAAAACTAAAGAAAATTCCAGGAACCCTAGAGAGTCTCCCCAGTACGTTCGCCAATTCTATTGTTGGGGAAAATCACCCTACAGACTAGCAAATAGAGTTCAGACTTTGCATGCATATATGACCGAAGAAAAATTACTTTCTACCTTCATCCCTAGATTTAAATCCCCTTTTCTTAGTAAATGCATGGAAAGATCAACCTACCTCGTTCCCAGCGTTTGATGTCGATCCTCTGTTGTGCTTGATTCCTTGTTCACAATACTCCTTCCAAAGCTGACCTGCATCCAAGACAAGCAACAACTATGCATGCATACTACTTATATACTAACAGGTTAGAGATCCAAACATAAACTAATCAAACCATAAAAAGTTCATGAATTGGGATGGGAAAAGCACTTTCTTTATTACTTTGAATGAGTCAACTTACAAAATTTGAGACCGGCCACCGCTCCTTGAACCTGATCCTGGGCTCCTCTTCTTCTGTCCTCTAACTGCTTTGCTTTGAATCTCCTTTGGCATAAGGAAAGGCTAAAGGGTTGGGACAATGGGAATACGTAAATGGGTAGAGTTTCTTTGCTATATTTTTCCCCCTCCAAATGGGACTCCTACCCCTTCCTTTATAGGCTAGAAGGAGCTAGGTATTTGGACGAACCCTTGGCCATGCATGGCTGGGAGTTTCACTTATCTCACCCATATCTTTTTGTTCCATCAGCAACTTTCTTTTTTTTCATGCTTTTGTCGGTCCACGCGGGCTGTTTTGGGTTAGCCAGCATGTACACACATGCAGTAATGGATTAGGGCGCATGGGCCTTTATAAAAGAGGATTTTGAAAGAGTTCTTTGGCAGAAGGGATATGAGTTAGCCTAATGTCAGGTAAGCATGTGTGGTGCAATTTAGGGTTATAACAGTTGGGAACAAGTCTTGATACTCATGCAATAGTTCTATAATCTTAATAATTGTATCATCATCCCAATAGTCTCCAACATTTCCCAACTTAGGTGCTTTCTCTATTCCAATATTAACCTTCTTAATTGTAATAGGCTGCCCAACATAAGGTAATTCAATCCCTGAACCTTCTATATCTCTTTTTTCTTTAATTTATGAAATTTTTACATTCCTAGGGTCATCATCCTCATCAAAATTAATATTATAACAACCTTGTAACCGGTGAAGAGGCGCAGTCCATTCATCTTCTTCTTTCTCAAGAGGGGGGTTAGGTGCCTCCTCAAAGACCTTCTGTCTTACAATTTGTAAATCCTGATCTATTGTGGGGTATTGAATTTGAAATAGGAACGTAGCTATAAAGTTCTGGGTCATACCATACCAATCTGTAGTGACTAGGTTCAGTTCTTCTTGAAGATACCAGTTGATAGGCATAGTATCCAAGGTGTTAATGAACTTATGTACCCACTATTATTTAGGAATGTTGTTCCAGGCTTCCTCACAACTTCGCACATGGTTCTTAGGACAACTCTGAACTGTGTATCGAACTTTTCAACCTTCATCTTGGTTTGAAAATCACACTGTCAACAAGGTGTGACATTGTATCCACTCTGTGATGTTCTTCTTGTGTGTTTCCCACCATCTAGCTGGTGTTGCTTTCAAGGCTTCATCTAGTGCCAACAACCTCTATTGTACTAGTAAAATTCCTTTAAATTCAAATAGAAATGTCTCTAAATTATTCAAGCCATCAAATGTAGGAAGGTTACTTACTTCTATGCCAATCTAGTGAATTTCCTTGGTCAATATGGCACACCTCCATGTAGAGACTTCATACATTATGTTCTGCCAATTTTTCAATCCTTCTTCTAAATCTGATGAGCATGCACTTTCACTTCGCCAACTTAGATTTCCATCTGTTGTAGGATTAATGTAATCCTATTGTCCTATTGTCAGTTTGTAGATGTTTTCTAGCTCATAGGCACAATATTCTTCTCTTATAGGTTCTGTGTATCTGCGACCTTCATCAGGGTCAAGAGGTGCAATGACCCTAAGGCCATCACCTTCAAACATCATTCTTATCTTTCTTAGGTCAACAATAGTCGAATTGTTGAAATCCCAATCAATTCCTAACAACGCATGATAGGGGCAGCTATCATCAACAATCTCAATCACTTTGAAGTCTACAAATGTCCTCACTCCATCGATGTCCATAGGGACATGCTCTATTCTTCCAAAGGGGCTCACTGCCTATTGATTATCCATCTTGAGCCTAATAGGAGAGTAAATCAACTTAGGTTTTCCCATCAATTCCCAAGTCTGCTTCGTCATAACATTTACTTCTAATCCTAGGTCGAGGACCACAAATTCTATGTCATAGTCTCCAATCTGAGCACTAAGGTGCAGTTCCTTGCTTATCCTCCTTTTTCTAGATACTTGATTCATAGCTCTACTTAGCAGAGGATATACTCTTCTAATTTCATACTGTCTTATCAATTGTTGTAGTTCTTGAACATCTCTTTCATCTTTAATCAAATTAATACAAGTATACAAGAAGTCTATAAGCTTGCTTACCTCTTTTCCCTATCTAGGTAAGGAAGACTGATCAAAGGCTAGAGGTATTTCACATTTCCTTACTTCTGGTTGTTCCTTAGATGAAGAAGCATGTTCACCTACAAAGTCTCTTCTTACTTATTCAAAATTACGCTTCTCTTTCCTTGGATTAAACAATGGCACCTTTTCTGTAGCTCTTTTGATCCCTGATCCATCTGTAATATTTCTTGGGTTCACCCTATATTCTCCTGGGACAGTGCCTCCTCCAGTAATAACAATGAATATGGGTTCCTCATTGCGAGGTTCAACTTATATTAGTTGGACTTGTTGGTTTCTACCTCATATTTCTTGAACTTTCGCTAATAATATTGGACAGTCTTCAATGACATGTTCAAATGAATTATAGTAGTTGCAAGTAGTACAAGGGTTCTGATAATCCCTTTCCAAATGACTTGGTTGGGCACAGTTATAGAAAATAATCTGACCTTGACCTCGACCCATGCCTCCTCCTCGTCCTCTTCCTCTGAATCCACCGCGAGGGTTGAAGTTTCCTCTTTCTCAGGAATTGAAATGTGCATTATTTCCTTCTGACTGTAATTCTCCTTGAATCCTATATGCATCCATTGGCCTTTCATGCATGAGGTCATAAGCACTATATTCCTTCTCATCATGCCCCACAGATTTACAGAATGTGAAATAAAGATTGGTGGGTGTCTGGACATATTTTTTCATATAATAACATTCACCAAGGCAATGTCTATTTCTACATACCTCGCACCATGGTAAAGTAGCCTTCTTCAAAGGGTTAGGCACTCCAGAGGCCAAGTATTCATTAAATAAAGGAAAATGTTATTTTCCATGGCCCTCTTCTTTACATATGATACGCCATATGTCTTCTCTTTTCTCTTTCCCTTTGTCCTTCTTCATGTCTTCAACCTGTAAAGATAAACTAGTTAATTGATTCAAAATCTGACTCATACCTAGACTGGATTCTCCTATAGGGGCTGCTTCTAGTTTCATGGAAATATCTGATGCCTCAGCCTGTGAAGCGACCTTTTGTTGCATCAGAGGAACTCTAATGTGTGGCAGGAGGGCAATGATGAACCATTCCTTATGTTGTTCATATGGAATCTAAAAACTTAAATGGCCTGTCAAGGTCTTAAACCTCTGATCAAACTCCAAAACAAGTTCAGTCACCTTCTGCTTGATTTCCTTCAACTTTGTAATGCACTACGACTCTGAATTAGGATTCTTGAACTCTGCACTCAACTCAATCTTAATGTCATTCATCGGTTTAGGATGTACATATCTTGTAACAAAATTCATATACCATCTCAGTGCGCGGTCCCTCAAGGTATCACTAAACTGAGCTCTCTTAACATCTTCATTGGTGACTTGCTTAATGCTCCATACAGCTTCGCATAAGAACCAATGTTGTTCAGGATCCTCGGATCCATCTCCTCTGAAAATAGGTAACCTTATTTCATCTGCCATGGATTTTCCTTGGTTTCTCAACTGAGTATGTACTAAACTACTTGTAACAGTACTCTGAGTTCTCTAATTACTCTGGCTACTCTGGCTACTTAATGTTGCTAAAACAATAGGAGGAGTAATAATACTTACTTCGAAAGTTGGAGCAGTACCTGAAGTTTCTGGTTCTCCTCGGTGAAGTTCTCCAGTCTCTACTTCTTTTTCCCTTGTGGACTTTGAATACTCTTCGTCTGATAGCCATGCCTCTTCTCCACTATAGAATGCTTCATCTTGTGCTAATGGCCCGTAACTCTGCTTAAACATGTTCTCAAGAGGAACCTCTCTGAATGATCTCCCACTACGCATGTATCCAGCCTCTGTGTCATTATCGCTGTCTGAATTTTTGAAAATTAGATTTAAAATCCAACTGATTATTGTATCTTCAATATATTCTTCTCATGCAATATAATTTTAATCTTCAACTTCAAAACGTGTAGGAACTTCCCTCTAGGTCCCTTAGAGAAATACCTCACTTCTTGACTATATGACTCTACTCTGTCAATAGAAAACTTAGCAATGTACCCTCCAATAGTGCTATCAAAACATAGATCTATTTCTATTGACACAGTGTTATCAACTCTCTTGACTTTCTTGATCAACACCGATGTCCAAACCATAGGTGGTCTAGATCTGATTTCAAACTGAGTGTCTGCTAGTATGGCTAACCACTCATATAACTCCTTATGAACTCCTGCAAAGAAAATATCATGCACATCAATAAAGATGTATCTTCCCAACCAGTCTTCTATACTAATTCTAGGGTTCTTGTTCTGAGCTACGGAGAAGTCCCTTTCTTGTTATTCTATCTAGTTTTGAATCTCTGTCTTCGATGGAAACCACCTTGACATTCCCTCAAGAAGATCCTGGTCCCAGTAATAGAACCATTTGTTGGCACAGGGGTAGACCCAGGGTTCAACTCTTAACAATGCACCAACAAACCCTAACTACTGGCCCTTTTGACAACACCTGTGAAGCATATGAAGTCTCACTCGAAGTAGCAATAGGGGGGTTGCAGGACATAGGTTTCTACAACCAGAGAAAATGCAAGATGATTCAAAATAACAACACAATATAACCTAGAGATTCTTTAACAATCTTATACTTAGCTTCGTGATTTAGGTTATGCCTTCTTATATTTAATAGGAACAATAACAATGCAATAACAATATAAAAGAAAGTAAATCACAATACATCAGTCACATAGAACAACAAGATTTTACATGGTTCACCCCCCCCTAGGGCTACATTCACAGAACTGTATTTATTGATAGATTAGATGAAAATATACAGTTCTATCTACGCACTTAGCTACAGATCCTTCTCTCTCTTCCTCTTTATTTCCCCTCCTCGTGCACCCAACTACAGGGTTGATCTTCGCACCCAGCTGAAGATTCAGAATACAAGAATTCTCTACAAAAAAACCACTTCTACCTCTCAATATCGCTATCACCAACAACCCTTTGTCACTCTTCTATACCTTTATTTATACATTCCATGACTCTTAGAAAACCCTAGATCAAATCCTAGATACCAAATCCCTAGGTCCACATAATCCTCCTTTTAAGGACTCTGTCGACCTGTTCTTCCTTATTCTTCGCGAGGTGCTCCAAAGCACCCATTAGTATCTTCTTTTGCTTGCAAAGTTATCCACGATCTATCTTCTTTACTGCCTTGTATTCCTTGATCTTCTCTTTCAATGACTTGCTTTTCCTTCCTTCATTCCTTCTTTTATGCTTCTTTAACCACTTCAACCCTTCCTCGGTTTGTGTTCCTTCCGCACATTTCGTACTTTGTCTTTCTTCTTCCTTAATCTTCACTTTCTTCCTTAATACATGACCATGGGCCAACAAATCTCTATTCACAAGAGAAAAGAAACAATGAAGAAACCCTGATAAAAAATAATTATCTCTTCTTCTTGTCAAACCCTATTGAGGTTAGACAATTGAGTCATCACAAAATTGGTGCAATATAGTCATATCATTAGAGAAATATAGCACACCACAGAACTGACACAACTGGAAACTAATAACTGCAACTGTAACTGCAATTGCAATTGTAACTACAACTGGCTCAAAGAAACTAGGTAGCACCACACAACCTTAGTGCAACTCTTCCAAAGGTAGTGCACAAGAGATATCACCAAGAGCTACAAATAATATCCTTCCCCAAGTGGGGTGCACTCTCCAAGAGAACCAAAAACCAAAAATAGAGAAACTACCACAACTACAGTTGCTAGTTGCCTAGTGCGCATTGTAGAAGAAGAACTATCTAACTATACAAATGAAATGATCCCAGTCTTGTATTTATATTGATCTGGGCATGTATCTAGGGATGACTTCTTATTATGGGTCTTCAAATTTACTTTATTATTTTTCTGTGGGTCGAATTCTCTTCCTAGAAATTATATTTCCATTTTATTATTTTCATGTGGGTCGACTTCTCTTCCAGGGTGTTCTTCAATTGTTCAATGGTCTTCCTTTGAATTCTTGGAATATTCTTCTTCTCTAAGAAAAGTTGTCCATGAGGGAATACCTCCCTCTGCTACTAAAACATCAACAATCCTCTTTTCTAGGGAGGTATGCTTCTTAGATGTTTTCTAGTAGTCCTAAGACTACTATCATAGTCTTATGACTATGCTGCAATCATATGGTAACCCCAAGGCTACCACCATGCCATCAACAGCTCAAAACATTCACTATAGTCTCTACGAATATGCTACAATCAACTAGTAGCACACAACTACTACCATGCAATCCAATGGTATCCATGACTACGTAGTAATCAACTAGTAGCACAAAGCTACTACCAATATGTCCAATAGTCTCCACAACTATGTATAAATCAACTAGTATCACAAAGATACTACCATGCTATCCAACAATCAACTAGTAGCACAAATCTACTACCATGTTGTCCAGTAGTCTCCACGACTACGTAGTAATCAACTAGTAGAAAAAATCTACTACCATGCTACCCAACAATCAACTAGTGGCACAAAAATACTACCATGCTTTACAATGGTCTTCATGACTATGTAGCAATCAAGTAGTAGCACAAAGATACTACCATGCTATCCAACAATAAACTAGTAGCACAAAGCTACTACCATGTTGTCTAGTAGTCTCCATGTCTACGTAGCAATCAACTAGTAGCACAAAGCTACTACCATGCTATCCAACAATCAACTAGTGGCACAAAGCTACTACCATGTTGTCCAGTAGTCTCCATGACTACCACCACAGTCTCTATGACTATGCTCTATTTTTTCTCCTCTTCTAATAGTCCCATTCAAACCCATCCACTAGGAAAGACTACTATGTTACTCCCTCAGTCACTCCACATGACTGATCTGGGAAAACCTTGGACAAAAGGGAAGCATGTTGGAAGAGAAACATCAAATCTCCCTCTCAACGAGGGTGGACATTATGCATCACACCAATATTGTCTCTGAAGTATTCATACTTCAATCTAGACAGAGGCTTGGTGAGAATGTTCATTATCTGTTCATTTGTGGATATGTACTGGAGCCCCACTGCTCCTCTCTGCACCATGTCTTGGATGTAATGGTATGATCTCTATATGATTTGACTTATCATAAAAGACTGGATTCTCTTAAATCTTCACACAACTTCTATTATCACAATATATCAAATTTGGCTCCAACTCTAGATCAAATAATCCCACAAGCAACTTTTGAAGCCACACTACTTCACAGATTGCAACAATGAATAAAATATACTCTGCCTCTGTTGTACTAAGTACCACTGATGTTTGTTTTCTTCTCAACCATGAGATCATACCTGATCCCAAATTGAAGCAACATCCTGATGTGATTTTCTTGTCCACTGCACTCGTCGCCCAGTTAAAGTCAGTATAACCTTACAAATTTACTTCACCATCTGAGACATATCTAAGCCCATATACAACCATACCATGAATATACCTCAACACATGTTTTGCTTCTATCCAATGTACATGTCTAGGATCAACCATGTACTGACTCAATGTGTTCACTGCAAAGCATATATCTGGCTTGGTGTTAACTAGGTACATCAAGGATCTGATCAACTGTCTATACATCATGGGATCAAACAAATCTAAAGATGAATCACTCAAGTGCTTCAGATTCATAACCATAGGTGTGTCCATGGAATTGAAATCCATCATCCTGAATCTCTGCACGATCTCAATTGTATATTTTTCTTGGATAAGGAAAATTCTATCTCGCGTCTGCCACACTTATGATCGCAAGAACATAGATCCTTCATTTTGAACTCTGAAGTGAGTTCCCTCTTGCACCCATTTGTGATATTATCATCCCCTATAAGAAACAGGTCATCCACATATAGTACCAAAACCATCTTCAACCTTGTAGTAAAGGTTTGGATCTACATCACTCTCAGTAAACCCCAAGCTCGTCAGATAACTATCTATTCTGGAATACCATGCCCTGGATGTCTTCTTAAACCCGTACACATATTTCTTCAACATGGGACTCCTTCCCATGGATCAAAAATCCATGTGTATGCTCTATGTATGCTTTCTCTCCCTACTGGAAAAAGTGTCTCACCATAATCTTCTCCCTTGTTCTGGGAGAATCCTCTAGCCACAAATCTTGCTTCGTACTTCTCTATGCTACAATATACAACATTCTTGGTATTGTAGATCCACTTGGAAGTCACTACTAACTTCCCTTCTGGTCTCGGAACCACTTCCCACACATCATTATTCATGATGGACTGATACTCTTCCATCATGGCATCCTTCCACACTTTCCTCTTAGCAACTTCCTCATAAGTGGAAGGTTTTGAATCAATGATCTTACTTATCAGTGCCACACAGAGGGAAAACTTGCGTGGTATCTTGCTATCTTTGTGACTGATACAAAATCCATATCCCAGTCCTTTTGATTGGCTTCCACCTCTATCATTGTAGCAAGGTCTACAGAAATAAGGGAATCCTCCTAGGAGGTCTCATATCTCCTCAAAGCCTCTAAAGCTTATATATAGCCTCCTCGACTCATGGAACATGTCTGTCAGTCCTAGAAGATGTCTCTCTCCCACCTGAATTTGAGGGGGAAACCCTTCTGAATGATCGGTTCTTCCTCTGATTCAACTTACTCTCTCTGAGATCAGGCTCACTCTGAGTCCACATGCTCCCTCTGAAGCTTGACTCCCTCTGAGTCTATATAATATTGGAGCCATATTCTCCCTCTGCATCTGCTAACTTCCTTTGAATTTTGATCTCATATGAACTATACTGGGAGGTTTCTACTCCCTACTGGATCCTGAGGGATGATTCCCTATGAACCCTGGCTCCTTCTGAGATGATACTTGGTGGGGCCACCTGCCTCACTACTAGTGGAACCATCTACTCCTCCTCATGATATGAATCATCAATTCCATATAACTACATGCCCTTTGCATCCTGTAAAGTATCACGGGACCATGTTGTTCTCTTCTTGGTCACTAGAACGTTTCTGGGTAGGCCCTTCTAGCTCTACTAACTCTTCTTGATGATATGAAGAGTGATAAACTAAACTAGGGATCTATATGGTCATGCTTTGGAGCCTTCTTCTCCTCAAAATCAATCTCCATATGAGATGCTATGTATCCCACAAAAGTAGCCTTCTTTCTAGAAGGTTCTAACTTTGTCTTCTTCTCCTTCGTTACATGGATGTGTATGGTCATGTACACAACTCTATGTCTGGATAGTATGCTTCATGTTCTATCTAGATACCATATAATATGTTTCCTCCTGGAAACCTTACTATATCTCCCTCTCAAATCTATCACCTATGACCTTCCTGGAACAAGAGAAACATAGCATACTAGAATAACATTCTTATGATAAGAACAATAGTAAAAACAAGAGCAGGAAAAATCGTCACAGTAGCTCCTTCTCAGAGCTATCACCTGTGACCTACCTAGGACAAGAGTCAACAAAATAAAATAACAAGAAATAAGAACAACAATCTTCCATTCTTTTGACCAATCATTCCTCCATAGTAACCTGCCCAGAACAAGAAATAAGAACAAAAACATCTCCATGGTAACAACCTCCATGGAGTTTAACAAGACAACCTACCTAGGACAAAGTCAACAACTAAGAGAATCTCCTAGAAGAGATCAATTGCAATTTGTGATTAAGTTCATCATTAGTACATGGTTATCATTGTACTAACAATATTCAAGTGTTAATAACAAAAATTACTTATCGGTCATAGAACTTTAAAGACTATTGTTTTAGTTACAACATTTACTTAAGCTACAACTGTATAAAATATCAAACCTAATATGTAAACCTAGATTCTAGCTATTTCTTGTCACATTTTAGTTTCCATATACTGTACGAAACATCATCACTGCTGCCTCCAACTCTTGGGATTCCTTTGAGTGCACTAGATCTAATATCCCTTTGGATCTACTCTCAATGTTTGGACAAGGTCCTTTTGTCAAGTGTACATTTCCTGCAAACACCCTCATGATATAAATTGAAAACACATATAAGTGCATACCTATGAGATTTTGTAACACCATCCATATTTTCTTATAATCCAAGACATTATAGCAACAACAAGAAGTTATAAATGTGAATCAATGGGTTCAATGTCCAGGAAAATGTCAACAAGCCTAAAAACCTAAAAAAATAATTTTGACAAAATGTTAATCTAAGAAGTGCAGTAGGTGCGCTAGAGTCGGGTGAGTTGATCAGTGGTGGAGTTTTTCCCAATCCACTTTATAATAAGTACTCGATAAGATTGACAAAAAAAACTATGCAGCGACAAATCTGAGCAATGTGGCAAATCTCACGATCTTCCTTCGGATGGTTATACTTTTTTTAAGGTAAATGGATCTGATCCCATGTTATATTTTCATTAGTTTTTTTAACATTATATTTACCATAGAATTTTGATCTTCTTTTAACATTCAATAACCATATACTGAAAGATATAAGCAACAAATAAACAAGCACAAGAAGACACAAATATTTATCGTGGGAAAACCCCAAACTCGAGGAAAAACCCAACCAACTTTTCTTAGAGGGAATCTTTATAATATTCCAATACAATCATGAAAAAGATCTATTCACAAGAGAAAACCAAGAATGAAGAAATCCTGATAACAAATACTTATCTCTTCTTCTTGTCAAACCCTAGCGAGGGTAGACAACTGAGTCATCACAGAACTAGCACAAGATAGATGTTGATACTGAGAGGGGGGTGAATCAGTATCAAGTACAATTTAAAACCTTTTTCAACTTACACTTAAACCATTCAACTATATCCAATGAGCAATGAACAATAGTATAAGAGTTACACCAATACACCACAATACACCATGCACAATATATGAGAAATAATCAATAGTTATTGTTCAAGGGAAGTAATGACTTCCAAAGATAGCTATAGCTTCCAAATGTAAAGGGAGGGATAAACCTACAAGAGGAATATACAATCCTACAATATCAAGAGAGATTTGAAATCTCCATCCTTGTCCCTTCCTTCCACCCAAAAATATATGAGAGATAATAAAACTTTACATTAAATCATCACCATCAACCAATCATCACATAGAACCTGATAATGCTTCCTGAGACTTCTTCAATTTCTTCAATTCTTCAATTCTTGGAGCACTCTAATCCTATAGATAATATTTCTCAATGTATTCTCTGAAAGTCCTCTGAAACTCCTCCAATTTTCACTCCTTGAATCCTCCCCAAAAAGCAGTTATAGAAAGAATGGTAGACTTTATTCAATTCTGGTCTATTCAGGAGAGTGAACTTTCACAGAATGCCGGACACTCAATAATTAGCATCCAATTATGAAACTCTCACACAAGAAACTAAAATCCATAATATTTCCAATGAAATTTGTCCCACTTCAGTTGGATTCTCGATGAAGAAGTTATGACTGTTTTACCTGGAACACCTGTTTATTGACTAGCTTCAGGACTAGTCACAAACCCTATTTTCCATAGAGTGTATCTCCATAATTATAGCTAATCAAGAGATGAAATTTTTACCAGAGGTACCTTGAAATGTCTTATCAATACCATAGCGATTTCACCATATGAATCGTTCTAGAAAAAAAAATTATAGCAAAAATGGTAAGATGACCTGAAAATAACATACCTTAGAACACATCACCAAAAGACTTCATCCTCCCTTGAAATCCGGACTTCTTTTCTTCTTATTACCTCTGAAATTAGACTTGTAACAAATGAATGTATAATGATGTTTATTTATACCATTTATGTCACTTCCTTTTAACATTAGGGCCGACCTAAAACTTTCTTATTTTGTAATTCTTTTCTTTAATTATCTTCAGGGCCTACTTGTACTTCCTTCTTCAATTCACTTTGTCATCTTCAAAAATTCATTTCTCCTCAACCATGAGGATCCACGTGACATGCCACATACCACTGGAAACAACATGATGTATACTATCCATTCATGGGTGTTGTATATGCATATGCATTTTCCTTCATGTCCAAATACCTTTATCAATCTTGCGGTCCAAAACCCATGACTAGGGTTGACATCAATGACAACAAACAATCTTCCAACAATCTCCCCCTTTGTCATTGATGGCAATACTCATGCTCCCCCTATCATCATGATCCCAATTTCTCTCCCCCTTTGACATCAATGGAAAAGGTTAGGGCTGCTCCCCCTGAGTTTAATGGAAAAATGTAACTCTCTTCTTTGGGGCTGCTCCCCCTGAACATGTGGCACTCAATAATACTTCATCCTTATTTTTGGTCTTTGGGAATTTTTATTCCTTAGAATCCTTTTGTGTGGCTTCTCTCTTCTCTCTCTTCTTCATGTCTAGGATGTATATGTTTTTCGGTCTTATTGTTGCAGTTGCAACCAATCTTCCTGAGTTATTTTCTCTAATTTTTTTCTGGAATCAAACGTAAGAGTGTATCCTTGATCACACATTTTACTGACACTAAGTAGATTATGATTCAATTCTTCAACCAATAGAAAATTCTTTGATTTTACATTTTTTCTTCCAAGCTCTACTACACCTTCTCCAAGTATTTTGGCAGATGAGTCATCTCCAAATGCAACATTGCCACCCTTTCTCTTCAAGCTGATGAATTTGTCTTGATCCTCAGTCATGTGTGAAGAACATCCACTATATGTGTACCATTCATCTTCTTCTTTACATTCTTCAGTGGTCAATGCTATTCGACAATCTTCATTGTTTGGAATCTCTTTCCTTCTCCATATTGTGGTTGGCATAGGGACATATTCATTCATATATATGCAATCTTGTGCTTTGTGACCAAGATAATTACATTTGTAGCATGCAATATTTTTTTTCCATCAATGGGGAAAATGAATTATAACTTATGTTGACAAATCCATGATTATTTCCATATCTTCTATTTACACCATTCATGTTTCTTGCTTATGTGTTCCTTTCATTGATTCTGCAATTAATTGCCTTATGTCCAAAAAATTTTCAAGTATAACAATGACCAAGAAAGAAATTTTGATACCTTGGAGTAAGTGGGCTTCTTTGTGATGTAGTCCATCTAGGTTCATGATCTATTCTTCTGTAGTTTCCTTCATACTAATTGAAGCTTCTTTGATTCCTGAAGGTAGGAGGTCTTCTTGGATATTCATCTCTTTTG